>JACYXH010000741.1:65000-145000 GCA_026745465.1 Lota lota
TTAGCAAGCCCTGAGCACGGTGTGCTGGACCTCACTCTGTCCTCCTGAGGTTGACCTGGTCTCACGGGTTTGTGTCTCAGCAGTCGACAGGGATGTCTGGTGAGGTCAGACACTGCCGGGGTACAGATCAAAGGTCAAAGGTTATAGTGAAGCGTGTTTGGATGGTTAAAGGCGACACCAGTCCGCTGCATGACAACACCTTGTTTGGCGTTCACACCTTCAGCTCCTCAATCACAACCTTTCCTGTCCTCGTCCAATCAGAATCCAAGCCCGTTCGAACGAAACTCCCCCAGCTACCAAAAATCTCATTGGCCGAACGGGATCCGCAGACAACATGGTGATTGGCTGAGCTGTGGTACTCAGCCACTAATAACGGGGCTGGGAGCGGGTCTACCGTCTGATTGGTCGACCACTAACGGCGGGTTAGCAGAGACTCTGAGGCTCAAGTCGTCGTTTTATTACGAGCCGAGACGAGGACTCTGTGGCGCAAACACGCTCAGCCTCAAGACCGCTTACCGGTTACTGTACACAATCACCATGGTTACGGTACACAATCACCGTGGTTACGGTACACAATCACCATGGTTACTGTACACAACCACCCTGGTTACTGAACACAACCACCCTGGTTACTGAACACAGCCACCATGGTTATGGTACACAATCACCGTGGTTACGGTAACAGCAGAGTATCACCATGGTGAAACAGTCTCACAGTTGAATGACCACTAATGCCATATCCTATCCTCCTCTATCTCTGCACAGAAAAAGCCTCTGTCTGCAGTTATCAAGGAGGTCTGTGACGGGTAAGTGTGTGTGTGTGTGCGTGTGTGTGTGCGTGCGTGTGTGTGTGTGTGTCTTTATACATGACCAAAAGCTCTAACATTGCATCTGCCTTTCATGCCATGTATACATAATTACATTACATTTACAGTGTGCGTGTGTGTGTGTGTGTGCGTGTGTGCGTGTGTGTATGTGTGTGTGCGTGTGTGTGTGCGTGCGCGTGCGTGTGTGTATGTATGTGTGTGTATGTGTGTGTGTGTGTGTATGTATGTATGTGTGTGTGTATGTATGTGTGTGTGTGTGTGCGTGTGCGTGCGTGTACGTGCGCGTGCGTGTGCGTGCGTGTGTGTACGTGCGCATGTGCGTGCGCGCGTGTGTGTGTGTGTGCGTGTGTGTGTCTGTGTGTGTGTGTGTATACGTGTGTGTATAGACAGACAGCTGGGGACGCAGACAGACAGGTACGCACCTCCTCCTCCTCCTGTCTCCTCCTCGCTCTGTCTCTGTGTGTCTCTGTGTGTGTCTCTGTCTCTCTGTCTCTGTGTGTGTCTCTGTCTCTCTCTCTCCCTCTCCTCTCTCTCTGTCTCTCTGTCTCTCTCTCTCTCTCTCTCTCTCTCTCTCCCTCTCCTCTCTCTCTGTCTCTCTGTCTCTCTCTCTCTCTCTCTCCCTCTCCTCTCCTCTCTCTCTCTCTCTCTGTCCTCTCTCTCTCTCTCCCTCTCCTCTCCTCTCTCTCTCTCTCTCTCTCTCTCTCTCTCTCTCTCTCTCTCTCTCTCTCTCTCTCTCTCTCTCTCTCTCTCTCTCTCTGTCTGGTGACTTTACCGTGGGGAGAGCTTCGTCTCGTCCGTTCCCTCTTTCCTCCAGAACATTCTGCTCTGGGCTGCTGCTCCTTCTCTCCTCACAAACACTCTCTGCTCACTTCAACAAAAGCTCCTCTATTAGGACCCAGGCTGCTCCGCAAGCAGCTCCACAAGCAGCTTCACAAGCAGCTCAGCAAGCAGCTTCAGTGGCAGCTCAGCAAGCAGCCTTTCTGCTTGGGGTTGGGTCGTTTGCTTAGCACCAGGGAGAGAGTTCTTCCTCGGGGGTCAAAGTACACACACACTCCCTCGCTGTACCAGTGCCCTGCCCCTTCGTGTGATCACTGGCTCTACACCGCCACCCCCTGGCAGAGCTTTGTCACTGCACTTCGTCTGTCTGATAGTCTACTTCAGAATCAGCCGTGCGTGACATTAATTTACATAAAGGAGTGGTTTCTCTTTCATATGAACATGTTTTTTTCTTTTCTATGTTCTGAGAATATAGGAAATGCTGAATATGTTTAGGGTTTCCTCTTTTTTATACGTTTAAGATCAAATAAGATAGAACTTCATTACTTTACTGGACTTTGTTCCCCAATGGGAATTTCAGATGTCACAATTCCGGATTCTTTATATTATAATATATATTATAGTATAGTATAGTATAGTATAGTATAGTATAGTATAGTATAGTATAGTATAGTATATTATTGTATTTTATATTACATTGTACTGTTATATACTATACCATACTATACTTTACTATACTAGTTGCCTTAAGCACTAAATCTAAGGTAAGGTATACTAGCAAAGGATGATTAAGTTATGATTTAGCTCATGATTAGCCTAGCATGTTTGTGTCACTGTTTAACCAACTAGTTAAGATAGCTAACAGCTAACTAACTCTTGGCTCATGTCTTCTGTCTGCAGGAGCTGTTTGCATTCTTAGCTAAGAAGAACCTGCGCCAGTACATCTACAAGGTAAACACACACATTACCCGGGTCAATGAAGTGATGTAGAGCTGGTTGTACTGGTGTTAGTCTGGTTCTGGGTAATCTGGGATCCAGCAGTCCTACTGTGTTACAGCAGAACATCCAGCAGTCCTACTGTGTTACAGCAGAACCTCTGATCCAGCAGTCCTACTGTGTTACAGCAGAACCTCTGATCCAGCAGTCCTACTGTGTTACAGCAGAACTCCTGATCCAGCAGTCCTACTGTGTTAGAGCAGAACTTCTGATCCAGCAGTCCTACTGTGTTACAGCAGAACCTCTGATCCAGCAGTCCTACTGTGTTACAGCAGAACCCCTGATCCAGCAGTCCTACTGTGTTACAGCAGAACTCCTGATCCAGCAGTCCTACTGTGTTACAGCAGAACTCCTGATCCAGCAGTCCTACTGTGTTACAGCAGAACTCCTGATCCAGCAGTCCTACTGTGTTACAGCAGAACTCCTGATCCAGCAGTCCTACTGTGTTACAGCAGAACCTCCTGATCCAGCAGTCCTACTGTGTTACAGCAGAACTCCTGATCCAGCAGTCCTACTGTGTTACAGCAGAACCTCTGATCCAGCAGTCCTACTGTGTTACAGCAGAACCTCTGGTCCAGCAGTCCTACTGTGTTACAGCAGAACTCCTGATCCAGCAGTCCTACTGTGTTACAGCAGAACTCCTGGGAAGGAGAGGGGAGAGGTAGCATCGTTAAAGGACTCCACAAAATACTTTGTCTTACAAGGAAACATCTGCCTGGCTATTAACAAAATCTGATATTTGTCACGTGGGTTTTTAAACAATACCATGTAATTTGTGTTTAAACTTATTGTTCTACTAGCTTTACCTTGCATGAATAAATTCTGTACCAGATACATACAGCTTAGGTACGATGGTGTACATATTTGGTAAAAACATGTTGAACCTCTAATTATTGCTAGCATCATTCATCAAGTCATCAATAATGAGAAGATTTCTCATATGAGGAGGCAAGAGTGTATCATCGCATAGAGATGCGGGGATCCCCTCCACAAAGTTAATGACCCTTATTTTTAACAATTCGTCATACATAGGTTGCCAGCATGAATAAATGTAGACTATACGGTCAATCTTTTCTGAAAATATCCGATCGGAGTTTTCAATCACGGTTTTGACAAAGTAGGTCTTTCCACTGTTTGAGGGGCCTGATACCACCATGCTGAATGGATGCTGAAGCCGGGGGTCAAACATCTCACCCTCTCCCTTCTTCTGTCTAGTAGCCATAAGGAAGTGTGGTATAATCATCAAAGACCCTACGCTTGTTGTAAACCACACGAAGGTGTTTCATCACTGTGGCGTTTTTAAGCTGGAGCCTCTTCTTATCCCTCTGTATGGTATCTACTTTGGTGATAATCTCTCTGTCCATAGGCTGATGTGTCACAAAACCATGTACTAAACTTGTGAGTGTCTGTTGGGTGACAACTTCAGCATTTTTAGCATTTAAAGTAACACCCTTGCATTTGATGACCGTCTTGTTCTGGTGTGTGTGGTAGGCATAGCATTTAGGACCTGTAGAAACATACTCTGTGATGTAATCTTCCTGATCAGTGTCAAACACTTCCCCATCGTTAAGCTCATCTGTCAAGTCCCCCAGGTATGGGCCTGTAGGAGGCACCGCTTCACCCCTGCCAGAAACAAAAATGATACTGTCTGTGTCACAGTAAAGGACACGCTCTTGCAGTTTTTCTAGAAGATTGTATAGCATAAGCCTAGCGTGGGCTGTAGTCACAGCCCCCACAACCACGTTAACATCTCGAGCCCTAGAGAGTCGTGCATCTTTGTGTTTCCACTGCACCATAGCGATGTCATCAGAGATGAAGCAAAAGTGACTGACATGGTAGCTGTCGCTGAACATTAGCTGGGTAAACCTTTCAGGCTCAGAAATTAACTCACATGTCGGTAGATCTGTGCGCAACGAAAAGCGACCCCACAAACTGTTCAGAATTAGCTTGTTACAACTACGCATGGCTTTGTTTACGATCATGTTGCCCGGATCTAACCGAATGCCTTCCTTGGCATAGTAGTTTGTCACATACAACTGACGTTTCGCCTCAGTGTCCACTGTGCTGGGGTATCCTGAAGCCTCCTGCTTACACTTTAGAAACGTTTTGACATAGCCTTTAAACAAATCATCCGACTGTTTGGGGTAATGCCACACCTCGTGCATCTGTGTTATCAGATACCCCTTTTCAACAGCCTTCTGCAGCTCGAACGACACCCACGTGCCAGTCAATGCCCTCTCATCACAGCTGTGATGGCATTCGCTAGTCTGGTTTAGATTGTCTGTACATGTGCGACAGAGGGGGAACATCAACTTCCCGTTGCATCTGTATGGTAGAACAGGGTGGTATAGACCTCTAGGGGGCAGCACAGTACATTTAACAATACCAAAATATTTGTCAATGGACTCAAAATCTCTAAAGATGATTTCAGGATGCCCTACAGGATAAGGACAGCGGGCCTGCACAGTAGGGCAGAGCGATGTGAAGTCATAGTAACGTATTTTCTCACCAGGCTCAATCTTGTGGTACAACTTGATGGCGTTTGTGCGCCCCCCATTGAGAGAATCACGAGGTTCGATCCTACTCTGGAGCTTCCGAGTCGACAAAAATGTCTGCAGCTCAGCATCATCTTTTTTCTGTCTACTCCACTCACATTCCCAGATGACAACAACACTTAAGTCATGATCTCTTTTGAGGGCAGAGACTTTGAACGTAAATTGCCTTCTCATCTCACCATAGGTGATCTTTGTGACAGGGTTAACATGAGTCGATTGGTAACATTGTTCACAGCCGTGATAGAAACATCCTGCAAACTCATAGGCGGTGTGTGTGATTGGTGCATATCCATCTAGGAAGAAGGGGCCATATTGAACTTCACCCTGATTGAGAGCATGATGAATCTCCAGTTTATGGATATGGGACAGATATTCTAGCCACTGTATGGATACATTAGAGTACGTGTCGTAGGGTAATGTGCCTTTTGGTCCAATTGAGGTTAAGCCACACGTTGAAGTTCCATGAAGATATTTATTACACACTATAGGAGAACAAACAAGAACGCAGACAGGAACTAACATAACACATACATAAATGTCAAGCGTGACCTATATCAATGTTGGCTCTCGCAACCATCACCAACAGTCTCCCCGCTACCAATGAAGCCATCCAGGCTTAAATAGCAGTAGCAGTTGGTTAGCTCCACCTCTAAGCTAAACCAAGTGATTATAAATCAATTAAACCCTCACATCAATTTTACCCAGCCATAATACCAAAACAAAAGTATATTATTATCCTAAACCTAATACAAACACAGCACAACTTAATCCATATATTTTACCCACACATGTAATAGGTATTTTAAGAATACCTAAAAATACCCCTCACCATTTACCGCGATGGCCTGACCCAGCGCGATCCCGTGACATATATTGCGGAAGTGAATGCAAACTTGCCCTTAATGCAAGAGAACTGTGGTGAGTATGAGTGATGTGGTTTTACAAACAGACAGGAAATACAGAAATAACATAACGTGCGCAAATGTCCATATGCTGTTAAAAATAGTCGGCTTCCATGCCGTGGCGCTTCGTAGCGCTGTACCATCGGTACAACATGTGACGATCACTTCGTCACATTACCCCCCTCCTTCAAATGTTTTCGTCCTCGAAAACACGAGACAGGTAATCGGCAGTCACATTCTGCGCCCACGGTCTGTACTTCACCACGAAGTTGTATGGCTGAAGGGCCAAATACCACCGTGTAATGCGGTCGTTGGAGTCTTCCATTTTGTGGAGCCACTGCAAGGCCCTGTGATCGGTCTCCACGGTGAAGCTCTTCCCCATCAGGTAGTAGCGCAGAGAGTCTAGCGCCCACTTGAGGGCAAGGCACTCCTTCTCTACAGTAGAGTACCTGCACTCTCTGGGGAACAACTTCCTGCTTAGAAACATAATCGGTTTCCGGCCACTCTCCTCTCCCTGTAACAGAACAGCCCCAAGCCCCACACCAGAGGCATCTGTCTGCACTGTAAAAGGGAGATCAAAGTCTGGCTGTTGCAACACTGGATCACTGCAAAGACAATTCCTCAAGTCCTCAAAGGCAAGCTGACACTGAGCAGTCCACTTGACCTTGTTTGGACTGTCTTTCTTAGTCAATTCGGTTAAGACGGCTGCCCTACTAGAGCAGTAAGGGATAAACCGTCTGTACCACCCAACCATCCCCAGGAAAGACCTCACCTGGGATTTAGTTTTTGGTACTGGGGTATCAGTGAGGGCACTCACCTTCCCCACCTGTGGCCTTACTGACCCACCTCCGATGACAAATCCCAGGTACTCCACCTGTGACTGGGAAAAGGAGCACTTGGAGGGATTCATGGTCAGTCCAGCATCCTTGATTCGCTGGAGAATGTCTTGGACGTGGACCAGATGATCCTCCCAAGTCTCGCTAAAGACTATGATGTCGTCCAGGTACGCCCCTGCGTAATCCCAAGCACCTTCCAACACCCCATCCATGAGGCGCTGAAACGTTGCGGGCGCCCCCTTCAGACCAAATGGCATCACCGTGTATTGGTAAAAACCAAACGGTGTTCTGAATGCCGTCAGGGGTTTTGTCTCCTCTGACAGAGGAACTTGCCAGTACCCCTTACACAGGTCCAAGGTGGTCAGATATCTGGCACAGCCCAACCTGTCCAGAAGATCGTCCACTCTGGGCATAGGGTAAGGGTCGAAAGTTGAAATGGTGTTCAACTTTCTAAAGTCATTGCAAAAACGCAGAGTACCGTCCTTTTTGGGCACAATTACAATGGGACATGACCACTCACTGTGAGATGGTTCGATGATCCCCATCTCTTTCATTGTTTCTAGCTCCTTCTTGAGCTTTGGAACCATCTGTGCTGGAATCCTGTAGCTCGGGACCCTGATCGGTCCTGGTTCCTTCAGGGTTACGTGGTGTTGAGCCAGCTGTGTGAGGCCAGGAGTCTCAGCAAACAGCCCCACCGGACAACAGCTAGCCAGCGCCTCCTGCTGGGAAACCGAGAGGTGGTGCATGTCTACCTGGACTCCAGAACCGTCAGTTGTAGGGAAAAACTGCTCATCTCCCTCGTCTTCCTCCACGACCCTCCTGGCAAACAGCACGACCGCAGGCTCCTCACGGGGAACCCACTCCTTCAGCAGGTTGATGTGGAACGTCTGCGTCTGCTTCCTCCTCTCTGGCATGATGACCTCGTACGTCACCGGCCCAGTCTTTTGGCGAACCACATATGGTCCCTGCCACTTGGCCAACAGACTGCTCTCACATGTCGGCAACAACAGGAGAACCTGCTGCCCCGGCTTGAAAGAACGGTCTCTCGAAGACTTGTCATACCACCTCTTCTGGGTGGCTTGTGCAGCTTCGAGATTTTGCTGCACTTCCTCTGTCAATGTCTCCATCCTGTCCCTCATTTTTAAAATGTAGGACAAAATGTTCACCTGCTTTTCTGGCTGGTCTCCTTCCCAGGCCTCCTTCAGCACATCCAGTGGACCTCTCACCTTCCTCCCGTAGAGCAACTCGAAAGGTGAGAAGCCAGTGGATGACTGAGGAACCTCACGGTAAGCAAACAGCAGGTATGGTAGCCACTCGTCCCAGTCTGCACCTGTGTCCAAAACAAACTTTCGCAGCATAGACTTCAGGGTCTGGTTGAGGCGCTCCACAAGCCCGTCTGTCTGAGGGTGGTAAGGCGTGGTCTTAATAGCCTTGATCCCTAAATACTGATAGACCTGCCTGAGAAACTTTGAAGTAAAGTTTGTGCCCTGGTCTGTCAGTACCTCCCTCGGGATCCCTACCCTGGTTAACAGCTGGAGAAGCGCATTAGCTACCTGCCTGGCCTTCACATTCCTAAGTGGAAATGCCTCGGGGTACCTGGTAGCATAGTCAGAGATAACCAAGATGTAGCGGTTTCCTCTACGACTACGCTCTAGAGGCCCCACAATGTCCATGGCTATTCTGCTAAATGGTACATCTATAATGGGTAAAGGTATTAATGGTGCCCTGTTACCCTTCTTTCCCGGTGCTGTCAGCTGACACTGGGGACAAGACTTGCAGTACTGTATTAGCTGAACATACATGTTTGGCCAATAAAACCTCCCTGCAACCCTTTCCCATGATTTGTTCTGGCCTAGGTGACCTGCCCATGGACTAGAGTGCCCTAACTCTAGCACCTTTTCCCTGAGATCCCTTGGCACAACCAGCTGCTCCCCCTCTTCCCCATGGCGGTACAGTATGCCTTGCCTAAGCCTAAACTTGGGCCCTTCCGCATTACCACCACCATCCTCTAACAAGTCCTTGTAGAAGGAAGCAAGGGTGACATCGGCTCTCTGTAATTCCCTGATGTCTGCTGGGATTGTGACCTGCTCACTATTCTCCAGTGAAGGTATGGGAACTGTCTCGTGCACTGGGGTCCCCTGAAACCTGTCCCTCCTTCTCTGGCTCCTTGTCTTTACTTGTTTAGTGGGGTGAGAAAATGGCAACTCATCCCACGTACTGTCCCTTGGTGCCTGTGCCTGTGCCCGAGTAACCACCATGTGACATGCTTTCTCTATATTTAAAAGTTGTACTAGCCCTGGCATGTCTTTCCCCAATACCACGGGGTATGGCAAGTCCTCCAGCACCCCAACAGTAACCAGGTACTCTTGTCCCTCAACCTCCAGGTAAATGTCTGCTGTTGGATATGTTTTATTGTGACCATGGACGCAACGTGTGATGACTGTGTGTTCTTGCCTTATCTCCGATTTGGGAATTAGGTGTGCTTTGACTAACGTCTGATTGCTCCCTGTGTCATCATAGCCTGCACCCTTTTCCCCTGATTCCCACCCAAACCAACGACTCCCACTGGTGCTCTGGACCCTGCCTATCTATACCACACACATATGTGCTTTTAGGCTTTATCAGGGGACACTTAGGCTTAATGTGCCCAGGCTGGCCACAGTGATAACACACTAGGGGTTCTTTTGCTGGTCTAGGGCTACCACTGGGTGTTAATGGATTGCTTATGGGACCAACATCTCTGGGATGACCAACTGATCTAACTGGGTTCCTGGGATAGTTCACATACTGTCTGCCTTGACCACTCGCCTGACCACCCTCAGACCTACCCCATGGAGATGAGCTTGGTGGTTGATCCCCTCCTATCTGGTAGGATCTGAAGTGTCGACGCACTGTGATGAAGGAGTCAGCGAGGAGTACTGCCTCTTGAGCTGTGCTGGGGTTATGTTCCCGGATCCACAGCTGAACATCCGTGTTGACCATCCGGAGGAACTGCTCCAACACGATCTTCTCCCCGATCTGCTCCTTTGTGTGAGTCTTTGGAGAAACCCACTTCTCATAGAGCTCATTTAGCCTTGTGAAAAGCTCTCTGGGGGTCTCTTCTGGTAAGACCTCCATTGCTCGGAACTTCAGTCTATAGGTCTCACTGTTAATTTCATACTTAGCCAAAATGGCTGCTTTGACCTTTTGATAGCATAAAGTGTCCTCCATGTCCATGGCTATGTAGGCCGCTCTAGCTTTTCCCGTTAAAAGAGGGACCAAGTAGATTGCCCACTCTGCCATGGGACACTGGCTCACTGTAGCCATGCGTTCAAATGCCGTCAGAAAGTGTTCAATGTTCTCTTCTTCCAAGAAGCGCTGCATTTTAGGGCCTCTCCAGCCAGACAGCTGGCCCTGCTGGATCCTTGGTGCCACCACTTCGGCGTAACCTGGATGCTGCGCTGCTCCTCCAGGACCTGGATCCACTGCCGCTGGGGTCATCGCACGAACTGCCGCCGACTCCTGGACCATCGCTGCTGGGAACACCGCCGGGTCCGCCGCCGTCTCCCGGACCATCACCGCTGGGTCTGCTGTTTGAGCTGCTGAGACTGGGGCTGCCGCTTCCATGCGTCCGCTCCTGTCCTTAGTAGCTCCCGCTTCAATTTTTTTTAACTGGTGGCCCACATAACGCCACCGCTCCTCCTGGTTCTTCTCGAACTCTCTTTGCGCTACGTCCTTCTCCTTTTGAGTCCGCATGAAGTCACGAAACATGGCTCTCAGTTCCGTGACTTCCGACTCTTCAATAGCCCCGCCTTCTGCACCTTTTTCCAGGCTGCAATCCTGCTGCTTTCTTCGACGCATGCTCATCCCTCATTGGCTACTGGTCCCGAAAACCACTGCCACCAAATGTCGTAGGGTAATGTGCCTTTTGGTCCAATTGAGGTTAAGCCACACGTTGAAGTTCCATGAAGATATTTATTACACACTATAGGAGAACAAACAAGAACGCAGACAGGAACTAACATAACACATACATAAATGTCAAGCGTGACCTATATCAATGTTGGCTCTCGCAACCATCACCAACAGTCTCCCCGCTACCAATGAAGCCATCCAGGCTTAAATAGCAGTAGCAGTTGGTTAGCTCCACCTCTAAGCTAAACCAAGTGATTATAAATCAATTAAACCCTCACATCAATTTTACCCAGCCATAATACCAAAACAAAAGTATATTATTATCCTAAACCTAATACAAACACAGCACAACTTAATCCATATATTTTACCCACACATATAATAGGTATTTTAAGAATACCTAAAAATACCCCTCACCATTTACCGCGATGGCCTGACCCAGCGCGATCCCGTGACATATATTGCGGAAGTGAATGCAAACTTGCCCTTAATGCAAGAGAACTGTGGTGAGTATGAGTGATGTGGTTTTACAAACAGACAGGAAATACAGAAATAACATAACGTGCGCAAATGTCCATATGCTGTTAAAAATAGTCGGCTTCCATGCCGTGGCGCTTCGTAGCGCTGTACCATCGGTACAACATGTGACGATCACTTCGTCACAGTACGTCTTGTACTGTTTCACATAGACGCCATCGTATGTCAATGCCAATGTGTTCTCTGGTAAAAATGATGTTTTGTATACGGCCATACACGCTGATGCCAGAGTGGTGTATGCAAAAGGATCAACTTCTGCACATGCCATGAAACTCTCTCGGTAGATTCCACATGCTTTGCGCAGAATCACCACGTCGTTGACCCCGTAACGACGCAGCTCCTTCTGGAAGTTGAAGGTACGGTGACTCACGGTTCTGTACCAGGTGATGAATTTAACCTTATCATCAGAAGTCATTGAGTCAAAACCATAATACGAGGCATCAGGGTAAGAACCTATGTAGAACTCATGCTCCTTGGTGTTGAATTTATGTGGAAAATAGCCTTTTACCACGTCATCAAAACCAAGAGCAGACGGCGTTTTAGCCAGACTCATGGGGAGAAAGCTAAACGAGTCGATCCATCTCTGCTGGTATGTCTTATCAATCATTAGGATAACTCTACTGCCGCGCATGGTCAGGAAGGGCGTAATACCCTGTTTGGTGTAATAATCCAGCATGATGTAGCTGTCAAATCCAGATGCATTGTGTGCTATGAACGTATGACATTTGTATCGTTTTGCTCTATAGCGCTTGACAAACTTTGCAACACAATCTGCACCACTAGCATACCACTTTTGGCCATCAAACGACATAGCTGACACAAAGTGTGCTTCGTGTCTATCCTCATGATAGCGCGTCTCAAAATCATAAAAAATGTAATTACTTTTTGGGGGTTCAGAAGTAAGAGGCTGAATGTAGCACTCGTGATCTGTATCACTGATTAGACCTTCACCACAATGTTTGCACTTTTCTGTACAACACCGATGGGCAGGGCCATCATCAGTAGTCTTACTACGGGCTACAAGATACTGTCTACAACACTTGTCGCAATACTTGGCATGGTTACAGGGTACTATGCCGTATGCTGCTGACTTTTGTTTGTGAGTGTCATAACAGTGCTTTGAACGACAAATACGACAACAATCCTTACACTTTATCGTACTGCCTCCTTGCCCGTTACATACTGTCAAGCAGACATTGCAGTACAATGAACATTTGTGCATTTGAACTGACTGACATGTTTTGTAACAATATTCACACACATGTTGTGCACCAAAGAAAGCGGTCTTGTTTTCTATGAGGTGGTAGTGGTTGTCATGTAGGTACAGCCAGATTGTTTTTGTGTGCTGTTCAGGATGGGTCTGAAACAAATCTAGCTTCTTGAAAGTAGCATTGTGATGAAATACCAATATTTTTGCATCTATTTGCTTCTCAAAATTGGATACATCAGAAAAACCAACCTGATGACTGGGGTCATAACCTAGGGCTGTGTGTAATTCTAGGGCATATGCCACTTTAGCCTGTTCAGACGCTGACCCCACTTCAGCCGTCAGCTCATCAGCATGAAAATGTGCTAAACATAGTGAGAAACACAGATTGTTGTGTGTGTTGTTGGTTGTGTGGAGACTTAGTTTTTTCTTGCGTATGATTTCGTCATAGGGTATGGATTTTAGCTTGAGACGGGTGCCCCCCCTTTTATTATGAGCACACGTGATAACAAACTCTAAGGCATCGTCTGTCAAACTTGCGTCATTACTCTGTATGACCTGGGCTATCTGTTCTAGAAACAAATCAGCATCGTAATCGTCCCCAACCGTGAGTACAGCCTGTACATCACTGGCCAGTGACGGACCCCGCAGGGTGACGTTTAAAACGCTTCCACTATCAGTACTCTGAGTGCACTGTGTTATGACATCTGTCAACCGCTCTCTGATCAAATTAGGCACTTCTTCTAAATTTTCCAGAGGGATGCTTCTTAGATCTACAGACTGTCTAACCTCAAAACCATTAAAGTAGGGGAATGACCGTGTACGTGTCTCATCTCTAGACCCCTCATCGGAGAGAACACCGCAAGTCTGTATAAATACCTCCTCATTTACATCAGACATAGCATGCCCATCATCATCATCAGACCTACATCCAACCTGTTTTGGATCTTGCTCTACACACCTCGTGGCCACCACCACCTCAGTACCATCGTAGACACTATTATCGTTAGCACAGCAGCCTACACTATCACCGTTAGCACAGCAGCCGACACTATCACCGTTAGCACCGCAGACGACACTATCACCGTTAGCACAGCTGTCGGCATACGTTGGACCATCCATATGCTCTATATGCCGGCTTCTCTGGTCAGTTTTGGCTATAGACTCTTGAGCCCTACGCATATACCCCTCTATCCTTTTAAAAACAGACGCATATAGCTGTTCGGATGGGAGTACCGAATCATGGCCGCAAAGCCTATGATCCTGTTGGGGATCACAATCAAAACTACGCAGCATCTCCTCAAGACACGCATCCATAATGTTTCCATTCTCAAAAACATCACTAGCCTCAGGTACACTGCGTTTACATCTCTTCTCTGGGTTGCCGTCTACAGATTTGAATTTTCTTTTTCTGGGGCTCATTGTGTATTTATAGTTATTTATAATATATATATATATATATATATATATATTATATAATAAACTGTCTATATGTAACGCATACCGACACACCCAACCCACCAAAATAAAAAGTAAACAACACCAATAATAATATTTAAAAACTATTTAATAAAAAGAAAACGCCATACAAAAAAGAAAAAATGCTGTACCATAAGTAAAAACAGATATTTTTAATCCACAGCAATGTATTTCAAAATACATATGTATCAGACCTGATGCCTATTCACATGAGTCTCTTAAGCATTGTGTTTTTTGCAATGTTTTTCTGCATGCCTTGGATGATTACCATCATACCCTCAATAGTGGCGTTATGGTCACGCACAGTTTTAGCCACATACACACCCTTGCTATAACGATGATGCATCATCTGTGCCTGTATATCAACATGAGCCCTTAAATCATTCACCGTCTTTACCAGGGTGTCAACAGTAGTAAGTAAACCATTCACCGTCTTTCCCTGTATGTCATATAAACACTTCAGCATAGCATAGTCCGAGTCGCATTGCTCTGACCTGTTTTCTTGAGGCCGTGTAGCTTCTTGGACAGAATGCACAACAGAGGTGTGGTTGTTGTTGTGGGTAATCGCCGGCCCCTGGCGAGCCTGTCCATCCGGGGTAACTGCAGTTATGACGCTAGGGGGCGCTGGGTCGTTGTGGGTTATCGAGGGTCCATGGTCAGCCTGTCCATCCGGAGTAACTGCATTTGTGACGCTAGGGGGCGCTGTAGGTGCAGATGTCCGGCCTGCTCCAAATTCGTCACCCCCGAATCTGCTATCGTCGTCCGTCCACGGGGGCTGGTCCTCTCCAAAGTCGTTGGCATCCCAGAATTTGATTTCTTCGTCCGTCCACAGTTCGGGCTGTGAGTTCAGATGAGTTCCACCATGGCCTGTGTAATCGTTATCTGTTCGAAACAAGGGATGAATATGTATATATATATATATATATATATATATATATATATATATATATATATATTAGTGTGTTATCTAGCGGAATAGCGAATAGTTTTACAGTAAAATGGCTTACCATGAGCTGCAGTCAGACAATGAGACACGTCTTGATGGTCTACCGGCTTCTCATGTACCACTTCATGAACCGAGGGTTCGCAAGCTCCGACGGGTTTGCTAGCGACTAGTGTTAGGATCTGTTGGATCGTGTCATCAGTTAGCTGTCCGTATCCCCGGCTTCTGATGGCTATAGGTGGAGGTGATGTATTTGTTAAAACAGCTGACCCTGTTTTTATACCTCTTACATACCGGGGTCTGGACTGTTTAGCTACATGAAAAAAGAGCATAAGACCAAAAGAAAAACACATTAGAACAAACACATATAGTTATAGCATCGTATGACATCAGTTATCATTTATTAAACATAAAACATGTTTTGTTAGCTTACCACGGCTAGTAGACGCCCCCCCGTTCGTTTTAAAGTTAGTAACCTTGGTATCAGCTCGTTGATTCTTCCTCACATACGGCGTATCAAACAAACCTACCACATAACAGGTAACCAATCAGTCACATAGTATATGCATGTATAAACGATAATGAATAGCAGAATATTCGTAGATGATTACTACATACATGCGCGGTGATCCTCCGGATACCTCTTAGCGCCATCCGTAGCCTCTTCGTCACCTAACAATGTACAACTTTATCAAACAAATATAAGACAGTTACACAGTGGCATTGACCTGATATGTATAATGATATGACTATGTTTTAGGATATACTCACAGTAGATTAGCGGCATGTTGGCAGTTTAGATCTCTGCTCCGTTCAAAAACATGTGTCTTTTAAAGAGCTGTCGGCCTGCTCTCGTCTACATGGCATATCCTTGCGTAACGCCTCCCTATCTATAACCCTTGTTCATTGGTTCTAAAACAAATGTTTGATTTCAATGTATATAGATAACAAGACCATATGTTTGAAAACCCCGCTTCTTTTTTTTTTTTTTTACTTTTCTTTTTTTTGTGTGCCGGTTTAGCATATGTTTTTTAAATTGTATTTAGTTTTATTATTTGTTTTACGCGTCATATACCACCTTTTTAACCCACACACACACACACACACACACACACACACACACAGTTCACCCTAACCCCCTCCACACCTGGCACCACACACCCCTGGCTCCTCAGACCCCCATACACACACACACACACACACACACACACACACACCAACCCTAACCATCTCTCCACCCTTGACCCCCACCCTTTCCCCATGCCCCTTTGAAGATAGTCCCTGTTTCACCCTTTACCCTCAGACTCACCGGAGCCTCAGACTCACTTCCGGCGCCTCAGACCCACCGGATCCTCAGGCATCACAGGCATCACAGACACTTCCGGGCCATCCTGCCTTTTTTTAACAAAGCGGATGTTTAGCAGGAATACAACTTCCGTTTGCTCAACATGGTTAACAAGGGTCAGACAGGTCAACACCGGTCAACACTGGGGCAGACAGGATGTTGTATGTGTGGTACTTCCGCTTTATCTGACCCCTGACCTGGGTGTGGTTTTTGCTCTAAAGGGGAACTCTTATTAACTACTTATACTGTATATGGACATTGTTGTAGCTAATTAAATGACTGGTGGCTGGCTCGAATAAAAGCTAAGACAAATGGATATCCGTAGTTGATTTATTTCATATGCTGCAGCATATAAAAGACACAGTTTCAAAGGCAACTCCACGCAGAGCAGAGTTCTGGAGAAAAAGCGCCCTGAATAGAGGAGGGAAGCACTTTTTGTAGAGTGGAGTAAACATCTCAGAGATATCACTAGATGGCGCTATTTACCATCTATAACGGGTTCAATGCACAGTTAAGGCCGGACACCTGGTCTGGGGAGAGGATATGCAGTCAAGAACAGATACATTGTTGTTACCCACCTTGACTGACGCATGGGGCAGTAGTGTTGATGCGGCTACATGTATTGCACGCTTATGCTCTGTGTTCAGCCAGAGTAATTGTGAAATAGATTTGTGGATATTAGTTAGGTGTTTGTCTGTCTGACTATAACAAAATTAATTCATTAGTATCTTCGTTGAGCTCTCATTAAGACAATGAACCATTCTGTTATTGTAACTGATGAATGAATCTGTCTGTATGGTTGTTTGCAATTAATAGGTTTATATATTGGTATTTTGTACTATATTGTTTGTTTTAAACCCGTATTATCAAATTATCAAAGGGCCTTTATTTTAATAGGCAAGTTTCTATGTCCCGAAGGCCAAGACTATTTCCATTTTATTCAAACAACGTAACAGATTTTCTTGATTTATTTCTGCTCCAGAAATCAGACAACACAGTGGTTGGGTGGAAGTAAGCAACATTATGTCACGGTTTCGGCCGAGGCGGCCCCGCCCCCTTGTTCGGGCAGGTTTCGGCGGTCGTCGTCTCCGGAGTACTAGCTGCCACCCCTCTATGTTTGTTGTTGATTGGTTTTGTCTGTGTGTCACACCTGTTTTGTGTTAGGTAATCAATCAGCATCTATTTAGTTTCCTTGTTGTCAGTTAGGTGTTGTGTGTAATTGTCCCATGTCATGTTGCTACGCTGCCTGTATTTTTGGTACGCTCTTTTGTGCATTCCTCCTGGTTCGTGTTTCAGGAGTAGATTACCCACTTGTTTTTCACTAAAGTATATTTTGGACTTGACTTCTGACTCCTGCGCCTGATTTCACACCACACCTACCTTAGCAACCCGTGACAGAATTACACACCGGAATTATGGAATCAGCAGGAGTCCCCACCGACATTATGGAGGAGCGTTTTCGCGGCCAAGAGGATCGTATTAACCATATCGGACACGCCTTGGACGGCGTAATAAATACCCTCCATCGATGGGAAACCAGCGGGGTACCCACACCCCCCCCTATCGCACCATCACCAGCGGACAGCCCGCCCGTCCAACTACCGGAACCCAGTGGGATTCGGCTCGCGCTTCCGAGGGCGTACGACGGCACCGCTGCCGGGTGTCAGGGGTTCCTCCTACAAGTAGAACTCTACCTTGCCACCATACACCCGGCGCCCTCGGGATTCGAGAGCGTTTCCGCCCTCATCTCCTGTCTCACCGGCAAGGCGTTGGAGTGGGCCAACGCCGAATGGAGGGGAATAGACGCCGCCACAGTCACCTATGCGGAGTTCTCCCGCCGCTTCCGTGCGGTCTTCGACCATCCACCAGAGGGGAAGGCGGCGGGGGGAGTGTCTATTCCACCTCCGACAGGGGATGAGGAGCGGTCATGAGTTTGCGTTGGAGTTCCGGACTCTAGCGGCCGACGCAGGTTGGAATGAGAGGGCCCTCATCGACCACTTCAGATGTAGCCTTCGGGAGGACGTCCGCAGAGAGTTAGCGTGCAGGGATAATACACTAACATTTGACCAGCTGGTTGACATGGCCATTCGGCTGGACACCCTGCTCGCGACCCGCAGACGTTCCAGAGGGGGTTTTCCCATTCCACCCTCCAGCGCCTCCGAGCCGAGCCCTATGGAGCTTGGAGGTGCTGACGCTAGAGGGAGGAGAGGAGGGAACCCGAGGGGGGCAGTCTCCTGCACCAACTGTGGCCGCGGAGGGCACACCGCGGCTAGGTGCTGGGGAGGGTCCCCTCGTAAGGTAGATGGCAGGACACACATTGGGGAGTTCTCCCAGGTGAGTAGGCGCCCTACTTACCCAGAGCTTTCTGTCGGCCACATTACATTACCTGTTTGTTTTCCACAGGTTGCACCACGTTCCCAGCATAAGGCGCTAGTAGATTCAGGCGCAGCTGGGAATTTTGTAGATCGTAATTTCTGTGTTAAGTTAGGGATTCCTCTCCTTCCAGTCGATAAACCCTTCCCTGTACATGCCTTAGATAGTCGTCCGTTAGGATCTGGGTTAATTAGGGAGGTCACGGCGCCACTTAGGATGATAACGCAGGGGGGTCATGAGGAGACGATTCAACTCTATCTGATCGACTCTCCTGCGTATCCGGTGGTACTGGGGCTTCCCTGGTTGATTACCCATGACCCTACGATCTCGTGGCGAGAGAAAGCTCTTAAAGGGTGGTCTGCTCAGTGTGAGGGGCTATGTCTGGGTGTTTCCGTAGGGGCGACCTCGGTGGAGAGCCCGAGCCAGATGCCAGCACTGCACATTCCGCTTGAGTATGAGGATTTGGCACTCGTATTTAGTAAGACCAGAGCGGCAAGGTTGCCACCTCATAGACAGGGGGATTGTGCGATAGACCTCCAGACAGGAGCTGCGCTCCCGCGGAGCCATGTGTATCCGCTGTCACAGGAGGAGAAAAGGGCAATGGAGACATACATTGCCGAGTCTCTGAGACAGGGATACATACGGACCTCCACTTCTCCCGCGTCCTCGAGCTTCTTTTTTGTGAAGAAAAAGGATGGAGGTTTGCGCCCATGTATTGATTACCGCGGTCTCAATCAGGTGACTGTGAAATATAGTTATCCACTCCCGCTGATTGCGACCATGACGGAATCATTACATGGGGCACGTTTTTTCACAAAATTGGATCTCAGGAGCGCATATAACTTGGTGCGTATTAGGGAGGGCGATGAGTGGAAGACAGCATTTAGTACTACCTCCGGCCATTACGAGTATCTCGTCATGCCATATGGGTTAATGAATGCTCCATCAGTCTTCCAATCGTTTGTGGATGAGATTTTCCGGGACATGCAGGCGCAGGGAGTAGTGGTGTACATAGACGATATCCTTGTGTACAGTTCTACTCGGGCCGAGCATGTAGCCCTGGTGCGCAGGGTATTGAGGAGACTGTTGGAGCATGACCTGTATGTCAAGGCCGAGAAATGTCTGTTCTTTCAGGAGTCAGTCTCTTTTTTGGGTTACCAGTTGTCTGCGTCAGGGGTGAGAATGGAGGTGGACCGAGTGTCCGCCGTGCGTAATTGGCAAACCCCAACTACGGTTAAAGAGGTGCAGCGGTTCTTGGGTTTTGCGAATTATTACCGGAGGTTTATCCGGGGTTTTGGACAGGTGGCAGCTCCCATAACGTCTCTTCTTAAGGGGGGTCCGGTGCGTTTGCAGTGGTCGGCAGAGGCGGACAGGGCTTTTGGGAGACTGAAGGACCTGTTTACCTCGGCTCCGGTGCTAGCGCACCCGGATCCCACGTTACCCTTCCAATTAGAGGTGGACGCGTCTGAGGTCGGTATCGGGGCAGTGCTCTCCCAACGGTCCGGCAAACCACCTAAGCTCCGCCCCTGTGCCTTTTATTCTAAAAAGCTCAGTTCGGCGGAGCGGAACTATGACGTAGGGGACAGGGAGCTGTTAGCCGTAGTACAGGCCCTAAAGGTGTGGAGGCATTGGCTTGAGGGGGCTCAGCACCCTTTTCTCATTCAGACCGACCATCGTAACCTGGAATACATTCGGGCGGCGAGGAGACTGAATCCTCGCCAGGCTCGATGGACTATGTTTCTCGCCCGGTTTGTGTTTAAGATCACTTACATTCCTGGGTCCCAGAACGGGAAGGCAGATGCCCTGTCCCGGCGGTATGACAGAGGGGCGTGGAGCCTATTCCCATACTACCGGAGTCTTGTCTGGTGGCACCGGTGGTGTGGGAGGTCGATGCGGAGATCGAGCGAGCCTTACGTACCGATCCTAGCCCTCCACAGTGTCCGGTGGGTCGGACGTACGTCCCGCTCGAGGTTCGGGATCGGCTGATAAATTGAGCTCACACGTCCCCCTCCTCTGGACATCCAGGTATTGGCCGGACAGTGCACTGCCTTAGTACGAAGTACTGGTGGCCAACGTTAGCCAGGGATGTGAGGGTTTATGTCTCCTCCTGCTCAGTGTGTGCCCAGTGTAAGGCGCCCAGACATTTGCCCAGGGGGAAATTACAACCCCTGCCCGTTCCACAACGACCCTGGTCCCACCTCTCGGTGGACTTTATTACAGACCATCCCCTCTCACAGGAGAATACTACCATCCTGGTCGTTGTGGATCGGTTCTCGAAGTCCTGTCGTCTTCTTCCCATGCCGGGTCTTCCTACTGCCCTACAGACCGCTGAGGCTCTATTTACTCACGTCTTCCGGCATTACGGGGTACCCGAGGATATAGTGTCCGATCGAGGCCCCCAGTTTACCTCCAGGGTCTGGAGAGCCTTTATGGAACGGTTGGGGGTCTCGGTGAGCCTTACCTCGGGTTACCACCCGGAGAGTAATGGGCAGGTCGAACGTGTCAACCAGGATGTGGGTAGGTTTCTGAGGTCATATTGTCAGGGCCGGCCGGAGGAGTGGGCGAGATATGTGCCCTGGGCCGAGATGGCACAGAACTCTCTCCGCCACTCCTCCACAGGACTAACTCCTTTCCAGTGTGTGTTAGGGTACCAGCCGGTTCTGGCTCCTTGGCATGAGAGCCAGATCGAGGCCCCTGCTGTGGATGAGTGGGTGCGGCGCTCGGAGGAGACGTGGAACGCTGCACACGTCCATCTGCAGCGAGCCATCCGTCGACAGAAGACGAGCGCCGACCTACACCGCAGTGAGGGGCCAGTGTACGCACCTGGAGATCGAGTCTGGCTCTCAACCAGAAACCTGCCCCTCCGCCTGCCCTGCCGGAAGCTGGGTCGGCGGTTTGTGGGGCCATTTAAAGTCCTGAGGAGATTGAACGAGGTGTGTTACAGGTTACAACTGCCCATTGATTACCAGAATATTAACCCCTCGTTCCATGTGTCTCTCCTCAGGCCGGTGGTAGCTGGTCCACTCCAGGATTTTGAGATTGAGGAGACTCCTCCGCCCCCGTTGGACATCGAGGGGGCTCCGGCGTACTCTGTTCGTACCATCCTGGACTCGAGACGCCAGGATGGGGGGTCTCCAATATCTCGTGGAGTGGGAGGGGTATGGTCCGGAGGAGCGGTGCTGGGTGCCGAGGAGGGACATTCTGGATCCGTCCCTGCTGACCGAATTCCATCGTGGTCATCCTGCGCGCCCTGCTCCGCGTCCTCCGGGTCGTCCCCGAGGCCGGGGGCGGCGCACGGCTGGAGCCGCGCGTCAAGGGGGGGGTACTGTCACGGTTTCGGCCGAGGCGGCCCCGCCCCCTTGTTCGGGCAGGTTTCGGCGGTCGTCGTCTCCGGAGTACTAGCTGCCACCCCTCTATGTTTGTTGTTGATTGGTTTTGTCTGTGTGTCACACCTGTTTTGTGTTAGGTAATCAATCAGCATCTATTTAGTTTCCTTGTTGTCAGTTAGGTGTTGTGTGTAATTGTCCCATGTCATGTTGCTACGCTGCCTGTATTTTTGGTACGCTCTTTTGTGCATTCCTCCTGGTTCGTGTTTCAGGAGTAGATTACCCACTTGTTTTTCACTAAAGTATATTTTGGACTTGACTTCTGACTCCTGCGCCTGATTTCACACCACACCTACCTTAGCAACCCGTGACACATTAAACTTACACACCGTTACACACTTCTGATGCAATGTAATCAAATACATTTCAAGCTTGTTATTCTTATGTTACCCTACTTTTTGACTCGACTCTATAATAGGAAAATTAGGCTGGTGAGAAATCGATGAGGTATTGGGAGTCTGAATTTAATAATTCAACGTGATTAGGCGTTTGTGTTGTGTTTAACCATTTAATACAACTGTATTATCGGATCCTACTCCATTTAACACCTGAGTTTATATTGCATCGTATACTGGAGTATGATCTCCACTATACAATACACAATGGACAGTATGATGGTCCTTTTGAAATGTTGTATTGTAATAACAAAAGACAAAAACTTTTCATTTAACTTATACATACACACACATGATAGCATGTATTTTTCATGGACCATATCCAAGACAATCAACAAAGTAACAAAATAATATGTACATTTTCTACAAATTTACAGTGACAAGCCAATCAGGAGATACAGCGAATGCAATAATCCACCCTTCCTCCTCCTCCTCCTCCTCCTCCTCCTCACTCTGGAGTGGATCGGAGGACCGGGGGGGGGGGGGGGGGGGGGGGGGAAGGGGGAAGCAGGCATGCGGGGGCAGGGTAGGTGTGGACCTAATCGTCGCTGCCGCCCCCGTACAGGTCGGCCAGCCTGCGGAAGCGGGGGCCCCAGTCCCCCAAGAAGTCGTACTCCTGGTCACTGCAGCTGGAGGACGAGTGCAGGGGGCTGAGGGAGCCGGCCACCGAGCTGCCGCCCTCGTAGTCGAACACCAGCAGGGAGTCGTAGGGCGGCGTCGCCGGGTCGCTGTCCGCCGCCTTCAGGCCCTGCAGCACAAGACACGTCGAGGCCTCTCATTAGCGTCGCCCTGAATCACCTCAAGTCCTCTCGTTAGCGTCGCCCTGAATCACGGCCTCTCGTTAGCATACCCCTGAATAACGGCCTCTCGTTAGCGTCGCCCTGAATCACGGCCTCTCGTTAGCATAGCCCTGAATCACGGCCTCTCGTTAGCATAGCCCTGAATCACAGCCTCTTGTTAGCGTCGCCCTGAATCACGGCCTCTCGTTAGCATAGCCCTGAATCAAGTCCTCTCGTTAGCATAGCCCTGAATCACGGCCTCTCGTTAGCATAGCCCTGAATCACGGCCTCTCGTTAGCATAGCCCTGAATCACGGCCTCTCGTTAGCGTCGCCCTGAATCACGGCCTCTCGTTAGCATAGCCCTGAATCACGGCCTCTCGTTAGCATAGCCCTGAATCACGGCCTCTCGTTAGCGTCGCCCTGAATCTCGGCCTCTCGTTAGCATAGCCCTGAATCATGGCCTCTCGTTAGCGTCGCCCTGAATCACGGCCTCTCGTTAGCATAGCCCTGAATCACCTCGAGTCCTCTCGTTAGCGTCGCCCTGAATCACGGCCTCTCGTTAGCATAGCCCTGAATCACGGCCTCTCGTTAGCATAGCCCTGAATCACGGCCTCTCGTTAGCATAGCCCTGAATAACCTCGAGTCCTCTCGTTAGCATCGCCCTACAATTGATTTGACAGGGCCAGTACACATTAAAACATTTCTGTAAAGGTGTCAGAGTTGACCAGGAAGGCTAGTTTAGATGTGCAGACCCTGGGCAGGTACATAATGTGTTTGAGACAGAGACTGAAGAAAGAAAGTTTCATGAGAATTTATTCTGTATTGTCCTGTATTCCTGAGAGGACGTGTGTGTGTGTGGTTGCGATTTGCTCATCTCTCTATCCCTACTGGACAGGAAGCTGAACTAACAGCAGGGGGCATGAGAGAGAGAATATAATGGGGGGGGGGAGGGGGGATACCAGAGGAGGAGAAAAGAAATACGGAGATATCTGTTGGGGAGCCCCAGAGTCTGGGGGATCATTTAACACAGTGGATCTACCTCCAGTGAGTTAGCGAGGCTGTGACTACATGTGAAGGTGGCTAATCCAAATCATTAGCAGGCCTAATTAAGATGTCTGTCCCCCCCCCGTCCCCCCCCCGTCCCCCCACTCGGCCCTGCTTAGCCTCAAATAAACCTCGTGTGTCTCTCTCTTCAGCGCTTGTCCTTATCCTTCTACTAGTCAAACATCCTTAGAGATATTATTATTATTATACAATTATCTGTTCAAAAGGTGGTCAATAGATTTGAGGGATGATGTGTGCTTGTTTGTTTTGCTTTACTTCCTTTCCTTCCTTCCTTCCACAAACAGTCTCTGAAGACGTGTCCCTCCGCTGAACCTTTATTGAGTCCAACGCACCTCGTGAATGAAGTCCCTGATCTCCCCCGGGTGGGGGGGGGGCGGCGGAGCGGACGGGGTACTGGTGGTCGTGGGGCAGGGGCCTCTCATCCAGGCGCCGGACGCCCACCTTCACATCTGGCTGCTGCAGCTGACCCAGGTCATAGTGCTGCATGGACACACACACACACACACACACACACACACACACACATACATACGCACACAGATATACACATACACACTCACACACAGATATACACATACACACACACACACAGATATACACACACACACACACACACACACAGATACACACACACACACACACACACACACAGTTAAAGAAAAACAATGTTCTACATCCTATTGGTAAAACCCATGCACCAATGCCAGGCTAAAATACTGTATTATCAGATAATATTATCAAAGATCACATACACCTTTTTTATTGTGCAATGTTATGACAGAAGAAGGTGATGCAGATGTTTTCCACAGAACCGGGTGTGTTTGTGTGCAGGGGGGGTTTGGTTGCAGATTTTAAAAACCCGTTGACGGAGCAACCAAAACAGTTTGAGTATAGAAATAGTATAAGAATGTATAGAAAACTGAAATTTGCACAGAAGGCAAGATGTTTTTTTTACTTTACAACCGACCGAATTCGGCGAGAGCGACACCTAGTTATTCAATCTGTTTGGCTGAATGTTTCGGAACAAAGTACGGCCGCGCCCATATGTGGAAACCAATTCCTGCCCACCCAAGGCCAGCCTGATAACCACTGCGTACGCAAACCTGACCGTCTGGATGCTCGCACAAGGCTAGTCCATGTCTTCCCAAGAGCACCGTTTGAACAAGCAAGGGACTGAACGGCCGTCTTTCTGGTGACAACTTGTAAGAATCCACCAGCCTCAGCTGTATAGGGTTAGGTTAGGGTGGGTTAGGTTAGGGTAGGGTAGGTTAGGGTAGGGTAGGGTGGGTTAGGTTAGGGTGGGTTAGGTTAGGGTAGGGTGGGTTAGGTTAGGTGGGTTAGGGTGGGTTAGGTTAGGGTTAGGTTAGGGTGGGGTGGGTTAGGTTAGGGTGGGGTGG
Source organism: Lota lota (assembly GCA_026745465.1). NCBI lineage: Eukaryota > Metazoa > Chordata > Actinopteri > Gadiformes > Lotidae > Lota > Lota lota. The sequence goes on from JACYXH010000741.1 coordinate 90,695, forward strand.
GTTAGGTTAGGGTGGGTTAGGGTAGGGTGGGTTAGGTTAGGGTGGGTTAGGTTAGGGTGGGTTAGGTTAGGGTGGGTAGGACAAAGAGGTGTAATTACCTGGTCTTCCTCTCCGCCCCCCTGCTCGCAGTACGTCAGGATGTTGTCTCGCTCCACCTCCTCTGGGCGGATGAGGGTCTGCTTGGCCTGCCCCTCCTTGTCCCTCCTCTTCATCCACATCACTAACATCAGCAGCATCCCTGCGGCCGGGAGACAGGAGCAGGCTCATTCAAAACGTCAACGTTTGTCCGGTTGAACATGACCGATGGTCATCCTTGGGGGGTCGGGGGGGGGAGGCTCCCCGAGCGCTTATGGAACAGGAAATCAAGGCCGTTATGGACTACGCTCCGACGACTACCCTCGCCAATGACTTGAATTGGGGGGGGGGGGGGGGGGGATGCCGCACTTTCCGCTTGGAACCTTCTACATAGTTGTGTTGCCGTGGTTACCACTGGGTGGTTTTGATAAAGTGTTTTAGTAATGAAAGCATTTAGCAGCTATTTCTCAAATAAACCAAAAGGTCCTACCTACTCATGATGCACGGAACGGATTGGTGTTTGAATAAACATGAACTCAACAGGGATTTCTTTCTTTCATTTTCTGGCAATCTGTCACCCTGAATAGCACAGGTGTGATTTCTTACTTAATTTTTTTTTATTATAATATTATTATTTAGTATTAAAATATTAATTTATATACCTATTTTTTTTACTCTATATATACATACATACTCTCTTTATAGCACAGGTGTGATTTCTTATTTTTTTTTATGTTATTATTCTAAATATGAATAAATACTAAATATCTAATATTAAAATATAAATTTTTATATTTTTACTCTCTATATACTCTTTATAGCACAGGTGTGATTTCCTATTTTTTCCTAACCACCACCACCCCCATCACCACCACCACAGAGCACCTAACCACCACCACCCCCACAGAGCACCTAACCACCACCACCACCACAGAGCACCTAACCACCACCACCCCCATCACCACCACCACAGAGCACCTAACCACCACCACCCCCATCACCACCACCACAGAGCACCTAACCACCACCACCCCCATCACCACCACCACAGAGCACCTAACCACCACCACCCCCATCACCACCACCAGAGCACCTAACCACCACCACCCCCATCACCACCCCCACAGAGCACCTAACCACCACCACCCCCATCACCACCACCACAGAGCACCTAACCACCACCACCCCATCACCACCACCACAGAGCACCTAACCACCACCACCCCCATCACCACCACCACAGAGCACCTAACCACCACCACCCCCATCACCACCACCACAGAGCACCTAACCACCACCACCCCCATCACCACCACCACAGAGCACCTAACCACCACCACCCCCATCACCACCACCACAGAGCACCTAACCACCACCACCCCCATAGAGCACCTAACCACCACCACCCCCATCACCACCACCACAGAGCACCTAACCACCACCACCCCCATCACCACCACCACAGAGCACCTAACCACCACCACCACCACCCACCACCCCCATCACCACCACCACAGAGCACCTAACCACCACCACCCCCATCACCACCACCACAGAGCACCTAACCACCACCACCCCCATCACCACCACCACAGAGCACCTAACCACCACCACCCCCATCACCACCACCACAGAGCACCTAACCACCACCACCCCCATCACCACCACCACACCACAGAGCACCTAACCACCACCACCCCCATCACCACCACCACAGAGCACCTAACCACCACCACCCCCATCACCACCACCACAGAGCACCTAACCACCACCACCCCCATCACCACCACCACAGAGCACCTAACCACCCCCATCACCACCACCACAGAGCACCTAACCACCACCACCCCCATCACCACCACCACAGAGCACCTAACCACCACCACCCCCATCACCACCACCACAGAGCACCTAACCACCACCACCCCCATCACCACCACCACAGAGCACCTAACCACCACCACCCCCATCACCACCACCACAGAGCACCTAACCACCACCACCCCCATCACCACCACCACAGAGCACCTAACCACCACCACCCCATCACCACCACCACAGAGCACCTAACCACCACCACCCCCATCACCACCACCACAGAGCACCTAACCACCACCACCCCCATCACCACCACCACAGAGCACCTAACCACCACCACCCCCATCACCACCACCACAGAGCACCTAACCACCACCACCCATCACCACCACCACAGAGCACCTAACCACCACCACCCCCATCACCACCACCACAGAGCACCTAACCACCACCACCCCCATCACCACCCCCACAGAGCACCTAACCACCACCACCACCCCCATCACCACCACCACAGAGCAGTTGTCCGACGTTATTTGCCGTCAACAATTTGCATCAACCCTGAAGGAAGTGGATCTCAGGAGCATCGCTCAGCGCCTTTGGACGACGTGTCTAACTTATCCTGTGGACCTGTGTGTGTGTGTGTGTGTGTGTGTGCAGGCTCACCCAGCATCACGATGACGGCTCCGGTTCCCAGGCCGGCGGCGATGGCGGTGTGCTGAGCGCCCACACAGAGGCCGCGCCCATCGCACCGGCACACCCTGACGCGCAGGTAGGAGGTGTCGGACAGCTGGCCCGCGTCCGTGACGACCACAGCCACCGTGTAGACGCCGCTCTCCAGGAAGGGGAGGCGCAGGCGCAGCTGAGCTTGTTCCCCTGGGGCCAGGAGGAGCACACATGTCTTACTGATCGCTGAGGGTCCATCTGTGTGTGTGTGTGTGTGTGTGTGTGTTCATTTGTAGAGCGAGACTCAACACATGCGGTTTAGATTGCACACGCACTAAACCCTAAAGGGTTAACCGTGACCCTTTAGGGTTCTTTAGGGTCCTTTAGGGTCAGGGTTTACCCTAAAGGGTTAACCCTGACCCTTTAGGGTCCTTTAGGAATAAAATGTGCGTGGCTTCATTCACACGCCCCATACCGCACTGATCGATACGAATGAATTATTAGCACACATGCTAACAGGCTAGCACGCTAACGGGACACGTCGACGGCTAACACAGACGCGTGACCGCGGTCCCCGGTCGACGTGGCAACGCCGACACTGACCGTCGAGGCGCGCGAGCGTCCAGTTGCGGCGGGGGTCCGGGGGCCGGTCGGCCAGTCGGAAGGCAAAGGGCCCGGCGTTGGGCGCCAGGTCGGGGTCGGCGGCCGTGATGTTGACGCCGCGGGGCTCCGGCCGGTCGCACGTCTCCACCTCGGGGGGGGACACGCGGGGCGCGTTGTCGTTGACGTCCAGCAGGCGTACCTGCAGGGTGCCTGTGCCACTGGCAGGGGGGGTTCCTGAAAGGAAATCACACAGGGCCACCCGGGGTCAAGTACACAAATAGGGGGCGGCGTGAGGTGGGGGTGGGGTGTGGCTTTGCATGGGCTGTATTAGTGTGTGTGTGTGTGTGTGTGTGTGTGTGTGTATGTGTGTGTGTGTGTGTGTGTGTGTGGGGCACAGTGCACAGGCCCTCAGTGTCGGCTGACTAAAAGACTGTTGGCCAGCCTCCCGTGCTCTCCTTCCTGAGACCCCGGTAGCAGCAGTTGCCACACTTGCTGATCTACCCTATAAACAATAACAAGGGCATTTCGTTCAAGGGAAGGGAAGTGAGTTTTCCTATGTTTCCCGAGGTTGCTCACCACTCATTGTTGTATTACTAGTAATATCAAACAAAATTCCTATTACTCAAAGTAATGTTAGGCAAGCAGCTCCACCACAAGGCCACAACAAAAATGTAACGCTGCGTGATTATCAGGATCAGCATTATCACTTACAATCCCTGCTCTGCATCTTTATCCATCTATTTGTTTAAATATTTTAACTCCCTTCCCTTCGAGAATGTCAAGAATCTAAAATCTCTGGTACTTTTTTTTACAATTCTCTCTCTCTCTCTCTCTCTCTCCATTAGATCAGATAATAGTGTGGAAAGGAATGCCATTCCTTTGCTGGACAGCAGGAGCGCTGTATGCAGGACAAAGCCACAGTGAGGAAGCGTGTGCCGGCGGAGGTCAGAGCATCTGAGTCTGGCTTCTCTCTGTTTTAATCACTGGCGGTGCACGCGACTACATCCCCAAACGTGCTCGTAAGCAGCGGATCCAATCAGGAATGCCAGGGAAACAAAGCTAGGTGAGCCGGGTTTGTGGGAGCGCTGTGCGCTGGTTACCGTTGTCGCTGGCCACGAAGGTGACGTTGTAGAGGTTGTTGCTGACGTAGGGGGACTCCCTGTCCAGCGCTGCCCGGGTGGAGACCGTCCCGTCGACGGGGTCCACCTCCAGCCAGTTGGCCGGGTCCAACAGCTTGGCGTACCTGCGTGTTAGAACCGTTTATACTTACTACGCGTCTTCGCCCACAACCCAAACACTGACATGTGTCGGCCGACGCCGGCGCGACAACGTCACCAAATTGTTTGAATATAACAATATTCCTCGAGCCGCACCGCCGACAACAACTGGAGAGAATGCAGATTCAAGCTTTAGTAAAACCCTGAACACTTTGACCAACTTACTAAAACAAGGCATCTTTGATTTGGCAAGCAATTCATTTAGACGCAGGTTGGATGATCGTTTATGGGCTGAGAGCAAAAGGGTAAAAGGTCTTCCTTGTTTCTTTTTTGTCAGTCACGAAGTGATGAAAATGTTTATTTCATTACGAGGTATATCTTTTATTCACAAACCTCTATTATAAATGAGCACACAGGCTTTACATCCTGACGGCATTAGGAACTTCATGTTATATCACTCGAACACAAATCACTGAAAACAGCACCCATCTCTTTCTTTGAAGTATTTGAGTTTGCAAAATAAGCATATCAAATCGGGATCCAAGCGGCGGCTTTAGGGTCGAGAAATATGGTGACCTTAATCTATATATATATAGTGATATATCACATATCTCATTCATGACATAGCATGCTGCGTGACTTTGTGACTTCTTTGATCAACAGTTTGAAACAACATTGAGGACGACAGGAAACAGGAACCTGTTTAAACCTGTTGAACCTCGTGTTCGAGCGAGTCCAGCGCCACCTCCCCACATTTAGTTGCAAAAGATAATCTGCAACGATTAGAGCAGTGTGCAGTGTCCGCCAGGAACATCACGTCCGTCAGTCAGTGGAAATTGAATTGTAGCTACGTATCTCTTGTTAAAGGGATGTCCAATCTCGTTGACAAGAGAGATGTTCAATCTTATAAAGATTGAACAACTCTCTTGTCAAGGAGATATATAATATCAATAAGACCAACCTGGTTGGTCTTAATGAGATTGGACATCTTGTTAACACGAGAAAGGTTCAATCTCGTTAAGACCAGCCTGGTTGGTCTTAATGAGATTGAACCTTTCTCTTGTTAAAGGGATGTCCAATCTCATTAAGATTTAACAACTCTCTTGTCAAAGAGATTTTAAACATCAATAAGACCAACCTGGTTGAAGAAAATCGAACAATAAATCACTCCTAGTTTCAGAAGCTTCTGGAAGGTGTGTGTGTGTGTGTGGGTGTGTGTGTGTGTGTGTGTGTGTCCCTTACCGGACGGTCTGCCTCATGTATCGGTCGGGGGTCCTGGGCGGTGAAGGTGGTGACCACAGAGCCGGCGGGGAGGCCCTCCTCCAGCTCGATGGTCTTGGGGTCCGGGGAGAACTCGGGGCCCTCGTTGACGTCGACCACGCGCACAGACACGGTGGCGGTGGACTGGGGGGGGGGGCGGATGCCAGGCACCAGCGGGGCGTCGTTCTCCGTCACCACCGTCAGCGTGATGGAGCGGCTGAGCTCGTAGTCGAGGGGCTGGAGACAGAGGAGGAGGAGGAGGGGGGGGGTCCTGTTCATTTGGGATGTTGTGTCTGCTCGGGGCCTCGTTCCATCCCCTCATGTCTCACATCCTTCTCACTGGTTTTGGCCACTTGTGTTATTTGGCCTCTGGTTATCGGCGGCTTCCTTGAGGATATTTTAATGTTTCATAACATTTATACGTTCCCCATTTTACATCGTCTCTCTTCCATTACCTTCCCTTATTTTGGTTTTCTGTTTTTGCATATTTGAACTGGCAGGGAGTTGTTTTAGATTTGTTTTTGTTCATTATTATTATCTTTAATTCTAAGTTTTCATGCATTTTATTTTATCCTATTTTCTTTGAATAATTCTATCCTCGTTTAATTATGTATTTATTCTTGCATGGTCTTCCTTGTCTTTACTCGGTCAGGTGTTCAAACGCGGCACAAGAGTGAGGCTGTGGGCATTTTGAACGTAGTGTCATGTCTTTTTAATTGTTCTAATCGGAGCAAAGAAGGATTTTTGTTGAGTCATTGCAGAGCACATGGCCTGATGTATTTCTCTCCAGGTTAGGCCAGAAACCAGTCTTGGTTAGGGTTAGGACTAGGTTAGGTTAGGACTAGGTTAGGTTAGGACTAGGTTAGGTAACCCTAACCTAGTCCTAACCTAGGGTTAGGTAACCCTAACCTTAACCTAGTACTAACCTAGGGTTACCTAACATTAACCTAGTCACAGTGTAATCTGGAGCCAGCACAACGGGAGAGGAGCTTTCTGACACATCTTTGCGTGTGTGTGTGCGTGTGCGTGCGTGCGTGTGTGTTTTCACCTTGACCACCGTGAGCAGGCCCTCGTTGGTGGTGGGGTCGGTGGGGATGGAGAAGTGGCCGGTGGGGTCCCCGGAGACGATCCGGTACGCTGCGCTCCAGGCCGAGGTGTGGGGCTGGTCCTTGTCAGTCACCCTCAGGCTGGACACCATCACGTTGACCCGGTTCTCCTGGACCTCACCCAAAAACTGGCAGGAGAGGGAGGGGGGGGAGAGCGAGAGAGAGAGAGAGAGAGAGAGAGAGAGAGAGAGAGAGAGAGAGAGAGAGAGAGAGAGAGAGAGAGAGAGAGAGAGAGCGAGACCGAGAAACAGAGACCGAGAAACAGAGACCGAGAAACAGAGACCGAGAGAGAGAGAGAAAAACAGCGAGCGCAAGAGAGAGCGAGAGCAAGAGAGAGAAACAGAGAGAGAGAGAAACAGAGAGAACAAGAAAGAGAGAAACAGAGAGAGAGAGAGAGAGAGAGAGAGAGAGATAGAGCAAGAGCGAGAGCAAGAGCGAGAGCAAGAGAGAGAAACAGAGAGAGAGAGAAAGAGAAACAAGAATAAGCACTCGCGGAGATCCTTCCGTTTCATTCAAATAATGCCTCCTTTATTGGGTCAAAATAAATTCTCCGTGGTTGACTTTCTACTGAAGCTTAAACGTTTACTAAAATAAATGATTATACATAAACTACGGTCACTAAACTGTTTCTCTGTCCCCCTCTCTTACTCAAACAAAAAGAACTTTCCAAGCCGTGATCCAGCTGCTCCTTACAACTGTGAAGGTGACCTAACTAGGAGGAGGCGGAGGCTGCCGTAGTCTAGCAACCAATCAAAGTAATTTCTCTAGACACGAAGTGCATCAACCAAATCCAACAATTTAGAAACAAAATAGATAAACAATACAAAAAATAATCTTGTTTGTTTTTACAACAAAATGTATAAACACCAATATATCTATTATGGCTCCAACAGTCCTATAAGATGTCAGAGAAAATGTCAGTGTTGATGTTACAACAATCTAATGTCATTCAAAGTTAATCAAATCCTTATTTTAGATGTTAATCGCATCACTGAGATCAACAATCATTAGGCCTGATCAGAAGCATGGTCACTGCGTTTATTTTCATCCCTCACCCCCCAAAATGTACAACGTGAATAAACACATAATCACAGGCTTCGCCCACGGAACATCCTTAAGAGAGAGAATCTGAATCTGAATGTGAATCAGAGTTGCTTTTATTACATATTAACGTACAAGTACGCAAGAGTACAATTCTTAGGCTTGGATCCTCAACAGTCACATAGCAGCATCAATACAAGATCACAATAACAAAGTAAGTAATAATAAATATTAGTAAGTAGCAGCATCAATACAATTAATCAATACACACACACACACACACACACACACACACACACACACCCCTAAGGTCCTGGCTTTGTGATTGTAGGATTCCACCCTTTATAATATGCGGATATTGCTTACAGTCTTAACATACAGTCGCTTATTGCACTTGTTCATAAATGACTATTCAGTTGTTAATTGGGGCCAGTCTGTTCTGTGAGTTTTTTTTGGCCGTGCATATATAATAGGAACTAGGACTAAATTAAGAAGTTTGTGATAGTTATAGTTCTAACTTTATAACAGTTAGCCCACGTGAGCCATGCTGTTAGAATCAGCCGATTTGGTACGATTACATGTAACGCGTCTGATTTATAATAAACGCATATATTAAGTCAAATAATTATGTTTGAGTTGTGTTGTTATTTCGATTAGAACTGCTTCATGTAAGAGTTAAAAATAATGGATAATATGTCATTTCTTTGTTTGTGTGGTTGAACGAATCAGTCGCTCCGGTGTTCCACCGTATTCTGTGACCCCAGGGGTCGCTGTTGCACACTTCCTCCGGTCGTCAGCTCAGTGGACAGAACCGTGGAGCGTCCTTACAGGTTAGAAAACCGAACTAAACGGGATATCTAACTATCTAACCAGTTAAATGTGTCGCTGTTCTAACCATATGACGTCGATGTTCCAAACTATGGATCGACCGTCAAGGTTTGTAAACGACTACGGTTATATCCGCAATCATTCACCAAGGTTAAGCTCTTTCTAACTTCTGTTAACAGGAAGTCCAAGGTTATCAAGTACTGCGACTTGAATGATGGTACGTTAACGTAAATGTGACTTGAATGATGGTAAGTTAACGTAAATGTTACTTGAATGATGGTAAGTTAACGTAAATGTGTGTGTTGTTGTTCAGTCCATCATGTCCACACAGAGAAAACTAATGAAACAGTCCATGTCCATGTCTTGTACTCTCGCATGTACAAAGCCGCCAGCCAGCAAGAAACCCAGGGGCCAAATGAAACGGGACCGCAAGAAACCATGGAGCAAGTGTTCCAGTCAAGATTTACACTCACAACTCTCAGCCAACCACCACACCAGGTAGGAAGCAGCTGCAGGGCTTTGTCCCGTTTTTTAATTAAAAATAAAAGTTATCTTCCATGTATTTGTCCATACCTGACAATATCTCCTTATTTAATAAGCGTAATTGCAAACCAAAGTACTTGTAAACAAATGTTTGTATTGGGCAGAGTGTTTGAGAGCTTTGAGATGAAACAAAGGATATATCTGGTGTTGTAGCATCATATTAAGGCACCCATGTGGTCCACTGATCCACTTTTCTTGGACTGTTACAATGAAAGCTTTACCCTTCTTGGTCACCATGAAGAAGTTAATCGCTATTGTTATGTGGATCATTGATGTGCAATGTCTAATTTATGTGGAAATGTCAAAATATGTGTCATACCGAAAGAGAAAAATAGATATCTAATACAGCAATGAGTATATAATACTGTTGTACAATAATGCCTACTGGTTAGTGATAATATCAGTATGGCTGTAACCCAACCTGCTCCTGTGTTCAGTGTGAATATCATCTCGGTCTCCGGTGTTGCTGTGTGTCCTACAGGAAGCCGCTGGATCAGGAGCTGTATGAGCGACACCTGGAGGCAGCGCTCACTCTGTCTCAGCTTTACTGTACCGACGAAGGCAACACTGACCCGACCCCCACCATCCACACAGAGCAGTACCCCACCACGGGTCTATCCCCCATCACGGGTCTATCCCCCACCATGGGTCTGTCCCCCACCATGAGTCCGACCCCCACCATCCACACAGAGCAGTACCCCACCACGGGTCTGACCCCCACCACGGGTCTGACCCCCACCATGGGTCTGTCCCCCACCATGAGTCTGACCCCCACCATGAGTCTGACCCCCACCACGGGTCTGACCCCCACCATGAGTCTGACCCCCACCATGAGTCTGACCCCCCACCATGGGTCTGACCCCCACCATGGGTCTGACTCCCACCACGAGTCTGACCCCCACCATGGGTCTGATCCCCACCATGGGTCTGACCCCCACCATGGGTCTGACCCCCACCACGGGTCTGACCCCCACCATGGGTCTGACCCCCACCATGGGTCTGATCCCCACCACGGGCCCAACCCCGACCCACAAAGGTTGGTTTACTACGCGTGTAATGGGTTGGAATGAACTTAGTAGCACCGAATTAAAACACAACACACAGACCAATTAGCGCGCTTTGATGGTAGGAAATGGTGGAAGGAGAAAGGACCCGAGTTCTGGTCCTGTGGTGGCGACCTCGGGTCGAAGCTACTAAAGAACTTTGCTGAGAGCAAACCTTCCCTCAGAGCAAGCCTGCCCTCAGAGCAAGCCTGCCCTCAGAGCAAGCCTTCCCTCAGAGCAAGCCTTCCCTCAGAGCAAGCCTTCCCTCAGAGCAAGCCTGCCCTCAGAGCAAGCCTGCCCTCAGAGCAAGCCTTCCCTCAGAGCAAGCCTGCCCTCAGAGCAAGCCTTCCCTCAGAGCAAGCCTTCCCTCAGAGCAAGCCTTCCCTCAGAACAAGCCTTCCCTCAGAGCAAGCCTTCCCTCAGAGCAAGCCTTCCCTCAGAGCAAGCCTACCCACTATCCACTACTAATGCATACGTTAAGGACCACAGTTGATGACGTCATATAAACGTCACAAACATCGAGCAATATTGGTATCGACCTATAGTAGCTTAGAAATATCGCTATGTGTATTAGCCAACCCTTTTCATAGCGGTGCATCATGAAATGTATAGACCTGAAGTTGTTCACCTATTGCCTTTTTTATAAATGTTTTTCCTTCTTCAGAAGTCGCGGCTGAACGTCAAGGAGAGGAAAAAGAAGACCCTTCCCCTCTGCTGTTTTCTAACTGCAGTGTAAACGGCAGCCTGTTGGGTAATCAGACTTTATTGAGTCAGTGTCATACACTCACACACCCATCTAGCAAGCCACGGAACCTGTGCTATTACTAAGTTGTTTTACACTTTCATTTCAAGCGACTTAGCAGTGGTTTATCAGTCATCAAGAAACGTTTCCATGCTGTTGTGTGTTTGTTATATATTGTGTAGGTTTGGATTGCATCCACGCAGAGCGAGGCTCTTCTAAGCACAAGTCCTCCCCCAGGACCCTTTGGCCCCCACGGAGGGGGCCCAGGGACCAAGACGAGGACTACAAGCCTAAACTCACAGCAGGTGTCCACCCAGTTAGCTGTTAGCGCTGTGAAACGTGATACCTTGTTCTGTGGGATTTATTTACAAGTGTTATTCATGTTATTTTATGTCCAGTGGGGGAACAGGGAGTGAGACGATGTTCCCTTCAGGGATTTGTAGAAGGGATCCATCTTGGTTTGGGGTGGCTGGCACTAGAAAAGTAACGCAATATGAACCTCTGATCTCTAGTGTTGTGTGATCTCTAGTGTTGTGTCTAGTGTTGTGTGATCTCTAGTGTTGTGTGATCTCTAGTGTTGTGTGATCTCTAGTGTTGTGTGATCTCCAGTGTTGTGTGATCTCTAGTGTTGTGTGATCTCCAGTGTTGTGTGATCTCTAGTGTTGTGTGATCTCCAGTGTTGTGTGATCTCTAGTGTTGTGTGATCTCTAGTGTTGTGTGATCTCTAGTGTTGTGTGATCTCTAGTGTTGTGTGATCTCCAGTGTTGTGTGATCTCTAGTGTTGTGTTATCTCCAGTGTTGTGTGGTCTATAGTGTTGTGTGATCTCTAGTGTTGTGTGATCTCTAGTGTTGTGTGATCTCTAGTGTTGTGTGATCTCCAGTGTTGTGTGATCTCTAGTGTTGTGTGATCTCCAGTGTTGTGTGGTCTATAGTGTTGTGTGATCTCTAGTGTTGTGTGATCTCTAGTGTTGTGTGATCTCCAGTGTTGTGTGGTCTATAGTGTTGTGTGATCTCTAGTGTTGTGTGATCTCCAGTGTTGTGTGATTGCTAGTGTTGTGCGTGATCTCTAGTGTTGTGCGTGATCTCTAGTGTTGTGTGAGTTGATAGTTATTCCACTAGCACTCCCTGATTCTCGGTCTTTGGTTAAGATATCGAATTCTTTTTTCTATTTTTCCCAAATGGATTTCCAGAATCGGAAAGTGACGACAACTTGAGCAAAGTGGCGGAGAGCGAGGATGAGGAGTTCACCGTGAGGAAGGTCATGAAGAAGAGCAAGAAGAGCAAGAAGGGGACCAGAAAGATGGAGAAGAAGACGAAGCCTCCTCCTCCCCCGACCTCCTCTAAGAGGGACAAGCAGACCTCCAAACCTGCAAAAGCCAAACCGCCAGCCACAGGTAGGCTTACTCTTTAAGGTATTTAGTCACTGAATTGTGTTTTTCCATCATTAAAGAGCAGTTAGGGGTTAATTCTTACTGTTTTAAAATGTCCTGACAGCCTCCGCGCCAGTCAGAACCGCAGCTTCCTCGCCAGTAAGAACGCCTCCACCTGCCAATCAGGTGTCAGTGCCCAGGAGGCTGCCGCCCCCCTCCATGACATATTCTTCCTGTATACCTGCGGCCAGCCCAGCAGGGGGCAGCAGACTTCCCAAGTGGAATCCTCCAGGTATGATGACCATAGACGGGTAAACACAGGCGCCAGATCTTGGATCGTGCGTACGCCCTGCCGGCCAAGACTGGCCTGTAAACAAACACTAGGAAACGGAAGAGCTGCGATTGTCTGGATAAAAAACACTATAACGTTACTTCACATTTCAATGAGTCGTTTTTATTCAAGGGTTTATGATCTATGTGGAGTACAAAATAATATATAGAAACGTATAAAATGTATATATTATAATTGAATAGGATTGTGAAGGCCGCTTATTGAAATCGGTTGGGAATGTAGAAGTTCTAGTGCTTTTCTTCCAGAAAAAGCCCGGCTCCTCTGTGGAAATGAGTTTGCAGGCCAGTCCTGGCCGCCACGTTGACATATCCAAGCAATGGGTGAAAGCAGTCAGTGCTGCGTCCGTGCATACGTCATCTATACATCTGTTGTGACCGTGGGGTGACGTGATCACAACATGGCTGATTCGTGGGAATGAAACTGAAAGGACCAGTATTAATGCTTTTAAGGAAGATCATGTTAGGCTTGATATTTATGTTCATCCATTCTCTTTCCCACTTCTGCAAATGTTTGTCAAAGGGGGAATAGATATTTCTGTACGTTTTAATAATTGTAATACTAGTTTGGCACATTATCGATCTCTGGTAGGATTGTATTTTGTCACAGCGGGCAGCACAGATGATAAACAAATTAAAAACAATAGAGCAGAATAACCATATAGATATTCTAGGAATAGAAAGTAAAGGATGTTCAAATACATTTAAACAATTAGAATATCACAGGATATAAAAACAATATCAATGAAAGGAATAAAAAATAAATGTCAGCAGGTGGTTTTGGACCAGTTCCCTGACTCAGCATGAGGTCAACATATTGTTGCCCCTCCCCAGGTCAGCTGGGCAGCTGCCCCTCCCCCTCCCAGGGCTCCGCGCTGAAGTCCACCGGACCGGGACCGGGTCTGAGGCTGGGGCTGTCCCGCCGGGTCCGGGTCAAGCCCCTGCACCCCAGTGTGACTAGTCTCACTCACACACACATATAGACACACACATACACACAAACACACACATATAGACACACACATACACACAAACACACACATATAGACACACACATACACACAAACACACACATATAGACACACACATACACACACACACATATACACACACACACAAACACACGCACATGGAGACGCGCACGCACACAAATGTTTATCTTAATGTTTCATTCAATGTTTCATTTAATGTTTCTCTTAATGTTTATGTTAATGTTTCTCTTAATGTTTATGTTAATGTTTCTCTTAATGTTTCTCTTTATGTTTCTCTTAATGTTTCTATTAATGTTTCTCTTAATGTTTCTCTTAATATTTCTCTTAATGTTTCTCTTAATGTTTATAGGTTTATTAGGTTAATTAGGTTAACTTAATGTTTCTCTTAATGTTTCTCTTAATGTTTCTGTTGACGTCAGTTGTGACATTGTTATTAGAATTGACCAACCTGCCATTTCTTTGTTAAATTAAATATATCCATTGAAATAAAATATTGTTTTGTTTTTATACGTTGGGGTAATGTATTTGGGCGCTGATAACTTCAATGAATATAAGGTAGGGCCTACAATTTGTATGTATTTGTTCATTTTATTGGGTTCATAAATTCATATACAGCAATTTGATGTATGACTAGATTAATATGAGAATGAGGTACTTTAGGTACTAGAGATTCCTACAGGGCACCTTTTATTTTCAAAGAAACACTTCTGGCTGTTAGATTCTACTACTACACAATTATTTAGCTGCACATGGTCTATTCAGTCCGTTTTATTATCACATGCACAGTATAACATGGTCATTTCGTGGTACACTGAAATTCTTATGGCAATGCAAGGGTATCTATGTTGTAGAAAAACACTTGAAAGTGAGGAAAACATGATCCTTGGTGTAGTGCTTGTACTGCCGTTTTCAGTGTGTGCCTGAGAAACATCTCAAATGCCTACAGGTACAGGTACCTGGTTATACACCTGCCTACAGGTACCTGGTGGTACACCTGCCTACAGGTACAGGTACCTGGTGGTACACCTACCTACAGGTACAGGTACCTGGTGGTACACCTACCTACAGGTACAGGTACCTGGTGGTACACCTGCCTACAGGTACCTGGTGGTACACCTGCCTACAGGTACAGGTACCTGGTGGTACACCTGCCTACAGGTACAGGTACCTGGTGGTACACCTGCCTACAGGTACAGGTACCTGGTGGTACACCTGCCTACAGGTAGGCTGCAGAAGGTTCTGCCACGGAAGCCACAACTATTCTGTCCTTCATATCAAATATGTTTCCTCACATAATGAATGAAAGTTAGGACTACAGATTGAACTGTAAAAATGTTTTATTTAACACACAAACAAGTAAATATTGTATCTTTTAAAAAACTATATACATTTTATTCGCATGAACATAATTCACCCATTAAGAATGTAAGAGCCGAATAAGGACTAAAGTCACGTAAAGTCACCTAGGTGGAGTATGGCAGCCACCTAGGTGGCGTGTAGCAGTGGACTTTGCTACAATCATATTATGAAAAACAGGTTATTGCTTACGGAAGCCATCATCGAAGTCAGCATCTTCTCCTTGCACCATTGAGTCCAGCAACTTCTGCGCGGGGGGTTCCTGTTGGTTCTGATCCTTGAAGCACTGATAAAATAAAAATACAAATCGTCAGGGAGACTCCGATGACAACCAATAGTAAATGTAACTGCCTCTGTCACGTTGGTTTGTTTTAGGTATTTGCACCTTTTTATTATTTAATTTATTTTGAATTATACGTTACAACAAGACGGAACTAATTCTTGGTTCCGCTCGAGTGTTGTCACCCGGGCGCTTTTTAGCGACCCTAAGGGAAACTTGACCGCATGAGCGAATTTTTCCACTGTTAGCGTGTTCAAGTACGTACTTATCGAAGAAGATAAAGGACATTAAAAGGATGTTTAGCACCTCTGGGACAAGCCGCAATGAGGTTCGTTAACTAGTTACTTTGCCGAGAGTGTTTGTGTTTACATGCGTTATTTTTGGTGTGAAATATGCATGTAGTGTCTTGTTGTGTAAGTTGATTGTAGCGCCGAATGTGTGACACATGCACACGGCGTTATTTTTGTTAATGTATTTTTTCTTTTTCTTTAACCCAGTTCTCACGGGTTGAACAGCAATAAAACCCTGTATATAAATCAAGATCTCATGCCTCATGCCTTTCACCGGAGGAGCTACAGTGAGAACTCATCTGCTCTGCATGAGTAGACGAGGAAGACAGTACCAAAGAGCCGTGATCCATGGACAAGAAGGGACATCTCTACATCCAAGAGTGGCATCTACAGAAGAATCCAGGCCCCTTACCATGAATCCAGCTGATGCAAAGAAGCTTAAACTATTTCCCACAAGAGACTGACACATTTTTGCCTTCATTTTCATACGGTATAGTTGTGTGTATGTTTAAGTGTTAACTAAGCTACAACCAAGAGACTGAATTTTGCATTTCATAGAACAACGTGATATTGATTGTGTGAAGGAGAAGTGAATATGTTCTAAAAAATATTAGTGGTAAAAATTGTATAAATGTGAATAGCTAATGGGAGCTGAATCACTTAGCTACAGGCCAAATTAGATTTAACCCAAATTTAAGTACACCAAGTAACAATGTCAGATTCTAGTGTTACCTCTGAGAGACAGCAGGTTAATGTAGGTGAAAGTATAGAGCAGCAGTGTATAGACATGCAACCACAGGCTACTGAAGGCACAAGAGCTAATGTCCACACTTCCTCACAAGAACCACGAAGAAGCCAAAGAGACCGAAAGTTAACGGAAAAAGGCCAAGAACTGAACAATGAGCAAATAAGAAGATTTGCTCACTGTTTCGCTGTGAGTTATGAGGAGTGGAAGGCTATTGCTAAAGACGCCAAGAAAGCTTTGAGTGGACAATGCTCAAACAACCTGCTACATGAACACATAAGCAAAATAAGTGCTTCCTCAGAGAATCTGAACATTGCTTATGATGAGTCGCATAGACAACCTTGACCATGACACACGTCGCAGAATTGACACCTGTGATGCAGTAACCAGGAAGATCATCCAAACTGCAAAAGATCGTTTGGAGACAGCAGATAACGGTGGAGGAGATGAACAACGAAGCAACAGGGCGACATCGTCTATATTAAAGTCTGTAGCCTTAGACAAGTTAAGTATCAAATCCCAATGCACTAAGTCCCCTCATGCTCAAAGCAGCTCCAGACATTCAAGTCGGATTTCTGTTAGCAGACAAGAGGCCGCTGCTGAAGTTGCTGCCAATGAAGCTACTCTAGAAGTACTACAAGAACAAGAGTGTTGCATTGAGGAATTGGAAAGGCTTGAAGCTGAAGCTGCAGAGAGACAAAAAGTGCTAGATGCAAAGCGGAGACAACTGGAGCGACTAGAGACAGTTAAAAAGTTAAAGGCTGCTAAGGCACGTCTGCGAGTGTACGATCAGAGTGAGTGCTCAGATAAAGAAATAAGCAGTCTACTCCATCAAAGTGTCTGTATGAAGGAAAAGGAAGAAGTTAAAACATGAAAATAATCTGTTGCAGCACCATTCTTCACCACAAGACTGGGCACATTCAAAGCAGGATGACAGCACAGCAGCTCTTGTTAGAGCACTTGCAGAGTCCATCAGTGCAAGTCGTCTTCCTATACCTGAACCAACAATATTCAATGGCAACCCATGTCTTGAGTTTGGAGATGCCTTTGGAATAAGCCATCAAGTCATTGTGAAGCAAGTGACATCGGTTCTTCCAAATCTCCCAAACGAAGTGCACTATGTCCGTAGAACACAGATCAAAGAAGCAGTCCTTCCAACAGACGTCATCAAGGTGTTGGAATCTGACTTTGTAGAAAGAGCTTCAGAAGACAACCCAGCTGACCATGCCTCAAGGGGTGTCACAGCAGAACAACTCACAGCTTCTAAACTGGTTCCCAGGTCCAGACCTTCTTTGGCATAAAGAGCTACCAACTGGAGTTGTCATGGTGGGAGAGATCGAGAGCAGTGACCCAGAGGTCAAGAAAGCTCAGGTTCATGACACTCAGGCAGAAGAAGCAAAAACAATTTTAGATCGTCTACACAAGTTCTCAGACTGGGCAAGAATGGTGAAGGCTGTTGCCAGACTCCAGCGCCGTGCTAAGGAACTCAAAGGTCTTAAGCCAAAGTCCTGTGAGTCCTCGAACCTGGAGGAAAGGAAAGAGGCGGAGCTGACCATAATCAAGATGGTCCAGGAAGCAACCCTCTCTCAAGAAATTCAACGCCTTAGACATTACAAGGAGAAAAAGGTCAAAGACAAGCCAGGCGCGGAGTTCAACTCTTAACCAACAACTTTTGGATACGATGGAAAAAGGAATATCTCCTGAATCTCCAACACAGACAGAAGTGGACCAAAGATCGCAGAAATGCTAAGGTCGGTGACATTGTTCTGTTACAAGATGCTGCCGCACCACGAAACCAATGGAAGCTAGCAAGAGTCATCGAGGTGTATCCTGGAAGTGATGAAAGAGTGAGGAGACTCAAGTTACTAATCAGTGACTCCTCCCTGGATGGAAGAGGAAGGCGTACAGCCAAACCTGTTTACCTGGAGAGACCCATTCAGAAAACAGTTACATTGCTAGAAGCAGACTGATGGTTCTATCATACACTCACAAAGTTTATTAGTTGTTTATTAGGACAGAGTTTCATTTAATTCAGGCAGTAGGTTTGCCTCCGAGTTTAAGAAATCACTCGTGATTTGGTGGGAGTGTAACTGCCTCTGTCACGTTGGTTTGTTTTAGGTATTTGCACTTTTTATTATTTAATTTATTTTGAATTGTACGTTACAACAAGACGGAACTAATTCTTGGTTCCGCTCGAGTGTTGTCACCCGGGCGCTTTTAGCGACCCTAAGGGAAACTTGACCGCATGAGCGAATTTTTTCCACTGTTAGCGTGTTCAAGTACGTACTTATCGAAGAAGATAAAGGACATTAAAAGGATGTTTAGCACCTCTGGGACAAGCCGCAATGAGGTTCGTTAACTAGTTACTACTTTGCCGAGAGTGTTTGTGTTTACATGCGTTATTTTTGGTGTGAAATATGCATGTAGTGTCTTGTTGTGTAAGTTGATTGTAGCGCCGAATGTGTGACACATGCACACGGCGTTATTTTTGTTAATGTATTTTTTCTTTTTCTTTAACCCAGTTCTCACGGGTTGAACAGCAATAAAACCCTGTATATAAATCAAGATCTCATGCCTCATGCCTTTCACCGGAGGAGCTACAGTAAAGATTAGATGAAGTCATTAACAGTGCAGGATGGTGAATGCCTTACCAGCAGGTAGTACACACTCCTCAATGATGAAGACTTCCTCTGTGGTGGTCTCCAGCCACTCCACGACCTCCTCTCTGTCCAACATGAGTAGTCTGGTTGTAGACAAACCAAAAAACGTATATGCCCCTTTTTCTTATTATTGTGAATGTGGGTGAACAGACGTCCCCATTTCTGGTGGCCTGTCCCCCAGTAATGACCCCGTTTTAAACAGAAAAACATTCCAACAATATAGATATATTCCATGATATTGATCGTTTTATTTTTTTAATGTCAAAGGCTCTAGGATGCATAATAAGTAGGACAGCTTTGGTAATTTGTCTCATGTCTATCAGACAGGCTGAGACCTCGCTACGAGGGTCTATGGATTTGATCCCATAAGCAGACCGGTCATAAACAATATCAATAATTGTATTGATATTTTACATAATATATTACATTATTATACATATTACATTATATACAATGATAACTTATTTGAGTAGCCCACTTTTGATTTGTTTTTCACTGGGGTGCCAAAGCTTAAACCCCATCATAGTAAACCATTAGGCATGTAGGCCTACCTCCCAACCTTTTCACAGTACCGTTACTTGTGGTGGGAAAATGACGCAAGGCCCATCCTGAGGTCAGCTTGCTAAAACTAATTAGTTTTGATGTGCACACTATAATGGCCTATCTGTCTTTTCAACTTTCTACCTCCCCACAGCTGTCTGTTTATCCTGTATTCCTGCATGGTGCTCTGTTCCCATATGAGAAACTCCTGAGCAAGCTCCCTTTTCCAAAACAATGTATCTGTGCCTGGCCTTGACTGTATGCTCTCTCCCCAAACCAGGTGTCCGGTTTTAATTGGGCATCGAATCTGTTATAGACAGTCAAATTGCGCCATCTAGTGTCATTTCTGAGATGCTGCTTTCCCGACTTTATAAAAAGGCTTCCCTCCTGTCTTCGGGGCGCATTTTCTCGAGAACTCTGCTCTGCGTGGAGTTGCCTTTGAAACGGTGTCTTTTATGTGCTGCAGCATATGAAATAAATCAACTACGGATATCCATTTTGTCTTAGCCTTTAATCGATCCAGCCACCAGTCATCCAATTTTCCACAACAAATCTCAAAGATTTCCGTTCCGTTCTCTGTGGCGAGAACCCCCCCCCCCCCCCCCCCCCCCCCATCATCATTCGGAGATAGATTGTGATAAAATACATTTATTTACATGAAAATGGTCGACATTACCACTTTAACTAGGTGAAGAGATGTAACGTTATTGCGTCTGATAGTTTAACGTTAATGGTAAGCATAACGTTTCTACACATTACAGGAATTCACTAACGTTACCTCTGGGAATCTTTGAAGCCATTTCGGTTACTGAAATATGAAATATGGAAATATGAAATATAGAAAAAGACAATTAAATAAATGTAACATGTTGCTTGACATTTGGCGTCATTATTTTGCAACGATATGTATTATTGGAATTTAAACTCGGTGAAGAGATGAATAGCATCTCTATTGAGTTCGCTAGCTGCCTGAATTATGTTGTGCATTTCTGTCCTCAGTTGAGCTCGAACTTAACTCATTTTACAGATGTAACTTTATCAACATCCGTAGCAACGTAAATCGTAGCATTAAATAACTACATGAATATGCTTACCGCAGATACACTGTGAGCAAAATTATAACAAATCCTTACCTCTTTATTCTCTAATGCTAAGAAATGAGCTTCCAATTTGAAAAATACCCCCCTTATTCGGTCATATCCTGTTTGCCAAGAGCTTCCTGTATTCAAAACGTCAATTATTGTATAATTTCGTATTCAACCTAAATCCTTCGTATGAATTAGATTGAGAATATATACCGTTTTATTATCATGCACAGTTGAAAAGGGTTTTACAGCCTCCAACGCGAGTAATCGAGAACATTTAAATGCATCCATGTTCAACTGCGCATGTGTAAAGGTGGGCTTTTCAAAAACGTCCCCGTCAATGTTGTTCGGTTCAGCCTGAAGAGTCATTGTGTTAAGACAAAGCGCACCTTTCTTTCCGACGCGTTGGACTTTTTAACATATGCAAGGTATAGTCATTATTTAGATTTTACTGGGGAAGTCAATGGCAGCTAGTTTTAGCACATAGCTGCTACGTGCTAAAGCTAAAGCTTTCCGCTTTAACACGCATACTAGTTAGCGGTAGCGGTATTTTACTCTACTGATTCACTGCCTAAACTACAAACATATTTATGCAACAGTATGGTCACTAGTATAACTAAACAATTACGTTTGAACGAATATTTGTCAAATATGAATGATGTTTGATTAAGTGGGTGAGTTGAAGTGATGCTTTGTTGATGTGGCGTAATTTAATACATGCATTAAAGCATACATT
Source organism: Lota lota (assembly GCA_026745465.1). Lineage (NCBI taxonomy): Eukaryota > Metazoa > Chordata > Actinopteri > Gadiformes > Lotidae > Lota > Lota lota. The sequence continues at coordinate 112,039 of JACYXH010000741.1, forward strand.
TGAAACGGCATCATCATAACTTGTTATGGGTGTGAAACAAACACAAATCCGAGTTGGACACGTTTAGTTTGCATTAACGTTACTTTTTAAATTATAGTCGACGTAACCGGATTCAATGTTTTTCCCTTTCTCGATCTAGCTTTACAGTATATCGACATTTATAAAATAGTTTTGTTCAAATGGGAATGGTTAAATGTTAGTTGTATCACCTCCTGTATGCATGATGGGTGGCTCGTGGGTGAGCTTATTATGTAATGGCTATCAAAGATATAACATGATCTATATTTCAGAATGCTCCCATTCTTTGGGATCTTCAGGGTCTCTTCAGGGTCTTTGTTAACTTTGAATTGCAAATGACATTTCTGTAACCTTGATTTGTTTTTATTCCAATTGTAGATGGAGCCGCTTGACCCTCCAAAGAATATGTGAGTGACTTGTTTGCATGATTAAAAATGTACTACCGATGTTATAGGGTGATCATTTTTACAGTGTCACCAACATAACTTATTTTTATGGAGTGAATTCCCTCGATCATTAGGATTTTGGTTTAAACTACAAAGACTCAAACTATGTAATTAAGATGGCATTTGTAGTCATCAGTACACTGGCATTACATTTGTTTAATAATTTATGTTGCAGTGCAAATGTTGGAACCTCCAGGCCCCGCACTTCTTCGGTCAGTGAAACAGATTTAAAATGAACCGTTTCTTTGTTCCTACTTATTATTATTATTATTATTATTAATAGTAATGCGCCACGGTCTTACACTTGTGTAAGAGCCACATTTCCCGTCTGGGATTGATATTATGGCTCTTGGCTGACTCTGTTAATGGTAAAAATAACTGATTATTTAATCTGTTCATTTTAATCTGTTGTAAGATTTTAAAAGCACCACGGACATCTGTCTATTTTGCTGACCAAGAGGATGTGGAAACTCCGGTAATGTAATCATTTATGTATCTGAAATGTCAACCAAACCATACAATTTCTTAATTTCTGAAATATAATTCTCACATGCTTGTTCTTTTTATGTTTCATCTTAATTATTTCATGAAGGGTAAAGTTGCCATGCCTGTGGAAAAGAGGAATTCAAAAAGAGTCAGTTTTGCACCTGCAATTGATGTTCTGCTATTTTCAATGTAAGATCCATTTGCTTTCACTCAAATATTTTGTTAATCACAGTGCTTTTTCATGTTTAATTTTCATCTTCTTTTATTAGGGATAAGATCAATGGCTTGCCGGTCCGAGGTCCTCTACAAGACCAAAGTGGTAAGTATTTATTATGATTTATTTAGCATATTCCGGTTGAAGGGATCTTGTGTGTGTGTGTTTATATAATATATAGAGATAGATGACCATATCCTTGATGCACATTATACTAGCGGGAGCATGTTGAGCCATTTATGGCAGCACCATCAAAATGCAACTTTGGCCAGTGTGACGGGAGTGAAACCGGTGGGGGCTAAACCGAAACAGCAACTAACTAGCTAACTCTCTCTTTAATCTTCAACCAAATCAGGCCGATACAAGGGAATCACTAAAGGCTTGAAAGTGTTTGCTTGCTGTTTGGCTTGTTAGTGTTAGTAGCCATATTCTATAATTGAAGACACATGATTTAAATACATGGTTAAAGTTACGATGTATAGAAATTCATTTTTAAAGTAAAGATACACAATAGCAGCCTATAAATAGCGTACTGAATATACTGTTACAACATAACTTGAGCTGGACAAAATCATGTGAATGGCGGTTATGGATGGCAGTTATGTTTCACCGGATGGCGGTGAAACATAACTGATATAGTGTGCATTCACTCACCATCGCAACTGCATGGACGGCATAAGTTATGGGACAGCTAACTCACATTATCACGTATACTCTTTTCATTTCATTTGGGCGGACATTCATGTTAGGGCATAGACAAGGAACAGAGCATTTGATGCTATCATTAGCCTACCCTAGGTTTATATAGGTAAAGAAATATAGAAAAATTAAATATCTCTACATTTATTATCGAACCTGCCCTGAGTTTAAAACAAATACATATAGTTGCCGGTCCGAAAACCGTGACCACAATAGCGTATAAGGAACTGTTACACCGTGTGTGTGTTTTCTTTTTTTTTGGGAGAGTGTTAGCTAAGATACATTTGTCATTGAGGCCTACTGTTTGCTCTCTCCTATTGCAGAATACATGTAAAGAATGATTTAGACCATGAGCTGGGCTGTTATATCTTAATTGAACTTATTCCTTAATTTCGCCTATCTTCTTTTCATAGCCGCAAATACTCCTGACAACAGGTAAGTTGACTTCTGCCTACTAAAGTACGTTTCAGATGTCACATCAACTGTTAACAAAACCATTCTATTGCATTAACACATTTTTGTGCTTTCTCCCATGTTATCCATTTAAAGAAACCCTATAGGTGTCATTGAAAAGGGGAAACAACCAATCACTGGTAGGTAGCCAAATTGAGTGAAATTGCTTTTACTTGCAATGATTAATACATCTTTGAAACAGTGCTGTTAATGTGGTGCTTTTCTCAATCCAAACGGTACATTTTAGACATGGAGAACTTGTTGTACGCTCCTTTGCAAACTTCTCAACAAAGAAAGGTGAGGTTTACATTTTTCAGTTTCTTTGTGATGTAATATCCACATTTCACTACTCTTAATCCAAAGTATGAACAACATCTATGTATTACATGGATCTAATGTTGATTTTTCCCTCAGGAGGGATTTATGGTCTGCAATGATGCAGAAGATCTCTATGGAGAGAAGACGATTATGTTGTCTGCTGATGATGCAGCTATGGATGTTACACAGAGTCACAGTGTGTTCATTAGAAAGGATTCAGACTTGCCCGATGAAGATGGTGAGATGCGCTCTACCTGTGCGAACATGGATTTCTTATTTTCCATGGACAGGGAGAAACCTGAGCCGTGCATTTTGCCTAAAATCACGTCCTCATCAGTGCACCGTATTGATCCTGAATTTGAAAAACGAGTCAGCTTATCTAAGACAACTGTGCCCAAGGACAACTCTATGCTGCACAACGTGGAACAAAATGCTCTAATGAGGCCTCATGACAAGAAAAATCAGGCAACAACCTTTATGACAACAAGGAGGGAGAATTTGCCACAGAAGACTGTAAAGATTGGGGAATCTTCTAATAGAGGTGTAGTACCTTCAGAAGACACTCAAGAAAGGGAGATGACAGACGTCTTCACTGGACATATCGTGGAGAATGCGACAGCTGCCGACTCTCTTCAAGGTCTCTTTCCAACTCTGGATTTGTACCGGCGTTCTGAGCACAGGGAACCTGTGAAGCGGGATGGTCGACAACAGTGCTTTGAAGCTCTGAATTGTTCTTTATCCAATCCCAACGACGAGTCTATGACCAAAATATTAGGTGCTGATCCGAGAAAATTTAGGTTAGGAGTACCGTCTCTTAAAATGGGGAACAGCCTGATCTCGCAAAATAAAAATGTGCAGCATATGTTGCGTCTTGAAGAATATGCCAACCGCAATTCATCTGAATCTGATGACATGGACATGGCAAGAAGTCAGACTTTTGCTATTGACTCCAGAATCCGCCCTGCTGTGACTACGTTGACAAAGCAACAGGAAATAAGTCGGTCTTCTATTACAACTCCCTGCAAATCCAGTGCAGACTTTGAACATGATACGGACTTCACAAGGTGTCAACCTGGGGTCATGGAAGCAAGGAATCTTGATTTGGGAAATATGGGAAATATGGGAAATACAAATTTGGGAAATACAAATGCATTTGGGGCATCATCTGAATCAGCAGCAATGCAAAGCAAGAATGGTTCTGACCCAAGACAAGAAAACGGTTCTTTGTCGTGTGGATTAGAAAGCGCCCCATGCATTAAAGCTGCAGTTGATAAAACATCTTCTACCAAGTCTAGACAAATGAGATTGGCGGATCTACAATTTAAATTAAGGCGCATGCGCCACCTGTTTAATGAACCCACAGAGAAGTTTGCAGTAGACTATTGCGACGCACCCTTGTCTCAACCCAAATCAGCCTCAGATGGAATCTCTGATAAAACCCAGGTTCTGACTGCTCCACAACATAATCCTGAAACACAGACGACAGACAACGCAAACTATACACAACCAGAACAGTCTGCTGAAGCGTACCGACCCTGTGTAACTGCTCCACAACATAATCCTGAAACACAGATGGCAGACAACGCAAACTATACACAACCAGAACAGTCTGCTGAAGCGTACCAACCCTGTGTAACTGCTCCACATAATCCTGAAACACAGATGGCAGACAACGCAAACTATACACAACTAGAACAGTCTGCTGAAGCGTACCGATCCTGTGTAACTGCTCCACATAATCCTGAAACACAGATGGCAGACAACGCAAACTATACACAACTAGAACAGTCTGCTGAAGCGTACCGACCCTGTGTAACTGCTCCACAACATAATCCTGAAACACAGATGGCAGACAACGCAAACTATACACAACCAGAACAGTCTGCTGAAGCGTACCAACCCTGTGTAACTGCTCCACAACATAATCCTGAAACACAGATGGCAGACAACGCAAACTATACACAACCAGAACAGTCTGCTGAAGCGTACCAACCCTGTGTAACTGCTCCTCTAAATTTGAATAGAAAAAGCCTGACATCCAGAATGTCATTCGAAAAATGTTTGCCCAAACTCCCAGCTGACCCAAACAAGGTAAGCAGCAGTTGCAGGACGTCTGTGGAAGAACATGGAAATGAAGTAATCACACATCAGCTGAGCAGCAGCATGATTGACGACATTGTCGATGAAGTTCTTCCTAACATCAGCAGTGATGAGGATTTGTCCATGGTCACTGAGAATCCACAGTCCACCAATGAAGAGGATAGTTCACTTCATGAGCGTGAGGTGCAAGGTACGTCGGAGGAAGAAGTGTGGGAGCTGTCGCCTGGGCATCCCTGTGACTCCCGCGGCAAGAGACCTTCACCAGTAGATGGCAAAGACATGATAGCGACAGAAAAAAGGAGTAGGATCTCTTCGAACAACATAGAAATGGTAGGTGAAGTTAATAGTCTGCATATATTTGTGTTTTTGTAATGGGCTTTATTGACCTATGCATCCCTATCTTTATGTGGTTTCCCCAGCCAAACCAGTCCCCAGAGAAAGGAAAGTGTATTGGCATATTTCCTTTGGCTCCAGCAGTCATGACACAGGCTATAGATGTATCTAACAGTACCAAAACAGCCCATCTCAGATCTGAAACGACATTTGAATCAAGTAAGTTCTTACTTAGACACTAAAGTGATTCTAGTTGACTGTCTGGTTAGCCTTGTCTCTCTCACACTCGTTTCATCCCTTTTCGATGTTGTGTTTTGAGTCTTTTTTTTTTCTCCAGCTCTTAAACAAAGCTTGTTTGAATCCCAGCTTGAAGACAATACCAATGATGTTCAGAAGGTATATCTACAATGTACAGAAAAAAGCGAAGCCATTTCATCTTTCGGTAGTTATTTAATGATTTTCTCTCCTTAAATTCTAGAACATTGATGAAAGAACAACAGTGTTGGAGTTCTTTCAACTCTTAAACGTCGATTTTGTCATTCACAATCCTCGACAGAGCATTCTTCCGGGCAAGGTAATACTAATGTCTACCCATCGGATAATGACCCATATTAATACGCTAATGGCTATTAACAAAACGTTTTGACCCACTCATTTGCAGCTTACATCACGTCTGGGTCACACGCCAGAGGACCTGCTGAAAAACCGGCACATTAACCATCCCAAACAGAGAGTGTACGAGGTGGAACACAAGAAGCTTGCAGAGAACGTGGAGGGGTGGGTTTAATCTTGCACTTTGTTACCGAGCTGGAAGGAATTCCAGCGAATACGTTCTCATGTACGTTTTGGGTTTTCTGTGTGCCCAGGTTAAAGGCTCGAATGAAGGACCAAGCGAGACCTCTACACAGTGTCAACAAACCTCTCTGGGAAGAGTTGAAATGTTTTTCAGAGGACCAAGTACTTGCTTTATATTTCTCTTCTACTAATTAACATCTTCTAATGAGAGCAAAATTGCTGTGATTGTTTTTCCAAGTATCTAGAAATGCAGCAACTGAAACAAACTAACTTGGACTGTAGGAATGTGTGTGACTTGGTATATTATTATTATTACTACGCATTAATCCTCTTGTACACCGGTCGATTCAAATGGAATGGTCGGTGCAGCAAAGTTATATATCAGAAGTGTTTTTCTTGACAGGCAAGTGGGTAGTTGAAGTGAGAATAAGGACAAATATGTATTTTATGTAATGTGATAACTATGGTGTGAATCTAATGTGTACTTGTCTATCCTCAGCTGAAAGAATTTGGTTCAAAGATGATGGAGAGAAGTAACTTTTTCCAGAAAAGAAGCAAGGCTCAGTCGCATGAAATGAAAGAGGCTCTATATTCAAATCTCCAACAGGCTAATCTGGTAAGGGGAGGCCATTCCTCTGGTCCTGTCCTCTGTGGCCCTTTTTACTATATTTTCACAGCTCAAACAAAACCAAAAGGTTGAAATGTATTTGTTACTTTCTTTCTTCTTAGGAGGAACAGCAGAAGTTGCGAGGGAAGATGGAGGAAGCAGATGAGATGCTAAAAAGTTTGGACAACTGCATCCAGGATCTAGAAACTGGTAACGAGACACTGAAGGAAATGCACAGTACATACATGAGCACAACGTCAGCCATTCAAGTCAATGTTGTCATGGTTAACTTGGTTATTGTTGTCTCCCAGAACTTGCAGCAGTTGAAGGAAACGGTTTGGATGACAGCAAACCGACTTTAAAGTCAAGTCTACTGGGTAAATGAAATGTAAAGATATCAAAAGATGGGTTAGGGTTAACCCTAACCCTAACCCTTTAAAGTCAAGTCTACTGGGTAAATTAAATGTAAAGATATCAAAAGATGGGTTAGGGTTAACCCTAACCCTAACCCTTTAAAGTCAAGTCTACTGGGTAAATTAAATGTAAAGATATCAAAAGATGGGTTAGGGTTAACCCTAACCCTTTAAAGTCAAGTCTACTGGGTAAATTAAATATAAAGATATCAAAAGATGACGTGAATTATTTATTTACATCAAGAATAGAAACAAATATTCCCCTTCTATTTGCAGGATTGGAGAATGTGACAATGGAGTTGGCCGATAAGGAAAGGTAATGTTGAATGTAATGTGATGTCGCATATTAATCACGTTGTTAATCCCTGCATTCATTAAAGCCTTTAATCCTACGAAAAGACAACAATTAACCTTTATCAAAAAGACTATATTGTGTTCTCGACCAGTTTAGGTGTTCTATGGTTATATCAGCTATTTGTTTATTTGATTGAACCTTTATTTATTCAGTATATCTCTGATTGAGGTTAGGTACCTCTTTTGCAAGAGAGACCTACGAGCTGTCTATCTCTATCCATTTCTGTCTATTTCTATCTGATGTATTGCTATCTAAATGTAAATAATGCCTGCTTGTGTTTGCCTCAGACAAATATGTGAAATGGAAATGCAGAAGAAGTGCAACACGGACCAAGTGAAAAGGCTTCAAACGGAGGTTCAGGATTTGAATAACCATATCATAATGCTGCACAGGTCAGCATACATACATTCATTTATTCATGCATTCACTCATTCATGGATTCATTCATATGCGCACTCATTCATTCTTTCACTCACTCCCTTTTTCTAACCGTGTGTTTCTCATGCTGACCAACCCCCATGCAGGCTGAATGAGTGGAAAGTAGCAGAGAAAAGGGCCAACTGTGATGTCTACTCCTTCCTCTATGAATCCATGCATTTAGAGGTGGTGTTTGATACGGGTGCCGGTAAGGAAGTCAAGTTGTTGGTGATGTCCGGCAGGAAAAACCCTATTATCGCGGTCCGTCACTTTGCATCAAAAGTCTGTTTCTACTCAAATGTAAAGGCAAAATATTTCTCTTTATCAGGTGAAGGACCCGATGAAGTCAATGAGAGGAAAATCTTGGACATCAATTTCAAGCTGGAATTAGATGGTGAGGGTGAAGGAAAATTATGTTTTACGTGTGATTTTGTTGATCAGACATAATGATCGTGTGTGTGAGTTTTTCTTAATGTTATTTTTGCTGAATGCTGTAAACAATAAATATCACAGATGACTTTACAATGAAAACTGAAAAATAAATATGGACACAAAATGTATATGTATAAAAACCCATTCCGGTATATAGACTATATCTTCCAGTCTTGTATTATTTATTCATGGTTTTTTGTTTCGGTCCAAACTAGAGGAGAAATCTGAGTGCCACGCCCGTCTTGTTCACACACTCCTGTCAGAGTTCACCAAGGGACGAAGCGATTGGGTGGAAGAATATCCCAGCAACCGATCGGTCCCTAAGGTAAGCCCTCAGAAAGCCTATTTAAAAATAGATCTATTTTGAGGATGGATATTTCTCATCGCATGTTGCTGCTCCCCCAGCTGCTGCACGACGTGAGCCTGGTGGTGAGTCGCTGCCGGCTGCTGGGCGACGAGGTGCGGCTCCTGAAGACCTGGGGCGCCTTGAGGTTCAACATCCTGGACATGCGCTGTTTGGACATGCGGTAACCGCTCTTCTCCTCCTTTTTCAGTGGAAGAATAAAGAGAAACTCTCCTTTTGTCACAAGCACATATGGTATACATTGCCGCTGGTTTGTTGATTTATCACCTTCCATTGCAAGAATTAGTTAAGCGTGGGTGCGTTCATCCAGGTGTCATAAGCGTACTCCTAGATACTTTCGATGTTTGCCGTTATTACCACATTATCTTGGCGTGACATCGGCCAACCAATTCGCAAATGGAAATTTCTGGAACCTCTGTTCATTTTCGATTGCCAAGGGTCGTTATCAACGGGCGCAGACCAAAGTGTCTCTGGATGTAATTGGATAGACCTACAACCAATCAGAGCATGCAATGTGTGACAGATTAGCGGTAGCCATCTTGGTTGTTTATGAAAATGCCTCAAAGGCGCTCTTATAGGGCACTGCTCTGTAAAGTCTTCATATTAAACAAACATACCCCCATATTATACTATATCAACATTTGGCATTGGCACGACCCGGGCCAGGTCTGCTGGAAATCTGTCTAAAGGGAAGGGGCGCCGAACGCATATGCCAGAGCAAATAAAACATGAGTGTGCAGAATCGTCTGGTTCCCGGGCTAAAATGATCTACCCCTAACTGATTTCTCTAAGTCGTCGACTCCAAGCTATGGACCCAGAAACGTATTTACTATAGTGTACTATAATAAAGTACTATATGTTGTCATTAACCGTTTACATTGCCAAATACATAGTGTCTTGGCCTTGTTTGCTTGTAAGGGAACTGTCCAGTTCCCTTGCATGCAAAGGGAAGGCTGTCCATCCACCTGTCAAACAGCAAGCCACATGTCCCCTCTCCTGTCTTTCCCCCTCTAGCGTTCACATCGTCTTCAGCAGCCTTGAGGCCATGGCTAAGTTTGAGCTGTCACTGGCGGTCACTATGGCTTACCCCTGTTGTCCGCTCCAATTGCAGGACTTCAAAAATCACATTGGATCGACTACGTGAGTTGGATTTATGTTTTCTTCTGGAATTTGATCCTTATTAGATTGCATCATTTGATTTGTGTATATGTCAATGTGTTTTACGTGGCTTACTGCCTTTACAAAATGAATGCAGGTATTCACTCAAACCACATAATTGTAGTGTGTACGTGTCATTCCATCCCTCTTTCAACCCACTGTCTTGACTGTCACATTGTCCTGTCCTCAATAAACAAATCAGTATATTGTACATAAATCTACATTTTGACATGTGTTCTTTTATTTGCAGTGCGCACCGCATTGACGAAATTATGGTGTCAGTATCTCCAGGCAAAAACTACCTGACCAGAATCGTGAAGGCTATTCATGCTGCGGTGCTTTCATGAAGCCTCTACTGCTGTCCTCCTTCTCTTCGGGTCTTCTCTTCGTGTGTGTGTGTGTGTGTGTGTGTGTGTGTGTGTGTGTGTGTGTGTGTGTGTGTGTGTGTGTGTGTGTGTGTGTGTGTGTGTGTGTGTGTGTGTGTGTGTGTGTTGTGTGTGTGTGTGTGTGTGTGTGTGTGTGTGTGTGTTGTTTGCATGCCACTGATCCTGTCCATACATGTTCATTTTATAATAAATTTTCAGCTATTACAAATGTCTCGTTTATGTTGAACCTAACAAGGAAATCGATTACTAAAAACCTTTTTAGTCTTACATAAGTAACAAACGCCAGTCTCCACAAATTAAGGGAACAGCAATAGAAAATTATTGTCAATGTTGCACATGTTTACTAAAAAACCCTTGCATCTGAGAATGTGGTAGTTCTTAAGCACTTTGGATCTGCATTACTTCATCTACATAACACATTCGAAACAAATTTCACTACAGATTCTTAAATGTCAGCCACTCCTACATCCTTAGTCAAGATTTGTGGATCTACCCCAAATAAATCGAATGCAAGTAGTCAACATGAAAGTTTAGTTGGAGACCCCGCGCCTCAACAAAAGAAGCACTGCGGTGCCTGAAGTGATTCTTTAAGACAGTGCTTCTCAATTATTTTCTGTTACGCCCCCCCCTAGGAAGAAGTCAACATTTCGCGCCCCCCCCAACTCTCCGCCGCGACTGTAAATAGTATCATTTGTCTATAAAATTGTTATAAGTACACCTCTGCATAACATTGTATCCTTATTAACATTAAAGAAAACAAAAAAGAGAAATATAGATCAACTTACAACAAAGAATAACTTTATTAACAATGTTTTTTAGTCTGTAACTGAAAAGACTTAAAGTGCATTAATTTGCCTGAAATAAAAAATAAATAAATCCTTATTTAAACATTTTTGACCATTTGATACTGAAAAATAAAATAAAATATAATCAATAAATAATAAATTCAAATTGATCAGCAACATTAACTCAGGAGCACAATATATGAAACACTTTGACCTATAAAACAAAAATGAATAAAACAATTTGTGCTGAGGAAGTCAGGATTAATGGCTACAATGAGCACGTTTCGCAGTGCACAGCTTTTCGAAGTGGGGTTTGAAGCATGATACTGCAACTCTCAACTCCTGCTCAATGTTTAGCTGGGACCTGTACTTGGTCTTCAGTGCAGCAACAGCAGAGAAGCCAGTCTCACAAAGATAAGATGTTGCAAAAGGAAGAAGAATGCCCATGGCCCTCTGCCCTAAGAGTGGATACTGCCTCTCTACAAGCCAGAATCCACTCAGTGTCTGTGATGTGAACCTAAGTCTCAATGTGGAGTCAGACGTCATATCAATGAACTGGTCCTCCTCTGCAGAGCTGAAACCAGTTGGAGCTGGTGCATTGAAAGGATCTCTCACCCAGTCATATTGGGAACTTTTCAGGGAAGTACTTTTTAAAGAATCCCATCAGTGATGAAATATGCTCCTTAATATATGGAATAACTGAGGTGGCATCATAGTCAATAGTGTCAACAAATTCTTGCAGGTTCTCGAATGAATCAGTATTTCCTTCATCAAGTCGCCTGCCCCACATTGCAAGCTTTCGAGTGAAAGAGCTGATCTTGTCTGTGACCTGAGGGAGGTGTTTATCTTTCCCTTGAAGCTGTAGATTTAGTTAATTCAGCTTTCCAAATATGTCACTCAGGTAGGCCACTTTTGCCAGGAAGTTCTCATCACTAAATCTTTCTGCGAGGTCATACTTGTGCTCCTGCTCCGAAAACATTCTTATCTGCTCTCTGAGCTAAAAAACTCGGGACAAGACTTTTCTTCGTGACACCACCTTGCTTCACCGTGAAACAGCACAGCTTGATGTGATGATCAGCTCCCATCTCCTTAAAGGGTGAACGCCACAAACTGACCAGCGATAATAACCATTTCAACTAAGGCCAGCGGCCACGCGAACAGATAAGCGCTTCGTTAGGAGAGATTCCGTGTTGGGGATATTCCTGGCAGAGTCAACGCGAGAATCAAAATGCGCAAATATCCGCATGTCGATTTTATTTATATTTATGTATTCTTCTTCTCCCTATTCTTCCCATGGATGGTAAGGATCATAGCCATTTAGAGAGAAATAGCTAGAGAAATAAATGAATAAATAAATCTCTCAAAATAGCTCTGGTAAGGATGTTTTCGATGAGTGTTTTCTGCTTCTCGAGGTCGGATGATTCGGTTTATGTGTTTCTACTTCTTGTGCTGAATGTTTTCAATCATTCTGTAGTTAGTTCGATATATTGTAATTTTTATGTTTTCAATTACCTTCATAAAAAGCAGTAGCATATACTTAATATTAATATTACAGGTAAATATCCAATATAAATGTTGAATCTTTATTTCGATAAACAAGCAATATTGACTGGTTTACATTTTAAGAAGCATACCAACGTCTCTCATCTTATGCGGGGAAAACACACAGAGAAATAACCGCGGGGAAGTTCGTTTTAAGTTGGACATTCGACGGACATCCAGTCCGGATCCAGCCGCTTCTTCTACATCGGTTGCCCCCCGCACGAGCAGCAGAGGACGGTTAGCTCGCCTCCGAGCGCTCGCTAGTTAACCCGAGGGGTTTCACTTAGGGACCGTCAAGAAGTTACAGTTTGAGTGACAAAAAAAATCGTTATTTACATTTCCTTCGTGGTGACTTGCTCATATTAGAGAAAATGATGATACATTTTTGTTTTACTAAATTGGTGTATTCATATATTTTAGATAAATATATTTAGATAAATATTTTAGATAAATATTTGATTAGAAATTTATTTCTTCAACAGCTCCCATTTCATGTGACCCAGTCACTCCTAATCAATACCATATATTAATACTAAACTGGACAAATAGGACACACCTCTTTTTATTACATTTTATTGCTTTTTCTATTTTGTATGAATAACGTAATGGAGAATTCATCTTCTTTTCTATAGCTTCCAAGTCATGTGACCCAGTCACTCCTAATCAATAACATATATTAATACTAAACTGGACAAACAGGACACACCTCTTTTTATTAAATTGTATTGCTTTTTCTATTTGATATGACTAAAAAAAGCGTTTTATTTATTTAATTGGAGAACTTGACATTCAAAACAAGCAAAAATATAAAAGGGGGGAAAGAAAAAAGACTGAAAAATAGAAAAGGTTATTGTTGGGAGTGTGGAAATGATGGCGTTAGTTTATATACATTAAGTGTGTGGAGAGAGAGAAACAGAGAGAGAGAGAGAGAGAGAGAGAGAGACAGAGAGACAGAGACAGAGAGAGAGAGAAACAGAGAGACAGAGAGAGAGATAGAGAGACAGAGAGAGCAGCATTTCTGCAGCCTGTGCGTGAAGTGTTATCTGCTATCGGGGACAAAGGATTCATTCCCTGGTCATACTTGGAGCGCAGCCTAGTTTGACAAGAACCTTTGAGGCCCGGCAATGCAGCCTTCATGACCTGTGTGATTGTGTTGTCAAACAACCACAACACAACCACACCCTGTATAACCTTCATGACCTGTGTGATTGTGTTGTCAAACAACCACAACACAACCACACCCTGTAAAACCTTCATGACCTGTGTGATTGTGTTGTCAAACAACCACAACACAACCACACCCTGTATAACCTTCATGACCTGTGTGATTGTGTTGTCAAACAACCACAACACAACCACACCCTGTATAACCTTCATGACCTGTGTGATTGTGTTGTCAAACAACCACAACACAACCACACCCTGTATAACCTTCATGACCTGTGTGATTGTGTTGTCAAACAATCACAACACAACCACACCCTGTATAACCTTCATGACCTGTGTGATTGTGTTGTCAAACAACCACAACACAACCACACCCTGTATAACCTTCATGACCTGTGTGACGATAGTGTTGTCAAACAACCACAACACAACCACACCCTGTATAACCTTCATGACCTGTGTGATTGTGTTGTCAAACAACCACTGGAGGGCAGAATAACCCAACCAAATATCCCAGAATGCATTTCGCAACGACGAAGGAGAAAACTCATAACTTAGTTATAATTCTGATCGATTTATTTCGCCTTTTTGTCTAATTTTCAAATTTTTGTCATTCATTAAACCAACGTCCACAACAACAACCTTTTCCCCGCCCCTGGCTTCTTAAATATAGGCTACATATCTGGGAACACTCCAAATATATAAATAGTCTGTGTACATTAATCTTTTTTATGAAAATGAAGAGGCAGGGTTTTGTTTTATATCATATTTCGTTTAATTGGGTGAAGATAACCGGACTAGTGCCAAGACGAGCTCGGAAGGCGCCGTCATCAAGTACGCCGAGTTTGTTCTCCCGAGTCGGACTTGCCGGTGAACTTCCAGGTGACCGTGGCTAGGGTCTTCCAGGTGAAGATGGACCGTTGCTAGGGTCTTCCTGGTGAAGATGGGCCGTAGCTAGGGTCTTCCTGGTGAAGATGGGCCGTGGCTAGGGTCATCCAGGTGAAGATGGACCGTAGCTAGGGTCTTCCTGGTGAAGATGGACCGTAGCTAGGGTCTTCCTGGTGAAGATGGGCCGTGGCTAGGGTCTTCCAGGTGAAGATGGACCGTGGCTAGGGTCTTCCAGGTGAAGATAGACTGTAGCTAAGGTCTTCCTGGTGAAGATGGGCCGTAGCTAGGGTCTTCCAGGTGAAGATGGACCGCAGCTAGGGTCTTCCTGGTGAAGATGGACCGTGGATAGGGTCTTCCAGGTGAAGATGGACTGTAGCTAAGGTCTTCCAGGTGAAGATGGACCGTAGCTAGGGTCTTCCTGGTGAAGATGGACTGTAGCTAGGGTCTTCCTAATGAAGATGGACTGTGGCTAGGGTCTTCCTAATGAAGATAGACCGTAGCTAGGGTCTTCCTAATGAAGATGGACTGTGGCTAGGGTCTTCCAGGTAGGGTCTGTCAGGGCCCCAACTGGGCAGATTTTGTTTAGATAGGTGAAATCATTTTGTGCAATCAGCATTGAACTGGAACCCGTTGCCATGAAAACACCTGACCCCTAAGAGATTGTGCCACAGGGCATGTCACCAGTTCATAATATGGCCAAGCTGATGATTGGTAGTTGTTATGGAAATCTCCATCAGACATGATTTTCTCAAGACAATAAGACACTGCAAGCTATGTTATTATCTATAGTAACCATTTCATTTTGCACCGTGCTTATCGGCCTTGTGGGGGGGAACTGAGGCAGCCTGTGCTGATTCATAGCTACACCATGAGCTACTTTCTGTGATGGCCGAAGGGAGTAGGGCATAGGTCACTAACAGGCGGACCGCGGTCCGGATCCGGACCCAGAAGCCGTCCCATACGGACCCGGACCAAAACAAAAGATTATGAATTAAAACCTGACGGGGCGCTTCTATTTTAATATGCACAGCTTTTGTAGTCTTTACGGTACTCGTTTTGTGAATGAGGAAACTCACCGACCAATTGCATGTGAGTTAAGCGATCCCACGTGATACCACTCAGCCAATGAAGTCTTTGCATTCCTGGCGGTAAACATTGGGACTCTACAGTGCAGACAGATGAGAGTTTTAGAGGCAAGTTACCAAGGAAAAGAAAGTCGGATTAAAAAGATAGCGATATATGTAGAAAACAAAGGGAGCGAAAACAGACGAATGAGACGGAGAAAGGGAACGAAACAGACGAGTGAGAAACAGACGAATGAGACGGAGAAAGGGAGAGATACAGACGAGTGTGCCGGAGAAAGCTGAGGAAAATACGAGTGAGACGGAGAAAGTTGACGAAAATATGAGTGAGACGGAGAAAGGGAGCGAAACAGACGAGTGAGGCAGAAAAAGGGTAACAGTTAGAGAAAATAAGGAACAAATGGCACTCTCCAAAAAAAGAAAAGTGGACAATGAAAACAGAGCATTTAATCCAGAATGGACAGACTCATTTCTGTTCATACTTCCCAATGGGAGCACTAAACCAGTGTGTCTCATATGTGCAGAAACCGTGGCACTTATTAAAAGTGGCAATGTGAAACGCCATTATGAGACAAAACATAAAGGTTTTGAACAAACGTACCCACTCAAATCTGAATTGAGATCACAGAAAGTAAGTAGTCTCAGAGCCCAATATGACCAGTCCACCAGGATCCTGAGCAACACATTCACTGCCCAACAACGTGCTCTTGAGTGTTCCCTCAGAGTTTCTTGGATTTTGGGTAAACACAAAAAGCCATTTACAGATGGAGGGGTTGTCAAAGAATGCATGAGTGCAGTAGCTGAAACACTACTTGAGGGAAAACAAAAAAATGAGCTTTGTGATAAAATAAAGCAAATTCCCATGTCAGCATCATCTGCCACAAAGAAAAGTGAAATATTAACTCAGGATGTGCTAACCCAGCTAGATGAAGCCATGCATAAGGCACCATGTGTAGGCTTAGCTGTGGATGAGTCCACTGACATATGTGACAATGCTCAGCTGTTAGTGTTTGCCAGGTTTTTCAACACAGCCCAGAAAACATTCTGTGAAGACATGTTAGGTGTCACTCCCCTTCAGACCAGTACAAGAGGAGAGGATATCTACCTGGCCATTAAGGAGATGTTAACAAAAAGAGGAATAGAGCCAAAACAAGTGGTTTCAATAACCCCAGATGGAGCCCCTTCTATGATAGGGAAAGAAAAAGGAGCTGTAGCAAGACTGAAAGGGGACAATCCTGAGCTTTTATCTTACCATTGCATCATTCATCAATCTGTCCTCTGTGCCTCCCTGTCAGATGAGCATGCTGAGGTGATGAATACAATGATGAAAATGATAAATTTTCTCAGGGCATCCTCTTCCTACCAGCATCGCATGCTTAGGGAATTCCTCAGAGAAGTTGATGCCAATGCTGATGATCTTTTGCTGCCACAACAATGTGAGATGGCTCAGCAAAGGCAGGGTGCTAGAGCGCTTTTGGTCCATCAGGAGGGAATTAGCATCTTTTTTGGCAGAGCTAAGCAGTCAGAAGGCAACACAGTTTTCTCTCTTTTTAGAAAATGAGAAATGGATGGATAATGTGGCCTTTTTGGTTGACATCACGTCACATCTGAATGAACTGAATTTGAGGCTACAGGGCAAGGACAATTCAATTTGTGAACTGATGACAGCTGTTCGCTCCTTTCAGAGGAAACTTGAAGTGTTCAAGGAAGACCTGCAGGGAGACTGTGTACACTTCCCAGCAGTGCAGGAACAGGTTCAGGGACAGAGAGATTTGTCTTCTTTTGTTGATTTTATTGATAAGCTGATTGTAAACTTCAGCAACCGTTTTGACAGCTTCAGCTTTGGAGAGCAGCTCACCATGTTCATTCAGAACCCATTTCTGATCACAGATGTCAGGGGGTTCTCAAAGGAAGTCACACAGCACTTTAAATGGGTAAATGCTGGGTCTCTCCAGATGCAATTGGTTGATCTCCAAGCAGATGTGGCCCTGAAAGAGCAGTTTGTAAGAACTGACCCTTCCACTTTCTGGTTCCAAATGGTCCCTGAGACTGCTTTCCCGGGTCTGAGGAAAGTAGCCCTATACATCTTGACCATGTTTGGCTCCACATACAACTGCGAGGCAGCTTTCTCCACAATGAACATAACTAAAACTAAATATCGTTCCAGGCTCACCAATGAGCACCTTCACATGTGTATGAGAATGGCCCTGACTCCATTCAAGCCCAGGTTTAAAATTCTGGCAAGACAGGCTAAAGCTCAATTCTCTCACTGAGCAAAAACATGGTGGAGTGGGATATGAGGGGAAGAAAGTGATACTCTAAAACTGTTCAATTGTTAAGATCTGTTGAGATTTATTATTTGTAAAATTGGTTGAGACTGTTGAGTCAAGATGTGAAACAGAAAAGGGGAAATTCAAACTTTTCCTCCCTTTATATTATTTTTCTGAAGTTAAGCACTTTTTTTGAAATGCACAATTTTCACATTTTATTTATTTTCTCTTATTTTGACATGCAGCCCTAGTTTTATTTAGTTAATTAATGAGAGCACATTGTACATATCTACAGTCATACATATATGTTCAGTAGGGCTGCCCCTCTTAGTCGATTAGTCGACTAATCGGTCGTTTTGGTCTTAGTCGACTAAGATTTCTTTAGTCGATAAGTCATTTTTTATGCTTATTCATGCTTAATTACTCATTTCCAAGTAACTTATGAGAACATTTCTGGTGAACACGAGATTTAAAGTGGTGCTTTTGCAGGATTAATTTCGGAGAAACTCAGTTTTACAGATGGTTAATTAACTACATTTATATTGCGCTTTTCTAGTCTTGCACAGCTCTGTCGATTAAATCAACTAATCGATTAGTCGACAAACTCATATAAGTGTTAGTCGACTAAGAATTTCTTTAGTCGAGGACAACCCTAATGTTCAGTTCTATGTTTCGTGATAATAAATATTGTCAACAAGTTTTTGAATTGTACTGAATTAATTTGATTAGACGGTCAGTTATTGATTACATTCAGAACTACTAGGCTACTTAAATATATATACCACTAAATTGTTAGACATTATGATCTTCTGGACCTTTGCTTCAAAACATTTTCTCTAACTGGACCTTTTTTAAATTTTGTTGAATACCCCTGGAGTAGGGCATCCTAATCTGCAGCTGGGCCCTCAAGGACGTTTCCCTGCTTCAACACTGGAGCGCGCCCACTGTTCAGGCCTCACTACAGCGCTTCAACCTTTGTATGCTTGACGTGCTGAGTGACGAGAGCGCAGACTTCTTCTCTTTCATACTATGTTTTTTACCCTTAATAAACACCGGGTTTATTCTGAGAAACGTCAATACAGTTCAAATAATTTCCACCACAGTTTTGATCATTTAGCTAAATGCATGGGTCCATGATTGTGGTAATTTAATTATGTTGGTATGCTCTTCTGGTGTGTTTCGAGGGCTACAGGTGGGAGATTATGAACTGACAGGCGTAAGATCCTAGATGTGTACATTGTTGCCGACTTTAGTTGAAAATGAAATAATAATAGTTGATCAGTAAATGCATTAAAGATTCCGTCCTGACTGTATAGGCTAGTTGATCTGATGTGTTGATCGTAGTGAATACACAGTGAACAGATGGTGAGTGTACTACGTGTGATTCTCCTAGAACAGTGGTCCCCAACCTTTTTTGTCCCACGGACCGGTTTAATGTAGGCATTATTTTCACAGACCGGCCTTCAAGGTGTGGCAGATAAATACAGCAAAAATAAAAGAACACGACCAGCATAAAAATGAATGTTAAGTGCGTAAAAAATACAACTCACCATTACGCTGAATCAGTTGCCTCGTTTGCTAGCTTGTCGCCACATATTCTGCAGAGCGGACTTGGTGCATGAGAGCCACCTGTTGCGATAAACCCGTATTTTAAGTATGACTCCTGGTATTGTCTGTTAAAATAAGCTTTCTTTTTCTTGGAGGTCGTAGGCTCCTCTTCTGGCTCCTTAGTTGGCCTTTTCCCCTTTGCAAAGAAGCTCTCCAAAGACGTTTGTTTTATACTCATTTTCGCTAGTTTGCTGTAACAAGCAATTTTTTTGAGTAACAAGCGTCTTGACGTGTCAAGAGGCGCAGGCGAATGTTACATCGGAGAAAATCCGGTAGTTTATTTTAAAAATAATACACCTTTCAGACTCTAATAATCAATACAACGGAAATTATATAAATTATTTATTCTTTCTGTGCGGCCCGGTAGCAAATGCCTCACGGACCGGTACCGGGACGTGGCCCGGTGGTTGGGGATCACTGTCCTAGAATACCTAAATACAACCCCAGGTAAGAGTGGTGAGGAAGTTGTCTGCCCTTGTGACAGGGGAGTAACAGTTCCAGAGGTAAAAGTCTTCACAAGGCAGCTCTAGGATCAGGCCAGAGCTTATCATTCAAGAGGTGTGGCAAGAATGAAACTGGTTTGGCTTCTTTCTCCGAGGCGTAGCCGTCGGTGTTGAGTCATATACAACCCGACACAACACTAGTTGAACTGCCTGATAAATAGCGTTGGTATTTTAACTCACAACGACTAAACATGCGTGACTTACAGTGAATCCTATTTTAGGTTTTATTGGCCACTTGTCAAATCAAGCAAATCTAAAACATCATGGGCATTTGCATTTATGACATTTTATGGACCGGATCAAAAATATATTCAAAATGGAAAATAATCTATATGGAAACATGAATGGTATAGCTGGGACACATCTTGCATTCTCCATTCATACAGCAAAGAGCAGACACACACCACAAGCCTTAGGATTGTAATGAGCAGTTTTATTCTAATAAAAACGTAATGCCCCCCCACCACCCACCCACCCACCCCCTGGCCCTGACTTAGAGGGAGCTGCCCCCCTCTGTGTCGCTGTCGTTGGGGCGCCCCGGTAGATGGGGCCCTTGGCCTGCAGGGCCGGCTCGTATTTGCGGAGAACTGCGAGCCTCACTGCTGTTCCAGATGCCGTAGAAGAAGTAGATGGCGAAACCTACGAGGTGGAGGCAGAAGACAGATGTAGTGGCAGAGTGGACCGGCACCGTGGACCTGCACCCTGCAGAGTGCCGGTCAACGGCCAGTGTGTGGCGTTCTGCTTTTAAGTGTGTGCCCACAAGCAAAGGCCCATGTCGGATTTAGTCAGTTCCCGTTTCTTTACTTCCTGCCGTCAACTAGCATACTACGAGACTATGGCGACACATTTCCTCGAAATATTACTACCTCAGGACCTCCGATACTTCTTTATAAAGAAGGAGTTTGCAGTGGGCGACTCTTACCGAGGGCCATCCAGACGGCGAAGCGGCACCAGGTGCTGATGTCCAGCTGCATCATCAGGTAGATGTTGACAAACACGCTGAAGATAGGCAGCCAGGGCAGCAGAGGGACCTGGGGGGGAGCCGCACACCAACGACACGGCTCATTACTGCCGCTCAAATGCCTTCATGCGCTGGGAGCTTCGTCGGGGGTGGGTGGTTTACCTTAAAGGTCAGCGCTTCTTTGCTCTCGGGCTGTCGCCAGATGATGAAGACGCAGACGGCGGAGAGCAGCGTCAGCACGACGCACACCGCCACCACGGCAGGGTCCGCCGCCATGAGCTCGGCGAGGTGGGTGGCCAGCACCGCGCACAGTATGGTGATGAACACCGCTGCCACACGGGGAGCAAGCGTTAACCTGGTGCCCTTCCCCACCGTGCCCCCGTTCCTACCGTTCCCATTCCCACCGTGCCCCCGTTCCCATTCCCACCGTGCCCCCAATCCTACCGTGCCCCCATTCCTACCGTTCCCGTTCCTACCGTGCCCCCATTCCCACCGTGCCCCCGTTCCTACCATGCCCCCAAGCCTACCGTGCCCCATTCCTACCGTGCCCCCATTCCTACCGTGCTCCCATTCCCACCGTGCTCCCATTGCTACCATTGCCCATTCCTACCATGCCCCCAATCCTACCGTGCCCCCATTCCTACCGTGCCCCCATTCCCACCGTGCTACCGTTCCTACCGTGCCCCCGTTCCTACCGTGCCCCCATTCCTACCGTGCTCCCATTCCCACCGTGCTCCCATTCCTACCGTGCCCCCGTTCCTACCGTGCCCCCATTCCTACCATGCCCCCAATTCTACCGTAATCCCATTCCTACCGTGGCCCCGTTCCTACCGTTCCCATTCCCACCGTGCCCCCGTTCCTACCGTTCCCATTCCCACCGTGCCCCCAATCCTACCGTGCCCCCATTCCTACTATTCCCGTTCCTACCGTGCCCCCATTCCCACCGTGCTCCCGTTCCTACCGTGCCCCCGTTCCTACCATGCCCCAAGCCTACCATGCCCCCATTCCCACCGTGCTCCCATTCCTACCGTGCCCCCATTCCCACCGTGCTCCCATTCCTACCGTGCTCCCATTCCCACCGTGCTCCCATTCCTACCATTCCCATTCCTACCATGCCCCCAATCCTACCGTGCCCCCATTCCTACTGTTCCCGTTCCTACCGTGCCCCCGTTCCCACCGTGCTCCCGTTCCTACCGTGCCCCCGTTCCTACCGTGCCCCTATTCCTACCGTGCTCCCATTCCCACCGTGCTCCCATTCCTACCGTGCCCCAATTCCTACCGTTCCCGTTCCTACCGTGCCCCCATTCCCACCGTGCTCCCGTTCCTACCGTGCCCCCGTTCCTACCGTGCCCCTATTCCTACCGTGCTCCCATTGCCCACCGTGCTCCCATTCCTACCGTGCCCCCGCTCCAACCGTGCTCCCATTCCTACCATGCTCCCATTCCCACCGTGCTCCCATTCCTACCATTCCCATTCCTACCATGCCCCCAATCCTACCGTGCCCCCATTCCTACTGTTCCCGTTCCTACCGTGCCCCCGTTCCCACCGTGCTCCCGTTCCTACCGTGCCCCCGTTCCTACCGTGCCCCTATTCCTACCGTGCTCCCATTCCCACCGTGCTCCCATTCCTACCGTGCCCCCATTCCTACCGTGCCCCCATTCCTACCGTTCCCCATTCCCACCGTGCCCCCGTTCCTACCGTGCCCCCATTCCTACCATGCCCCCAATCCTACCGTGCTCCCATTCCTACCGTGGCCCATTCCTACCGCTCCCGTTCCTACCGTGCCCCCATTCCTACCGCTCCCCATTCCATTTTCATTGCTACGAGATCCATGTAGGAGTGACCTTGTGCTTCTTTTGGGCCGTTTGTGCGAGGAGCATGCATGTTACGGAGCCCCCGCTGTGCCCGCCAAGCGCAGCGGGGACTGGGCAGGCTGCGCCCGTCTGCCCTGCGCAACACAACAGGAAAAACAGGCACCGCCACAAGAGCCCCCGCATTCAAAGAGAGAGGGCTTATCTCACCAGGCTGGTCTCACTGAGACGCAACATCTCTCTTAACAAGAGAGGCCTGGCCTAGGCCAGCCCGCCAAGACTCCCTCCTCGCTGGGACACTTACAGATAACGGTGGTGGTGATGTAGACGATGGTGCCCGAGGCGAGGGTGGGGCTCTTGTGGCTGGGCAAGAAGAGCAGCTTGAAGGAGAAGCCCTCCTGCAGGGGCGCGTCCTCCACCTCCACGCTGTCCTCGTAGCCGCTGTCGCCGCCCCGGCTCACCGCCACCGTCTCCCCGCCCACCAGCTCCACCAGCATCTCCGTCTGGCTGGAGGAGCCCTGGGCCGACGAGCTCAGGCTGCCCGGCTGGTACCTGGGAAGGATGGGAGTCCAGCGCTTAGCTCAAGCCATTGTGTGTGTGTGTGTGTGTGTGTGTGTGTGTAGCGTTTTTCAGACACTTCACATGTTCATTCCAAACTGCATTTGGCGCTCAGCTGTTACTTGTGCTTGATTCTATTTATGTTATCCTTTTCCAACTTGAGCGGCTCACTGCCGATGAACGACTTCCTCCGGGATGAATAAAGTACACCAAAAACCAGCGCCATAACCCCAAACTGTAGGGTGGAACCTTAAGTGTGAAGGCAGGTGATGCTCCGAGAGCCGCGGGAGACTAACCGGAGGATGAGGACGCAGATGGCCACCAGGGAGTACGCCAGCAGCGTGCCGATGGACACTGAGGTCCACCAGGGCAGCCAGGTCGAACAGGAAGGCCATCAATGCTGCCGGAGACAACCAACAGAAACAAAGATGTGGCATTAGAAATTCAGAAAATGTACACCTCCAGGGGATCATTCTGTACCGGTGCCACTAACATTTCATCTGGCCCCACCCCTCTGTCGCAGTATCGGCCTGTCCTTTGTCACGTACCATCTATCTGTGGACATTCCTTTTAGCTCATTCATTTTATTCACACCACCTTTTTAGCCGGGTGTGTTAGCTTGAACTTGCGTAGGTCGTGGTTCCAATGGCAGCGCTCGCACCAGCGACGCTCAAAACCTTCATAACCGCCCCCTCGCTACCTCCCTAGAACAAGTGTTTGGGGAGAACCCTAATATATCTGCTGTTCTATCTTCTTTACCAAGGAAAAATTGACCTTTTTGGTCCCCGTCTAGAGCCCTGATCTCTATAAGCAGCAACTAAACGTCTAGATCCAGAATGTCCTCATGATAAGGATGGAGAAAATAGGATTGAAAGGGCGTCTGTAAGCCAAATGAAGAGCAACAGGAATAACCACACACTAAGCCCCAGATCAAATACTATAATACTAAATACTATCAAGCCAAACTCAGCGGTGTGTGTGGCGGCGTACCAGCCACGATGCCCGACACGATGGTGGCCAGCAGGGGGGTCTTGGTGCGCCCATTGATCTTGGAGAGGCCCCTGAAGAGGAGGCCGTCCTCAGCCATGGCGTAGATGACCCTGGGCATGGGGAACATGGAGCCCAAGAGACTTGGGGTGGGGGTGGGGGAAAGGCTTTATTAGTCACTTTATTGTCCCGTTTTGGGATACATGGCATTGTAACACATTTCTACGAGCAGTAGACAGCAACCAGGCATTGTAATGTCAGCGCCTTGGTCATTGCAACGGCCGTGTCAGGAATATTAACCCGCTATGACCGAACACCTCAAAAGGTGACCCATATAGTCAATAGTGACAGCATTGAGTACGAAGCAAGGAGGGGGGGGGGGGTGCTCGTATCATTCATCATTCCAACAAACAACTGGCGTCAGCGACAACGGACGAATTGGGCACCGACCGTAAATGCGTGTATATCTTTGTCTGCTCATTCGGTCCCCCCCACCCAACGAGCGTTTAGCGCCGAGACAAGCGGAGAGGCGGGCGTCTCACCTGGTGGAGAGGGCGCACAGGGAGCCCACGGCCACGATGTAGCGGGCGGGTGCCCAGCCCACGTGGCTGAAGGCCTCGGGGAGGGGGCTCTGCGTGTTGAGCTGGTAGTAGGGCATCATCATGGTGAGCGCCGCCGACACGCCAAAGTAGGCGAAGAAACAGATGAGCAGGGAGGCCACGATGCCGATGGGGATGGAGCGCATGGGGTTCTTGGCTTCCTCGCCTGGGGGAGGGGAGGGGGATGATTAGATAGCTGCCTTTGGTCACGATGAATAAGAACGCAATGCCAGACAGCAGGGAGGGGTTGTCAAAGTTTGTCGTTTAAAAAAAACAGGAACATGTGCGGGGTCGGCTTGGCTCAGGAGGTAGAGCGGGTTGACTTGAAACCGGAAGGGTTGCTGGTTCGATCCCCGGCTCCTCCCTAGCTGAGCGTCGAGGTGTCCCAGAGCGAGACACCTCACCCTGACTGCTCCCGACGCGCCTGGCGTGTTTGACTCCGATGTCTGTGTGTGTGTGTGTGTGTGTGTGTGTGTGTGTGTGTCTTTGGATAAAAGCGTCTGATCTAACGCTGATCTAAATCCATTTCCAGAGATTTGTGTGAGTACGTAGCCCAGCTATGTTGACTCCCCAGGTCAGAAAAAGGAAGGCGCTCACTTGTTGTGGCGATGCAGTCGAAGCCAACAAAGGCGTAGAAGCAGGTGGCAGCGCCAGACAGAATGCCGTTCAGCCCGAAGGGCGTGAAGCCGCCAACACCAAAGTCCTTCTTGACGCTGGAAAACGTGACGCTGGAAAACGTGGCGCAGGAGGGCAGCGTTAAAACACACACACACACACACACAGTTTTTCAACGTACATGCATTTCAAACCTCTCACGCTGACAATTCATAAAGCACACATTTCATTGGGATTCCCCCAAACAACGGTCACAACATGACTGGTATAGATTGCACAACTATATATATAGATATACAACTGCATTAGGGTACACTACACCAGTGGTTCGCCACCGTTTTGGGGCCACGGCACGCCACAACCCAAACCAGATATTCAAGGCGTGCCAGGGAATGATTATAAAAAATGCACAGAAACACATTATTACTAGAATATGTTATGAGCAGTTTCCACAATATTCCACCTCTAAGTCACAGAGACGAAGGAGGAACTTGCATTGTGTGGAATAATTACAAATTCATGAAGCTAATCCTAAAAGGTAATGATATTGCAAACAGGAAATACTTTCCGCACGTGTTTCACTAGCTGTAACCCGTGCGAGAAGAGAAATGTGTATTGTGCCGAGACATTCCAAGCAACCTCCGGCACACCTTGCCCTGCTCTCGGCAAGGTGCCCTGCTCTAGGCACACTGGTTCCTAACCACTTTAGGTTGGACTTCTGGCTAGGAACCAGTGCAACCACGCAACAAGGACTCGGCGAAAAGGTGCACGGGAGGCGAGGGGGCTACTGACTCGATGGGCTGTGTGCTGTTGCTACTGTTGTAGAAGCGCTCAAAGTCATCCTGCTTCAGGTCCCAGTTGGCGGTGTCGCCCTTCACGAAGCCCGAGACGATGACAAAGCCCAGCACCACCAGGTTGATGCCCGTGAAGATCTTGTTCACCAACGCTGACTCGTTCACACCAAACGCCAGCAGGCCTGGCAGGAGGAGGAGGAGGAGGAGGAGGAGGAGAGGCAAAGAGAGAGAGAGAGACAGCACCATGTCAATAACAGGAACAGCATGGCACGAGTTTCGTCACGTTTTCGCACGAAATATGTGTGTGGGCGAAGACTTTCAAAACGTGTTCTCGCTACGAACACCTTTGAAATGTTCATGACAAATAACGCACACTACACCAAACCAGTCTAGTCCACAGTGTTGCCCGTTTGGCAGCTTTTCTTTAAACATTTTCCAGGATGTTGAGAAGGCCACTACAGGTAACTGAGAAAGAGAAGTGATTAGCGCCGAAGCCCCTCCGCTCACCAGTGAGCAGCAGGATGAGGATCAGGGCGAACAGGTCAGGGTACTCAGCCAGCACGTTTCCGGGAACCTTCACAGCCATGGCCACCTTGAAGAACCCAGAGATCTTCTGCTCCACCAGGTTATCCAACGTGGAGCTCCAGGCCCTGGCTACACTGGCAGTGCCTGCACAGACGACAGGTGACAAGATGGTGGCGATGAACACACGTACTCTGTAACAGACCCACAACCAAAACGCTGCAACCAAACGCGGAGGCTCCCCCCCCAGCTCACCGATCACGTAGGAGAGGATGAGGTTCCAGCCCGTGATGAAGGCCCAGATCTCCCCCACCGTCACGTAGCTGTACATGTACGCCGAGCCCGTCTTGGGGACGCGGGCGCCAAACTCGGCGTAGCACAGTCCGGCCAGCATGGAGGAGAGGGCGGCGATGAGGAAGCACAGGACGATGGCCGGGCCCGCCTTCTCCCGGGCGACCTCGCCGGCGAGCACGTAGACGCCCGCGCCGAGGGTGGAGCCCACGCCGAGGGCGATCAGGTCCAGGGTGGACAGGCAGCGGGCAAAGCGGGTCTCCTCTCCGTTGCAGTCCAAGGCCCGCCGACGGAGCAGCGCCTTGCCAAATCTGGCCAGCTGGTCCGCCATATACGCAGGACTGTGTGCCGTTTATATGGGGGTGTATGTGTGCCTCGTGGCCCGGGTTGGATTTTTGGATGTCTGTAAATGTAGAGGAAAAAGACGAGCTAAAGCTTGTAGGGCTGGCTGTGTGTAACTTGTTTGTACAGGCGGTACACGATGCAACGTCCCGGTGTTCATGGAGACTTTGTAGGCCTGACGAAACGCTACAGGGATGTTACACAGAGAGGCCCCCTGTCAAAACACAAAGACCCTCTACCACCTTCGGCCACATCTGGCCCCAACTATATTTTAATTTGCCAAAGTAAAACAAGGATCGCACCTCTGTAAAAGCAAAAACCCCAACCTAGACTTCCCAGGCCGCCCCCCCGTGGAGCCAGGCCTTCAGACAGTTGGTGAGATG
Source organism: Lota lota (assembly GCA_026745465.1). Taxonomy (NCBI): domain Eukaryota; kingdom Metazoa; phylum Chordata; class Actinopteri; order Gadiformes; family Lotidae; genus Lota; species Lota lota. The sequence continues at coordinate 139,741 of JACYXH010000741.1, forward strand.
TTATTGCGACTGCCCGAGGTTGGATAGGGAGACGCCTGGGAAAGGCGAAAAGGCTTTCAAACCCTGATAGGAGTGTAGCAAACTAGCTTGAGTAAGCAAAGAGAGAGAGAGCTTTATAACCTATTGGGTTCTTACAGTAAACAACGTGCTGGAACACATTTTTCCACATCTTTTTTTACCAATGGAAGATGGTTAGGTCCATATCTTTCTGTGTATTTAAATTGATAACATTTTATGCTAGTGTTGCAATAATCCGTTTTCACCAAAATAATCCTTGACCACTGCATTGTAAAAGAAGAATGACCACCGCATCTGCACTCTAACGAGCAAAGAAACCAAAGACATAGATGCAAGAGCCAGAAAAGTAATGATGACTACGCCATGTTTAGTCTAAAAAGGCTACACTTGCAGATATCTGCATCAAACTTAAATATGTGTGCAATGTACGTAGTCAAGTACTACAGAGTTAACAATGGGTAACAATGTCTTGAATGGAAAACAAACAATAAGGAAGTATTAAACCAATCCAGCGCAGTGAGCCAGTGACAGATTTGGACGCGAGATTGTTCGGAAACTGCATGTTGTCCCAAGTTGGGTAATCTCTCCTTTTACCTTTGGCTCCAATACAGCATGTTAGGAAAAACGACGATCAAGGCGACTTTGTGACTTCCTGCTGTTTGTCTATGCAGCTTAGACGACAACGAACCCACGTTGAAAGGACAACCGCCGTTTTATACGCAGTACAGTCAACACAACGCGGCAGTATTTCATAAAGACCACCCCGAACGCAGTGCCTTTTTGGTGTTTTCACCTCGCCATCCGACGTGACAACACACGAGGGGGGGATTGCTGCGACGCGGTCCGAGCCCTAACAACACGCAGGGGGAAACAATAAGGCTCACTCTTACCGTTTTCAAGTAGATAACCTTTACGGTACTTCGCATCACAAAGGTGTGAACACATTAAACACAGGCCAACGTTTTTTGGGCAACAATTGCATGGACTCATAAACGGGGAGACTAATAACTCTCCGCTAGAAGGGAAACAGTTACGTGCAGTTTAGCGGCTAATCTGGGAAAATGGGTGAGCTCTCGGGGGACTCTTCAAGACCTCTACTTCAAATTCCTTCTCCGATAAACCCGACTGAGAGAGAGCCCGCGTCGGCGAGCTCCGCGCCACAACGCGCACGCTAGACGCAATTAATTTCAGAAGCTCCAGGTGGACTCACTCTTGTCTTTCTTGGTCTCTGTCGCTGTCCTTCCTCGTTCTCACTCTTTGCCAACGTGTCCCCGACAAAACGAGAAAAGAAAAAAGATCCCGCGCACGCACCACGAACCCGCACGTAATCGCAACCTATAGCGATGCGATATTCTAATACGCTGACAGAGGAAGTGACTCTAACCAATTGCATTCCTCCACCCTCTTTCAAGCCCTCCTTTAATTTACCAGTGTTGTAGTAAATTAGATAACTGGTGGCTGGCTCGAATAAAAGCTAAGACAAATGGATATCCGTAGTTGATTTATTTCATATGCTGCAGCATATAAAAGAATACACAGTTTCAAAGGCAACTCCACGCAGAGCAGAGTTGTGGAGAAAAAGCGCCCTGAATAGAGGAGGGAAGCCCTTTTTGTCGAGTGGAGCAAACAACATCTCAGAGATATCACTAGATGGCGCCATTTACCATCTATAACGGGTTCAATGCACAGTTTAAGGCCGGACGTTGTTTGGGAGAGGATGTGCAGTCAAGAACAGACACGTTGTTGGGGAGAGGAGCTTGCTCAGGAGTTTCTCACATGAGAACACAATGCAGGAATACAGGAAGACAGGCAGCTCTGGGGAGTTAGATAGTTAGAAACACAGATAGGCCACTATAGTGTGAACATATAACATACAACATAACTTGAACATTTAAACTAATTAGTTTAAGCGAGCTGACCTCGGAATGGGGCCTTAAGTCATTTTCCATCACAGTCTGAAACAATAATTGCATCTTATTTTGCTCTAACAATTTGCTAGTGAAAGACAAAACATGTAGGACAGGTAGCAAAGCATGACTGCTGTCCTGGTTCCGCTTCTGAGCAGATGACTAGAATACTTCTGGAGATGCAATGCAAACGACAAACAAAATCGCGGCTGCACAGAGAAGCCATATTTGGTGTGTGTTAAAACATGACTGTCAGCTGTTTACAGTGTTGATGTTTGGGTCTGATGTCGGTGTTTCCAAAACCAGGCCATGTTGAATATTACAGCTTGAGATATCTCTCAAGTAGTGAGGGGTCGAGTTTGCTTATGTCAAATATGTACGTACCTCTCTGATTTCATGTTGCCCAGTGTCATCGTGAAGTCCTCTGGGAGGAACTCCCAAGAGTCTCCGTCTTCAAGTTCTCTTTCCACAGGTCCTGTTTATACACAGCCTGTGTGGTTATGGCACCTGAGCCCTTGTCCTCGCAGTGACTTCACCTGCTGTAGGAGCCCACCAACACCATCAGCTGTAGAGCCTGTTGCTGACAGTTGTCGCCTATCCAACAATAAAGCATCGCTTTGTCAGCAGTTTCATCATTTTCCCTTCAGGCTAGTCGCGTCGTTTAGTTCCTGTCAGGCCCTAAATAGGGGCCAGGGTAATATGGAAATATGTTTAGTTTGGAGGTACCAAACATTTGTTTTTTACACAACCGTCAAATCTTTAGTTGTACGAGATATACTTAATAAAATTGAATGCAAAGCAATGCAATGTATTGGCTATTGTAAACCTTTAACGGCCATAGGTCATGACCCACCTACTAAAACTAAGCCCATCCATGGGAAATCCCATCTGGGTTTATATGGTGATAATATGGTTATCTAGCGATCGATTGTCCGGTCTCGTTGGTATTATAGCTTTCTCTAGTGGCCTGGACCGGTAACGCAGAAGCTGTTGTTAGGGTAAATCGTCTTAGAAACCCTTGAGGATTCTTTTTATTTATTCATTCATATTCTAAGTGTTTTGTCAAAAATGTGTGTGTGTGTGTGTGGTTCAAGGTTAAGTATGTTGGCTTCCTGATATATATATATTCCCCCCTAGCTGGCGGGTTAATGATCACATGACCAGCGCAGAGGAACGCCGAGGCCGTGTTAATCATTACAGAACCACATGGAGACCGCAGTCCACCGCGAGAGGACGACGCCAGCCGATTGGACGGGAAGGTTCCGAATGGAGTCCGATTTTGATTGGTTCAAACGAAAGTTTGAAAAAAAGAAAGCTGGCTTTTGGTTGGTTCCCACAAAGGTGTTTTAAGATTGAGGAAACATCCACACTTGTTACTCAGCGTTAAACATATATATTTTAAAAGGAATCCAAAGTATTGTTTTTAAACATGGCTGAATAAGGATTTCTCCAGACTTCTTGAAATTAAAATTATAAAACCTGCTCTTCAAACATGAACAGAAAGTTAGAAAAACACAAATCCTGACGATTAAACAACAAGGCTGGACTAAATCTCTAAACTAAAGCAGGAAGTCTGTCTGCCATTTGAACTTTTCAAAATAAAAGCGGTTGGACTGCAAAATAAAGTAAAATGTCTGCCAAAACGTTCCTCTCACACAAGAGGAAAACGACAGTTTAGAAAGCAAAGTCTCTCGTCTCCTACTCCACACTCTCTGGTGCTGAGGCGTGGTGGTCTGGGTGTAGAACCAAACCGACGGAGAGCAGAGCAGTTCCAAGCCCCGCCTTGAAACCCTTGGCGTTGGACGGTTTCACGCCCAGCCCGTTCCACTTTTCCCCGGCCTCCTCCTGGCCCTCCTGCTGCGCCTCCTGCTCCCATCGCCCCGCCACCTCCTCCTTCTCCGCCCCTCCGTCCTCGGCTCTGTCGCAGGCCCGGTCCAGCGTGAGCGTGCGTGTCTCGTGGCGGTTCTCCTTGTGGGCGTGGCCGGCGGCGGCCAGCGGCTACAGCTGGTTGTTGATGGTGTGATTGCGGGCCTCCTGCCGGTCCTTCTTCCTCTTGCGCGTCCACCAGATGCAGACGGCGATGCACACCAGCCACAGCACCCCCGAACACACACACCAGCACCGGGACCAGGTAGTCTGGGGGGAGGGGAAGAGGGGAGGAGGGGACGGGTGATGATGTGATGCTGGTAGATCTACCCACAATATCTATCCATCACTCTATCATTCTATCCATCCATCCATGGACTTATACATATCCTTTTTTTTTATAGATGTAGCTGTGTTTTTCACCTGTATGGTCAGGGGGAGGGGTTAAAGGTTAGGGGCGGGGCTTTGACTCACCGACGGGCGTCGTCGTGGTGACGGTCTCCATCTTGACGTCCACCACAGCCAGCATCACGGGGCTGTTGGGCCTCTTAGAGAGAGAGCTGATCAACTCACTGGCTGCCTGCTGGATCTGGGCGTGCCCATCCTGCTCAAACGACTGGAGAGAGAGAGGGAGAGGGAGACAGAGACGGAGGGAGAGAGAGAGAGAGAGAGAGAGAGAGAGAGAGGGAGAGGGAGACAGACGGAGGGAGAGAGAGAGAGAGAGAACATGAGTGTGTGAACAACAAACATACCAGCAGGGGCTGGATTGCTAGGGCGTTTGAGTCCCAGCCAAAAGGTTCTGGGTTCGATCCCCAATGTCCACAGGCATCCTAGAGCAAGATGACCCCTACCTGCTCCTCAATTCCATGGATCTGAAGTCCCTCTGGCTAAAAGAGTCTGCTAAATTATCTCATACTGGTCGACATTTCAGTGTTGAGTTCAGTTTGGATGAGTTTGAAAAGGTGGAGAAAGAGAGAGAGAGAGAGCGCAAGAGACAGACAGCAGGGGAGAAGGTGGAGAAAGACAGGGAGAGAGAGAGGGGAGGGGTGGAGTTAATTGCCTCTCTATCTCAGCTCCTCCCCTCTCCTCCCCCCAGCCCCCAGGCTCGTCTCCTTGGCAACAGCCCGGTGTGGTTGACAGGTGGCCTAATCCTGTCTGTCAGCACCAAATAAATCTCTCTACAGATCCTCTTCTGCCAAAGCAGGTTAGCGTTTATATTAGCCCATGTTAGCATTCAGACATTCAGATTAGCCCAGGTCAGCATTCCCTGTAGCCCAGGTAAGCATTGAATATTAGTCCAGGTAAATTTTGATATAAAACATGGTTAGCATTTAAATTTGTCTAAATTAGCGTACAGAGAAACCCAAATTAGCATTAATGCTAGCCCAGGTTATCATTCAAATTAGTCCAAAATTAGCATACAGATTATGCCATGTTATGTTAACATAACAAACCTATACAGTTCCTAT
>JACYXH010000742.1:2500-40000 GCA_026745465.1 Lota lota
TAGCTGTGCCTGATGCCTAAGAACACCGCCATCAAGCAATACACTGTCCTTGTTTTATAAATTGACTTCATCAGGTACGTTTCCCCCCCCTCTCTCACAGCGTCCCTTCAGCCCTGCCACTACCCCAGCTGGGAGAAGCCCTCCATCTCCTACCCCACCTCGAGCGACTTCCAGTCCCAGATATATCAGGCCCATCTCCCCTTTCTCTCTGCCCCCATCCAGCCCTGCTGTGTCATCTGTCAGGACCGGCTCTTCCCATCTGGTTAGTGCAACTGTAATAACCTCTACACTGGTCTTACAAACTGTAGCGTGTTGCGGATAGATGTTTTATTGTATTTTTCATTTGTTTTATGTAGGTTGCGTCAAATAGGAGTCTTGCTCCTCCTGGTCCCGTGCCTGTTCCTCCTGGTCCCATCCCTGCTCCTCCTGGTCCCGTCCCTGCTCCTCCTGGTCCCGGCCCTACCCCCCCTTGTACTGCTTCATTTCTGGGTCCGGCTCTAGATCACTTCTGGCTGCTGGCAAAAATGAAACAAACAATTCCCCAGCAAAACCAGCGCTGAACTGATCCTTAACTTATAAAAATCATAGAACAAAGATGAATTTAAAGGTTCTGGTTTCAAATCAAAGTTTACAACATTGCAAGGAACCAGGGCAATGCACATATTATATGGCATACAAATCATTATTGGTAAAGTTCAGGCACTTTCTTTGTCTTGGCCAATTTTGATTTATAATTCTCAGGGATTAACAGGTGAACATGCCCGGTTAGCTCAGTCGGTAGAGCATGAGACTCTTAATCTCAGGGTCGTGGGTTCGAGCCCCACATTGGGCGTTCTAGTCTTTGGACATAGTCTAAGTGTTCTCTATGTAATTGTGCAGCGTTGCATACATTGTGAGTGTCAAAGCACACCTTCACTCTTAAGGTGTTAATGTGAGTATTTCAGATGGCTTTATGGGTCTCCTTTCATGTTGTACATATAGGTGTTTCTTGAATAAACATCTTCCATGAACAAGTATTTGCTAATATTCATAAAAGACTGAAGAAGATAAAGCCTGGCCGAATCTATGTTCAGTAAACAGGAGATCCTGTGTTGAAATGCTAGCAGTTCAGGATGTGGTGTAACATACTCCCACAATAGCATTGGCATAAGATGACAATCTTGATTCTCTTTTCACACAGCCACAGAATAGTGTGTCCTTTGTTTGCTGTTCTGTCAAGAATTCGGTGAAGCTTTACCACCAAAGTGGTGCTGTGGCTTCGTTGGTAAAGTGCCTGTCTAGTAAACAGGAGATCCTGGGTTCAAATCCCAGCAGTACCTGCAACTCTGCATCATTATTAACAGGTGTACATTTTAATACAAGCTTCACTTGCAGCACCAAAAAAACGTCTTGTCTTACTGGTAACTTTGCTAGTGGTTGTAAACCTGCAATGCAGCAAAGGGCTTAAACAGCTTGCTTTCACTTTATGCCATTACATGACTGTGTTTTTGACCGCTTTACAAGTCCCCTTGGAGACTGGCAAAAATTGCCATGGGTGACTCTTTTCAAGTCATCCTTGAGGGGTATTGGGTTAAGTTTTCAACCAGCAAACATCATGTCTCAGTTGTACCTTACTGACTACAATATTGCCTCTGCGAAATAGTAAGTATCTGTGGCCCAATATAATCTTACATTTTGAAGGTTAGGGTTCCACAAGGACAGTGTGAAACTTTGCCACAATAAATGCAATGTTTCCATTGCAGTTCATGGTCCTTAATTTATCAAAATCATAGAACAAAGATGGATTTAAAGGTTCTGGTTTCAAATGAAAGTTTACAACATTGCAAGGAACCAGGGCAATGCACATATTACATGGCATACAAAGCATTTTTGGTAAAGTTCAGGCACTTTCTTTGTCTTGGCCAATTTTGATTTATAATTCTCAGGGATGAACAGGTGTACATGCCCGGTTAGCTCAGTCGGTAGAGCATGAGACTCTTAATCTCAGGGTCGTGGGTTCGAGCCCCACATTGGGCGTTCTAGTCTTTGGATACAGTCTAAGTGTTCTGTACGTAGTTGTGCAGCGTTGCATACATTGTGAGTGTCAAAGCACAACTTCACTCTTAAGGTGATAATGTCAGAATTCCAGATGGCTTTATGGGTCTTCAGATTGTACAAATAGGTGTTGTTTGAATAAACATATTTCATGAACAAGTCTTTGCTAATATTCATAAAAGACTGAAGAAGATCAAGCCTGGCCAAATCTATGTCCAGTAAACATGAGATCCTGTGTTGAAATGCTAGCAGTTCAGGATGTGGTGTAACATACTCCCACAATAGCCTTGGCATAAGATGACAATCTTGTTTCTCTTTTCACACAGCCACAGAATAGTGCATCAACTTGCTACAGTGCGCAACGCTCATGGGATCACGAATGTTTGATAATGGAGACATGGTTTCGGGCCCATTTAAGTGAAGAACTTTGTAATCAATAAACCACAATCAAAACTCAACGATGACTAATGGAGTCAGTGATTTCCACAGTAGGCTACGGAGTAGTGTAAGTTCAAGGAGTGCGCGTCAGCTAGTTCACCAGCCAAAGACTGTTTATTTGTTTGTTTATTTTAAGTCCTTATAGCAGCCCCTCAGTGGCTTTAAGTTTGGAGGCTTAGCCATTATACAAAAGTCAAAAACTTTGCTCAAGCAATGGAAACTGGAGGAGTTTCATCTCGGCGGCGTTAGATGTCGGAAGCGGCTGACGGCAAACAACTTGGAGATATTTGCACCATTATGCAAAGGCAAAATGAAATTACAAATACCCTTGTTCAACAGCATCGTTTAATGGTATTGCCTGCCAGAGATATTCCTCTATTTGATGGGGATCCTCTTCAACATATCTCATTTAAAAGAGCATTCGAACAAGGTGTGGAGGAAAAGGTCAGCATTGCTGATTGCTTGTATTACCTGGAGCAGTTTACTAGAGGGCAGCCAAGGGAGCTGGTTCGTAGTTGCCAACATGCTGAACCTGCGGAAGGTTATGCTCATGCAAAAAGGTTGTTGCATGAACATTTTGGAAATGAATATAAAATTGCTGCTGCATACATGGAAAAGGCTTTGGCTTGGCAATCAATAAAATCAGAAGATGTGCATGCATTACAAGCCTACTCTCTGTTCCTGCATTCATGTTGTAATGTCATGGAGAAGTTACAGTACATGCAAGAGTTGGATATGACGAGCAACATGAGAGCAGTGATGTTCAAGTTGCCATTTAGGTTAAGAGAGCAATGGAGAACTGTTGCACATGACATTCTGGAAAGATCCAACCGCAGAGCTTTGTTTAAGGATTTGGTAGCATTCATTGAAAAACATGTCAGAGTCCTCTCAGACCCTTTATTTGGCGACATTCAGGAAACGTCGTCAGGAAATTCTGGATCAAGTTAAGACAATGCCTTAACCACTCAGCCATCACAGCTCCTTAGTAATAAAATGGCATTATTTTCAAACAGTCCCAAGGGCCATGCGTTAAATAAAAAATACCCTTAATACAGAGTGAAACATCTGTTTCAAGCACTCCATAGAGGTTGTTTGTAATGAGATGCCTTTGGCAGAATTTGAACTCGCGCTGATAGAAACCATTGGATTTAGAATCCAAAGGTATTACTTCTCAGACATCATAACACCTTTGTACACGAAACAAAGGGAATATCGGTTGGTCAAGATGGATTAGCCTTTGGACTTTGACAATTACTAAGGCTTGTTTTTTTGGGTGGTCTAGTCAAAATTCTCAGCAGACAAGGCTGCTTGAAGGATTTGAGCTTTCACAGTTCCCAGTGAGTCTAATGCCTTAACCACTCCTCCATAACAGTTTCATATTTTGGTGTAAAATGGGATTCTAGTTGCAAAAGATTCCCAATTGACATGCAGCAATAAAAGAAGGTCCAAAGTACACAGTAAAACACGTGTTTTAACTTCTTCATAGAGGATGGTCAAATTTAAACCAAAGCACATATTAAGTTATATGACATAGACCAATGAGCACGTTTGAAATGGGACGCTGCGAGCAGGATTCGAACCTGCGCGGGGAAACCCCATTGGATTTCGAGTCCAACGCCTTAACCTCTCAGCCATCACAGCTCCTGCTGTTGCAATATGATTGAATTTTATTGGAAAGCATTCCATATAACAAGCGTTTAACATAGAAGGTCCTAAATCCACAGCAAAACATCAGTTTTAACATCTTCACAGAGGGTGGTAAAATTGAAACCACAAAACCATTATTGCCCATCGTTTCCTTAACATTTTCAAATGAACACTATTGGAATCATTTCAAGAAGGCAGTAGGAATGGAACCTGCTCAGGGAAAACACCATTTGATTTTGAGTCCAACGCATAAATCCTAAGCTATGGCAGCTCTTCTTGAAATCAACTAAAGCAATTTCAACATGTAATGTTATTTTCTTTGTAGATTAAGTAAACAGATATTTTTGGCACTCATTGTTACAAAACTTGTCAGCCAATATGTGAAGAGCATTTGATCCTGTGTGGGATAGCCATTAATTTACTTCCAATGCTTTAACCACTCAGACATCACAGCTTCTTATCTTTGGGTACAATGGGACTCTTGTTGCAATGGAATCCCAAGTGATACGTCACGAATAAAGCACACTTACAAATACACAGCAAAAAAACAGTTTCATAGAAGTTTGTGAAATGGATTTTACAAAACAAATCGCTATAAATGTAATCCCTGACAGAACATAATGTATACAACTGCATTCCTTTTTAATGAGATGCCATGCCAGAATTTGAAAGAGCACAAAGAGAAGGGAGTGGATTTGTAAGTCCAATGCCTTTACCTCTCGGCCATAACAGCACCATTAGACAAGAAACAAAGAGAGTACCAATGTATATTAATGTCCACCTATTCCTTGACAGACCTGAGTGGTCACCATTGTGTTCCCTTCTAATGAGACACAGTGAGAAGGACCCTACCTTGCATAAGGGAGACAACACTTGGTCTTGAGTACAAAGACCATATATATATTTTCGGCCTCTTGACCAATAATAAAGGGAATCTTGTTTTTATGACTGCACAGTATTTTAATTCATAAAGCTTTTTATTGTTCAAACGTTAAGCACCAATCGCTGTAAGTAGGACTTGAACTCTGCCATCACAAATCATTACTGTCTCCATCCTTGGATTAGCCATTGGCCTTTGACAATTACTAAGGCTTTTTATTTGAGTGGTCTAGTCAAAAATCTCATGTGCTCAGTGATCTCTTTATCAAATGTAGTTCAGACAATGCATACCTTAAATGTTGCAGACTGTTACTATTCAAACAACCGACAGACTTGAATTCAATACCCACTTGTTGTTGTGGCCGAGAGGTTAAGGCGATGGACTAGAAATCCATTGGGGTCTCCCCGCGCAGGTTCAAATCCTGCCGACAACGGTTGCATTTTAAACTGAACAGCTTTAGTCATACCCTAGAGCCAATTAACACATTCTACAGCATATAGTATAGTGAAACTGCATGTGCTGTGTGCAGCTATATAAATCTTTGCATGTAAGAGGCAATGGGTTCAGTCTCTGGCATCTACTAGATTAGGTCAAATCATCCAATGTTAACAACAAGATGTTCTCCCAACCTGAACATATGCGTTATGTTACTGTTCAAAGGACTGATTCATCTGATGACTAGAGTTGTCATGTCCAAGTGTTGAAGGCAATGGACTAGAAAACCACTTGCGTGTCCCTACGCAGACATGAATCTTCCCGACAATAGTTGCCCGGCATGTATCTCATCAGTAGATCGTTGGCTTCTAATGAAGGATGCCTGATATTCAATCACCGCCATCTCCAAGATGTGAACAAAGCAAGCCGTTATCAAGGGTGTAAGACTATTTCAAAATAAGATCACACAATGTTTTCCCAACTTCAAACGATGCAATCTGTTACTGTTCAAATAACTTATAGACTTAAGGCCGAAAAGCCATGTTGTCCTAGCCAAGCGGTTGGTTAAGATGATGGACTAGAAATCAAATTATATCTCCCTCTGCAGGATTGAATTCTGCCGCACCAGTTGCCCACTTCTGCTATTAGCATGCAAGCCAATTAACTGCTTTATTTAGGACAGCCTAAACAACCTATTTATCGGCTGTATCAGTCAGCAAAGCTTCAGGTATTTATGGTAAAGATGTACATTTAAGAAACAGGGGATGTACCTCAGTGGTACAGCACATGTTTTTTATGTATGAGGCCCCGGGTTCAATCCTCGGCATCTCCAGTCTTTGATGCTACGTGTGCACAGTGATCTCTTTATCAAAGGTAGTTCAGACAATGCATACCTAAATGTTGCAGACTGTTACTATTCAAACAACTGACAGACTTGAGGCAAATGCCCGGCCGAGTGCAGAACAAGTGTTCAGTACTGACGGGTCCAACCATATTTGTAGACATAGGGAGTGGCCTAATACACCTACACTCGTCAGGTGTGAATGTGAGTCCTCGAGGTCGCTCTATGGGTCTCTCTTCAAATGGTACACATATGCATCTCTCAAATGAACGAGTCAACACGAATCGTTGTCAAAGACTGAAGAAGTAGATCAAGCCTGGCCAAATGGTTGTGTAATACACAGTACATCTTGGCTTGAAATCCCAGCAGTATATTGTTTTGTGTAACATGCTCCCACATTAGCATCTGCTTAAGACGCCAATTATTTTTCTCTTATCACACATCCAAAGAATCATGTCATGGTATTGCAGACCACTTTCGTTGTCTTCTCAATCATTTGTCGAAGCATTTGTTTTGCACTGAAAGTAGTGCTGAGGCATAGCTGGTTCAATTGCCTGTCTGGTTACCAGAAGATGTAAATGTGAAAAAACAGTAAATGTGCAAACTATCAATGTAATATACTTTTCTACAATGCCAACTGTATGTCCACTATAGTCACGGCAATTTGTCTTCCATTCTTGGTTGGGGGGGGGGGGAAGCAAAATGCAATACAGCCATTGCCTTACCCAGCTTTCTTTCATTGCATGCCATTACATGACTGTGTTTTTCACAATGATTCAAGTGATTATGGAGACAGGCAAAAATTGACATGGCTGAGTTTTTCCAAGGCATTCTGGCAGGGTTTTTGTTTAAATTTCAACCAGTAATAATCACGTCTTAGTTGTCCTTCACAGACTACGATATTGCTTCTGCGAAGGAATATCTGGGAGTGACTCAAGAGTTTGTTAGGATTTGAAGGTTTGGGTGCCACACAGAAGGTGTGATTCTTTGCCAAATTTCTATTGCAGTTTCATGGTCCTTCGCTTATCAACACAAAGTGATATGGCATACAAAGCAGTCTAGGTTACATCGAACCACTCATTTAAACTTGACCTGTTCTCATTCTTTGCTTAAGATATGCCTGGTTAGCTCAGTCGGTAGAGCGTGAGACTCTTAATCTAAGGGTCATGGGTTTGAGCCCCACATTGGGCTGCTCCTTGAAAGCCTTTTTCTTTATACACAGCGTAAGCGTTCAGTAGAGATTGGTCCAACCATGTTTGTATACATGGTGAGTGGCCTAATACACCTACACTTGCTCTTAGGGTCTCCCTTCAAATGGTACACAAATGCATCTCGCGACTGAATATCTCAAATTAACGAGTCATCACGAATCGTTGTAAATACTGAAGAAGTAGATCAAGCTTAGCCGAATGGTTGACTAGTAAACATGAGATCCTGGGTTGAATTCCCAGCTGTACAGTGTTTTGTGTAACATGGTCCCACAATAGCATTTGCTTAAGAAGCCTATTATTTTTCTCTTATGACACATCCAGAGAATCATCTCAAGGTATTGCAGAGCTCTTTTGTTGTCTTCTCAATCATTTGTTGAAGAATTTCTTTCGCACAGCAAGTGGTGCTGCGGCTTAGGTGGTTCAAATGCATGTCTAGGTAACAAAAGATTCTGGGTTTAAATCCCATTAGTAAGTTGTGTTATGTAAGGAGCCCACTCAATTGAAATCCCTTTAGATGGCAGTTCTATTATCTTTCAACATAAATGATCAGGTCATGCTACATAAGACCTATTTCATTGTTTTCTCAAGAATTATAACCAAGTGGTACTGTGGCATAGCTGGTCAAAGCACCTGTCTTGTAAACAGGAGACCCTGGGTTCAACTCCCTGCAGTACCTCCAATTGTGCATAAGAATAAAGTGGTGTACAATTTTATACCAGTTTTTCTTTAAAAAAAGCGGAATTGTCTTAACCCGCCATTTTGCTAGTGGTTGTAAATGTGCAAACTATCAATGCAGTATAGTTTTCTTCAATGCCATTTGTATGTCCTCTAGTCACGGCAATTTGTTTTCCATTCTTGGTTTAGGAAGGGGATAGCAAAATGCGTCTTAGTTGTCCTTCACAGAGTAAGATATTGCTTCTGCGAAATAATATCTTGCCGTGACTTAAGAGTTTGTTAGGATTTGAAGGTTTGGGTTCTACATAGAATGTGTGATTCTTTGCCAAATTTATATTGCCGTTTCATGGTACTTCGCTTATCAACACAAAGTGATATGGCATACAAAGCAGTCTAGGTTACGTTAAACCAATCATTTAAACTCAAACAGTTCTCATTCTCTGTTGTCGGGAGATATGTAAGACATGCCTGGTTAGCTCAGTCGGTAGAGCATGAGACTCTTAATCTCGGGGTCGTGGGTTCAAGCTCCACATTGGGCTCTGCCTTGGAAGCCTTTGTCTTTATACACAGCACAAGCGTTCAGTACAGATGGGTCCAACTGTGTTACTATACATAGTGAGTGGCCTAATACACCTACAGTCTCTCTTTGGGTCTCCTTTCAAATGGTACACATATGCATTTCGCGACTGAACATTTCAAGTGAACGAGTCATCACGAATCGTTGTCGAAGACTGAAGAAGTAGATCAAGCTTGGCCAAATGGTTTACTAGTAAACATGAGATCCTGCGTTGAAATCCCAGCTGTACAGTGTTTTGTGTAACAAGCTCCCACAATAGCATTTGCTGAAGAAGCCAATTCTTTTTTTCTCATGACACATCCACAGAATTATCTCAAGGTATTGCAGACCTCTTTTGTTGTCTTCTCAATCATTTGTTGAAGAATTTATTTTGCACTGAAAGTGGTGCTGCGGCGTAGCTGCCAGTTCTATTATCTTTCAACATAAATAATCGGGTCATGCTACATAAGACCTATTTCATTGTTTTCTCAAGAACTCATAGCAAGTGGTACTGTGGCTTAGCTGGTCAAAGCATCTGTGAAGGACAAAAAATTCGTCTTATTTGTCCTTAACAGAGTAAGATATTGCTTCTGCGAAATAATATCTTGCCGTGACTTAAGAGTTTGTTAGGATTTGAAGGTTTGGGTTCAACACAGAAGGTGTGATTCTTTGCCAAATTTATATTGCAGTTTCATGGTCCTTCACTTATGAACACAAAGTTATATGGCATACAAAGCATTCTAGGTTATGTTGAACCACTCATTTAAACTTTACCACATTGGGCTGTGCCTTATAAATGGCTATCTTTATACACAGCTCAAGTGTTCAGTACAGATGGCTCAAACAATATTTGCATACATAGGGAATGGCCTAATACACTTACACTCATCAGGTGTGACTGTGAGTCCTCAAGATCGCTCTATGGGTCTCTTTTCAAATGGTACACATATGCATATCCTGATATTAGCTTCAAGTCTGTCAGTTGTTTTAATAATAACAGTCTGCAACATTTAAGGTATGCTTTGTCTGAACTACCTTTGATAAAAAGATCACTGTGCAAACATTGCATCAAAGACTGGAGATGCCGGGGATTGAACACGGGGCCTCATACATGCAAAGCATGCGCTCTACCACTGAGCTGCATCCCCTTACTGTCATAAATCTTACATTTCACATCCGCAGATGGAGAGCACAATGGATTTGTGGTACATTGCCTTAGCCACAACAGCACATAAGGTTGTTTGGAAGTCAATCGGTTGTTCAAAGAGTCACATTCTGCAATGTTTCATGATTGAATTATAGTTTACTTCTACTTTATATAAAGTACAATGCCTTGGTTTCCCAACATTGTAGAGATACCAGGGATTAAACGCTGGGCCTCATACAAGCAAAGCATGCACTCTACCACTGAGATACATTGACTTCAACACTTGGACATGACAACTCTAGTCATCAGATCAATCGGTCCTTTGAACAGAACACATATGTTCAGGTTGGGAGAACATCTTGTTATAAACATTGGATGCTTTGACCTAATGTAGCAGATGCCAGAGACTTAACCCACGCAATAAATGCATCTTCACTGTACTGTATGCTGTAGAATGTGTTGACTGGCACAAGGGTATGATAAAAGCAGCTCAGTTTAACCTGCAAACCGTTGTCGGCAGGATTTGACCCTGCGCGGGGAGACCCCAATGGATTTCTAGTCCATCACCTTAACCACTCAGCCACAACAACAAGTGGGCATTAGCTTCAAGTCTGTCAGTTGTTTTAATAGTAACAGTCTGCAACATTTAAGGTATGCATTGTCTGAACTACCTTTGATAAAAGATCACTGTGTACACTTCACATCAAAGACTGGAGATGCCGGGGATTTAACCCGGGGCGTCATACATGCAAAGCATGCGCACTACCACTGAGCTACAATCCCTTACTTTGAAAAATATTACATTTAACATCTACAGATGGAGAGCACAATGGATTTGTAGTCCATTGCCTTAGCCACAACAGCACATAAGGTTCTTGGAAGTAAATCGGTTGTTCAAAGAGTAACATTCTGCAATGTTTCATGATTGAAAATTACCTTACCTATCTTACCTATCTTACCTATCTCATCCTAGACATTCAGAAATGTCTAGGATGAGATCAGCCAATAGAATGGCCTCACTGTATTCAGAGGAATGAGGACCACCGTTTAGCGCCTTGTTCCCCTGATAGAAACAAAACGTACAGAAACAAAACACAAACTAAATAAACAAGTAGTCCAGCGTTCCGTCTGTGGCCGTTGACCGGCAACGCCCAACAGGAAGTCGCCCAATGACGTTCCGTTCCGACCGTTATGAAACAGAAGACGAGAACAACCGAAGTTCCACATTCAGTGAGCTAGCTTTGGTTAAGTACACACATTATCGCAGCTGTGTGTGAGTATGAGTGTGTGAGAGTGAGTGAGTGAGTGAGTGAGTGTGTGTGTGTGTGTGTGTGTGTCTGTGTGTCTGTGTGTGTGTAGGAGGAGGAAGGTGGAGCGGGTGGAGGACAGGTCCTTGGTGAGGTCGGGGGTGTAGTTGACCCCGGCCGAGCACGCGTTGGTTTTCTTCTTGGAGAGCATCATGGGGGCCCGCTTCTGTGGTGGAGGAGGGAGGAGGGGGGGAGGGGGGGAGGAGGGAGGAGGGAAGTAGAAGGAGGTGGTGAGGGAGGGAGGGGGAAGACGAGGAGGACGGAGGAGGAGGAGGAAGTAGAAGGAGGTGGTGAGGGAGGGCGGGGGAAGAGGAGGACGAGGGAGGAGGAGGGAAGAGGAGGAGGAGGAGGAAGGGGGAGATGCACACTCCCAACCGTCCAGCAGACTTGGAAGCGCTGCGACCCTCGGCTCATGTCCCAGGTAGAACCACTGGGAGGCTCCCACCAAGCCATGCCTTGTCCCTCCTCAGGGCTAACACCTGAAGCCTTGACTTCAGGAGCTTCCTCCAGGCTGCTGTAGCAACGCAACCCTGCTGTGGTCAGAGACGCCGCAACAAGTAGAGGTCATGCCTTCCAGAAGAGGATGAAGAAACACCTCGTCTGCATGGGTCTGCAATCCTAAACGTAAGGACCTCAACAAAGTAGTCATCAACATATTCCTGAGTAGCTGTGGATCAGTGATGGGTGCTTTGAAATGTGGTCATGAAGCTGTATCTGCAAAAGCATGCAAGAATAAAAAAAAGTAGGAAAGGGTTTAGTTTAATCCATTTTTATTAGTTTTCAACTGAATTCACTGTAAGACGCTTATTGATACAAACGTTTAATAAATGACTCACTATAAATTGTTCTGACGACAGATGGTGACGCCTGCCCAAAGAAACAAATGAAAAACAACAACACAGAATGAAACAGGGTCTAGAGTTCAAATGTGTCTCTTTCTGTCAAGTTACCTCAGTGTGGGGCCCCATCTAAAGGTAAGGCCACACTGCCTGATTTTAATTGTTATCAAAATGAACACAAACGACTACTTCCTGTAGTTGTTTGCAATTTGATATCATTAAATGTATAAAAAACCTGAACAAGAGGAGGAGACAGGGAGATGGAGAGAGATATGAACGTTAACTGAACATTTAGATTGGAAGACACAGGCCCAATGCTGTTGACACAGAGACATCGATGACAGTCACCTTCACTGTAGGAGAGAGGGAGGGAGAGAGAGAGGGGAGGATAGAGCTAGAGAGAGAAAGGGAGAGGAGGAGAGAGAGGGGAGGATAGAGAGAGAAAGGGAGAGAGGGAAGCTGGGAAGGAGCGACAGGGAGAAAGAGGGAGAGGAGGGAACGAGAATGAGGGAGAGTGTAACTATTCTACTGAATACATATTGTAGAGAATGTAGAATTGTTATTGAAATATAAAGTGTATAAATTTTATTTTGTCATTCATAATTCAGAAATATAAACTAATATATTTTTTACATTTTCTACTTGCTGCAAATGTTTACAATTGTATATTGTTAAATGTATACAAAACATTCAGCAGAAATTAGACATTGATCAATATAGAATATGTAATCTAATCTTGTATCATGGGTTATATTTTACAAGTCAGGGTTATTTTCCAAATTAATTGTTAAATTACAGCAGCACAACATGAATGCAGTTCTCTCAGATCAACATAGTAGATATTATAATTCTTGAAACAACATTAGTGGTTTTGGTCGTTTGATTATTTAATTATCAAACAAAAGGTCCTATTGTGTTTGATTGACAGGTGAGATGATCAGAGGGGCAGAGTTTTTACCTGCATAATTATAGAGACCTGGGCAGAGGAATGGATAGAGAGGCTCACTAAAGGTGCAGCCAGTAGCAGAGTAGATATGAACCCTGGCTTTCACATCATAGAAGGAGACCAGACCCTCATCATAATCAACAAACACCCCCACCTTCTGGAGCTCAGCTCTCAGAGGGAGACGGACAGCAGGGTTATCTTTAAAGACCAACCCATCGTTATCTAAGTAAAGAGTCCAGTAACCTGTCTCAGGGGTCAATATGATCACACCTTTTCTGTTGATGGACTCTCTGGCCACTCCTAAACGCCATGCAGTCTTGTCTTTAACCTGGACCTCAAAGTAAAATCTCCCTGAGGAGAAGCTCTGCCTTGTGAGTATATATATTTTCTTTGTAAATCTCTTAGGGTTGTCTGGGAGTTTCTTCACTACTCCTCCATAATGTACTTGTTTCCCATCCTCAGACAGGATGAGACAGGGATGAGCTGTATCAGGATCCAGAGTCACATCTACTTCATACTGCTGGACCCTCTTCAGTTCAGCAGCATCACACAGCTTCTTCATCTCCATGTTCAGTGTCTCCTCCAGCTGATCCAGGGAACTCCTCAAGGTCCCTACGTATGACGGAGGACTGACCTTCACTGTCGTCCAGTCCCTGATGGGTGGAGGATTCTTCAGGGATCTGAAGGTCTGGAGGAAGTGGAGGTGGTCTTTAGTGTGTGAAAGCTGCTTCACCTCTGAGGTTCTAATGGTTAGATCTTCTATTTCCTGCTCCAGCTCTTTGATTAGGTCTTCAACTTCTTTCTCTGTGGATTTCAGTCTCTCTTTAACCGTTTGGTTGAACTCATCCTGCCACTTTTCAATAGAGCGCTTCAGAGCAGTGAGGACCTTCACACCATCGGCTATCTCTCTGTCTGCGTCTTTCTTGCTCAATTCTACTGTGTCTTTGATCTCCTTAATCTTCAGTTTTCTCTCCTGGATCATCTGCTGAACATCAGTCTCTGTCTTCTCCAGCTGGGCCGTCTTCACTTCATATTCCTCCTTTAGAGGTACAACAGGATGGGACTTGTGGTCTGTCTCTGTGCAGAACTGACACACACACACCTGTTCAGTCTGGCAGAAGAGCTCCAGAAGTCGGTCGTGTTTCTTACACATCCTGTCTTCCAGACGGTCCATAGCCTCGACCAGCAGATGTTTCTTCAGGAATGCGACTCTCTGATGTGGCTCCAGGTGGGTTTGGCAGAAAGAGGTAAAACACACTAGGCAGGACTTCACAGCCTTCAGCTGGGTCCCAGTACAGACGTCACAAAGAACTTCTGCTGGTTCAACACAAGGCTGCTCTTTGACTCGTACAGAACTTTTAAACTGATCAACCATCTCTGATATGAAGGTATTGACCTGTACATCAGGTCTTGTCTGGAACAGCTTGTTACAAACAGGACATTTATACTGGACTTGGCCATCCCAGCATGTTGTAATACAGGTTCTGCAGAAGTTGTGTCCACATGCTGTGGAAACTGGGCTGTTGAGTACATCCAGACAGATGGGACATGAAAAGATATCCTCAGACCAGGAAGAGTTGGACGCCATTCCTAGAAAAAAATATGAAAATTAAATTACCATTTAAACTATACGATATATGTTGTATACATGTAATAATGTGTTAATATTCATAAATGTGTTCTTATTTCAAGCAAAGCTCTTGAGCCAACAGGTCGGTACAACAGCACTGAACATAAACACACTGGTCACTATCGACTCTCACACCGCTACCACCGCGAATGAAGGAGCCAACTGCACTCACACACAGGGAAGATTCTAACACAACTACTACTCTGATCCATACTGCTTATCCAGCCGCTACTTTAACGCTACTCTTATCGCTTCTTTTAGAAGAAGACAAGTTAAGAACAAGACATCTTTCTTCAACAGCAACACCGTACACAGGTTTTGAATATATAACTATAATAGACTCTATACTATTGAGAGAATTGAAATGTGATACAAACAAAAAGAAATCAATAAACAAGAGAAAAGAAAAGACAGTGGCACAGAGCAACAGGGATGGGGTCTGCATGCAGCTGGGCCTCAAAAAGGTCTGAAGCCTTATCTGAACAGTTCTTCTGAAGGAAGATGTGCTTTTTTTCCTTTCCTGGTAATCATTCTGGATGAACGATCACCAGGAAGTAAATCTATTTCCTTTGTTCCTCAAATACCGCTTGCAGCGCCGGGTACGTCGGAGCTCATCGATACTTAGATTAGATTACACTTTACAGACTACGGTGTGTAATAGTATCATGGGGCCACCCCCAGGGGCCCCAGTTAACTCCCGGATTCGGGAGCCATCCCTACTCACGCATGCGTCCTCCTCGTGAATAACGCACTAATGCTTTAACACCAAACTAACTTTGTTAAAGTCCCGTGTTGGCCTCGCCTGGTGGGGTTCAACCAAAGCGTACAGAGCGCGGCCCAGCGTGTGGCACCACGCTCCAAACAGGACGCCGATCACCGAGCACGCGCTGGTGGAATCCGACGAGGCGACACAAGGTTGGTTTCGCTAAGCATCAACATCACGTGTTCACACGGAGCGCAGGAGACCCGTGTGGGGCTAACGCTACAGTACAACATGGCCCCCTGCAGACAGGGCGGTAACAATGAGGATTAGAGGTTCAATGTGTTGGACCCACCTTGGAATGTTTCTGTCCCGGCTCTCTGCTTTAAAACGTCTTGTTCTTCGTCTCCGGAGAGACTAACGCGTCCATTTTGTCTCTTCGTCATGTCGTCCCTTCGTCTGTTGGATTTACGTAAACTTCCGTTTCCTGAACAAGAGAGAGGGGTCTTTATACAGAGCTCCAGGCTCGGGCCCACCCCCTCGGTAGCCTTCTGACAAGCTCACAGACACAGCCGCGCGCAGACACAGCCGCGCGCGGGCACACACAGTGCTGCTCGCGCCTCTATTTCCTACTCTGACTGAATACGCTGTCTGCTGCTCTCATAGCTCTGCTGCTCGTGTGTGCACTGTGCGCGTGCACGCTGGGGCGCGTTCCTGCAGCGAGCGTAACGGCAATAAACACATCTGTTATAGTTCATGTAGGCCACGCCGTCTAGGCTTCGCCTTATGGGCTCGTGCCTTGGACAGCTGAGTGTGTCTTTGGCTCCGTGCTTTTATATGCTTTACTGCGGAGCCCTAACTGCGGACCAATAGAAACGGGCGGGGATTACGCACACACCTACTCGAGCTGCTGAGAAGGATTCTCCGTCGGCAGGCCGACTCGCTGCTGCATGTTCACTGCTCCACTAAAACGCTGCTGCGTTTGTTCTACACGCTGAAACGCGTCAATCTCATGCAGTTCACCTTTAGAATCAGTGAAACGCTTCTACGTCCTGTTTATTAATGCGGGTTTTGTCATGACGGGATGTGCAAAGCGTGTTTATGATGTCTCCAGAGTTCAAATCTATAAAAGCTATGAGAATTGGAGACACACTTGTTGTCACTACACTGCGTCTTGCATTTCCACACCATTAAGTTGGTGTTCAGCGTTGGGTGGAGGTGTGTGAAGTGTGGAGGACAGGTGCAGCGATACACAGCCTTTCATCTTTTAGTTTCTCACACATTGCACATTTTGTTCAACTTAAAACTGTGAACATTTGCACATTCCATGGTCATATTTTGCACATTCCTGCACAACTGTACAGCAACATTTTTAAAACATACTCTGTATATTCTGTCTTTTTTATATAGTCAGTTTATATTTTATATATTATTTCTAATTACAAATAATTCTATTTTCATATTTATGTTTTGTTGTTGCTATTGCTTGCACCAAATACCAAGACAAATTCCTTGTACGTGTTACACTTCGTTGACAATAAAGCAAATTCTGATTCTGATTAAATATTGATTATTTGAATGACTTCAACAGACATCCAATATTGTTCCTGGTCTGTTTCCTGGTTTGATCCATGGTGTTTATGAAAGTGTTTTACAGGTTAGACTTTTGATCATTGTAATTTCTTGTTTCATTACACCGAAGTGTGTGTGTGTGTGTGTGTGTGTGTGTGTGTGTGTGTGTGTGTGTGTGTGTGTGTGTGTGTGTGAGCTACAGGAACCATAATGAGTTCTAAGAAGGCAGAACCACTTTGCTAGCCGTGGGGGTGGTCGGAATGGTCCATCACCAGAGAGCCTTTTCCACAGTGATGGTAACTGTCATCCATCGTATTGATTCTAGTTATATACGAGGACACATCGACTCACACAAAGTGCTCAAATACGAGTGTTCATGCAAACCAGACGCTAATCTGTGTTTAAAGTTGGGAGCCACAGGTTGTTATGAAACATCTGTGGTTAGGGGGGGACAGGAAGTCTGGTTCAGGAAACGAAAGTTAAAAAAAAAGTGACACACACACACACACACCTCTGCTGCTAGTGTGTGCACTGTTTGCATGCAAATGGGGGCGAGTTCCTACACTGAGTGTATCGGCAATAAACAGCTCTTTTCTGGGGGGGCAGAGCCAGGTGTTAGGGGAGGAGAGGAGAGGACGTGTTGTTCAGGAAACAAAACTTAACGTTCGTAGAAACCCGACGTGAAGCAGTTCTCTCTTTCAGGAGAAATATAAAACACGTTTTGGGACTCATAGTCTGACAGACAGCAACCACAAATAGGTGAGTAAAACAACACAACTTTAGAACCTCTCTTCTCTTTTTGGAATTAGAAAAAGAATGGAATTGCTCAATACATAAACCTTGTCGTCTGTGTCTAGGCATGGCCTCTGCTACTTCCTGGTCTGCAGAGAACTTTTCATGTTCCATCTGTCTGGATGTGTTCAACAGCCCAGTCACCACACCATGTCGACACAACTTCTGTAGAACCTGTATTACAAAGTTCTGGGATGACCAACTCCTGTACAAATGTCCTGTTTGCAACAAGCTGTTCCAGAGAAGACCTGATTTACAGGTCAATACCTTAATATCAGAGATAGTTTATCAGTTTAGAAGAACTGTACGAGTCAAAGAGCAGCCTTGTGTTGAACCAGCAGAAGTTCCCTGTGATGTCTGTACTGGGACCCAGCTGAAGGCTGTGAAGTCCTGCCTAGTGTGTTTTACCTCTTACTGCCAAACCCACCTGGAGCCACATCAGAGAGTCTCAGTCCTGAAGAAACATATGCTGGTCGAGCCTATGGACCGTCTGGAAGACAGGATGTGTAAGAAACACGACCGACTTCTGGAGCTCTTCTGCCAGACTGAACAGGTGTGTGTGTGTCTGTGCTGCACAGAGGTTGACCACAGGTCCCATCCTGTTGTACCTCTAAAGGAGGAATATGAAGTGAAGACGGCCCAGCTGGGGAAGACAGAGACTGATGTTCAGCAGATGATCCAGGAGAGAAAACTAAAGATTAAGGAGATCAAAGACTCAGTAGAAATGAGCAACAAAGACGCAGACAGAGAGATAGCTGACGGTGTGCAGGTCCTCACTGCTCTGATGCGCTGCATTGAAAAGTGGCAGGATGATTTCAACCAAAAGGTTAAAGAGAGACTGAAATCCACAGAGAAAGAAGCTGAAGACCTCATCAAAGAGCTGGAGCAGGAAATAAAAGATCTGACCAATAGAAGCTCAGAGGTGAAGCAGCTCTCACACACTAAAGACCACCTCCACTTCCTCCAGACCTTCAGATCCCTGAAGGATCCTCCACCCACCAGGGACTGGATGACGCTAGAGTTCCTTCCCTCATCATACGTAGGGACCTTGAGGAGATCCCTGGATCAGCTGAAGAAGACTCTGAACATGGAGATGAAGAAGCTGTGTGCTGCTGAACTGAAGAGGGTCCAGCAGTATGAAGTAGATGTGACTCTGGATCCTGATACAGCTCATCCCCATCTCATCCTGTCTGAGGATGGAAAACAAGTACATGATGGAGATGTAGTGAAGGAACTCCCAGACAACCCTAAGAGATTTACACAATGTATATGTGTTCTCACGAGGCAGAGCTTCTCCTCAGGAAGATTTTACTTTGAGGTCAAGGTTAAAGACAAGACTGAATGGCATTTAGGAGTGGCCAGAGAGTCCATCAACAGAAAAGATCAGATCATATTGACCCCTGATAAAGGTTACTGGACTCTTTACTTCAGAAAGGAAAAGTTTATATTTAATGATAACCCTGCTGTCCGTCTCCCTATGAGAGCTGAGCTCCAGAAGGTGGGGGTGTTTGTTGATTATGATGAGGGTCTGGTCTCCTTCTATGATGTGGAAGCCAGGGTTCATATCTACTCTGCTACTGGCTGCACCTTTATTGAGCATCTCTATCCATTCTTCAGTCCAGGTCTCTATAATTATAAAGGTATAAACTCTGCCCCCCTGATCATCTCACCTGTCAATCAAACAGATTAGGACCTTTGTTTGATGATAAGATAATCAAACGACCAATAGAAATGTTGTTTCATGATTGAGAATCTCTGCTATGTGAGATCTGAGAGAACTGCATTAATGTATATAATGTATAATCTGCTGTCTTTTAACAAGGATCAATTAGTTAAGAAAATAACTCGTTGTAATATAAAATGTAACCCATTAGAAATTCTTAGATTACACTATTCAAGTGTAATGCTATAAAATTGTAAATGGTTGCAGTTGTGTAGAACATGTTTGGATGATTAGTTTGTATAACATAATCTGTAGTTTTTTAAACAGTTTATATTTCTGAATCATGAATGACAACATAATGAAATGTTTGTGAACTTTTCTCATTTCAACAATAAATTGCAAAAAATTGAATGGGTCATTCTCATTGGAATAAGTACATCATCAGTACAATATGTGTTCAGTGGAATAGATACATTCTCAGTACAATATGTATTCAGTGTAATACATTATCAGTGCAATAGGTACATTTTCAGTACAATATTTAGTGGAATATGTCAATTTTCAGTGGAATAGGTACATTCTCAGTACAATTTGTATTAAGTAGATTAGGTACATTGTCAGGGAGATATATAAAATGTACATTTGTTGCCTAAAACCACTATTTTACACATTATGGGATTCATGGAAGGATTAAAATCAATGATCGATTGCACAAGTTTGTAGCTGATGACCCAGTCAATGACTCAATGACTCACAGTACTTTAACTGTAATTTAGTTAGTCCATAATTTAAATAAAGTGGCAAAGATTTGTCCATGACAGCTTATGAGTTTACAAGCAAATATGGATGTTAGAAATCAAAACAATGATCCCGCACACACACACACCTGTAACTCTGTATGTGTGTGTATGTGCGTAAATGTGTGTGTGTGTGTGTGTGTGTGTGTGTGTGTTTATGTGTGTGTGTGTGTGTGTGTGTGTGTGTGTGTGTGTGTGTCACCTCCGTGTCCTGGTTGGTGTCACACACGTCTCCAACCAGGTCGTTGTCTTCATTCGTCTGTAATCTGGAAACAAATCTTTATTCAAAAATATGTTTTGACACAAGAAAATGTGGATGTACCCTGATTATAAATAAACATTTTAATAAATGTACATGCTATGTATTCATGTTTGTGAACTACTGTATGTGTGTGCGTGCATGTGTGACTGTGTGTGTTTGTGCATGTGTGACTATGTGACTGTGTGTGTGTGCATGTGTGACTGTGTGTGTGTACCTGGGTAGGGTGTTAAGGAGGGGAGTTCAGGACAGCTGTCGCAGGCGTCCCCCACTCCGTCCCGGTCCGTCTGCATGGGGTTGGGGACCCGGGGACAGTTATCCAGGACGTTTGGAATGCCTGCACACACACGTATAGACACACACAGATGACACACATGCTACGCTGACGAGTGGCGTCCGGGCCTGTACCACACCCCCCCCCCCCCCCACCCCCCCCCCCACACCCACCCTCGGAGGAGACCGGCGTTACCGGGAACATTACCGGAGGTCTCTCCGTGGCTCACGGAGCCAGAACACTTTTTGTTCTCTGTAGGGCCCCTGACGTTTGTTCTTTTCTTTGAAGTAAAGCGCCGTCACGGCTTCAATGCACCACTGACTTGTGTTCACTGGGGCCGGGGTCTGCAACCTGCACTCTCTAAAGAGCCGTTTGTGGTCCCTCTCCCACCAAATAAAACCTATTTGACCCCTAAAATGAAGATAACACAGCGTACAACGTTTTATATTTGGTTATACTATATATTAAATAACTAAAAGTCTATAGTTGGTTGCATTTATGACATTTTCAGTAGTAGGATGTGCCGTTTATTTTGGCTGAAAACATTCAAACCTTTGTTTAGTTATTTTAGTGTCACAGCATCACGTTGATCTCCAAAGTAAGAGGGGTTCCCTTTGAAAGAAGAGAGAGTGAACAGAAGACCTCCGATGCAGAACCCCCACGGAGCCGCGGCCCCCGGCCAGCGTCAGCAGCGGGACCACGCCATGGCCGCCGCCCCCCCCCCCCCCCCCCCCCCCCCCAGAGAGACACCGCCCAAAGCCCCGCCCTCCTCCGGGAGGCCGTCCTGCACCTCGCCGGGCCCCGATGACGACGTGGGGGCCAACCTGGAGGCCGTCCTGCGCCTCGCCCGGCGGTCGGCCCGCGACCCCCCCCCGATCTCGGCGCCCGCGAGCCGCCTCGCCGGGCCCCTGGCCCCGATGACGTCGTGGGGGCCGACCTGGAGGCCTGTTTCAGAGGATAGGCCCCGAGAGAGGCCTGGCCGGGGGGCCGGCGGGCCCACATCCTGGCCCCCCCTCCTCGAGCCGGGACCAAACCCCGGACCGTGCCGGTCGGTACCCGGCGCTGAAGCGGGCGATCCTAGCGTACTACTGACACAGCCTCGCCCAATACGTCGTCATTGCCCCCCCCCCCCCGCCGAGGCCGCCGACCCCCGCCCAGGGACCCCGAGAGGAATGGCGGAGACCCTACTCACAGGGAGAGACCGCCCCATCTTCCACCTGCTCTGGAGCCCGTAGCCGGGCCCCTGGCCCCTCGACCCCAGCTGAGGCCACGCGGCCGACTCCGTCCCACCCGCCTGTGGCGAGTCGTCCGGAGAGGGCGACGGCCCCGGGAGGGACGGTCCCACACCGCCGATGGGAGGGCCCCACCACACGGACTCCACGGGGCCTCCCCCTGGCCCCCCCAGACCCCGTGACCGCTACAAAACAGTCCGCCCCCACCCGGAGAGGCGGAGGGCTCCCCACTCACAGAGGTCTCTGACTTGGGGTGGGAGAGGGGGGGGGGGGGGGGACCGGCCCGGGCAGTTCACCACCGCCCCCCCCCCCAGGACGACGCCCTGAAGCACGCCTGGAGCCACGTCCTCGCCTGTGACGGCCAGGCCCGGGAGTCGGTGAGTAACCTACCCCACCCCCATTCCAGCACCAGGGCGGGCTTGCTTTATCGGGTAGTAGAGGGGGGGAGGGGGGGGGGGGCAGTGACCCAGCAGTTGGTGGTGCCCCCACCCCTACATGAGCAAAGTCCTTTACATGGCCCATTCCCATGTACTAGGGGCTCACCTAGGCATGGACTAGACTAGGGACACAATCCTAGAGCGGGTTTACTGGCCCGGGGTTAAGAGGGACGCCACTCAGCACTGTCAGGCGTGTCCGGAGTGCCAGCGCACCGCCCCGAGATTTGTCAATTCTTTATTGACAACTGTCAAAGGCATCAAACACAATAAAGCCCAAGAGATTGTTTCCATTGTGGTCCTTTTGGGTGGAAGTGTATGTTATCTCTGTGAGCGTATGAATATATATATATTTAAGAATACTGTGTGTGTGTGTGTGTGTGCGTGTGTGTGTATGTGTGCATGTGTGTGTGTGTATGCGTGTGTGTGTGTGTGTGTGTGTGTGTGTGTGTGTGTGTGTGTGCGTGCACATGTACCTATGTGAGCACGCAAGGGGAGACGGGATGGGACAGCAGAAAACAGTACATGTATGGTACAAAATATCATCCAATTCAATCATTTAAACATGAGTCTATATACAGTGTACATCATGAAACCGTAAATACACAAATGGCTATCCTGTATAATTCATCCCAAAATTCATCAATTCATCAATCAGCCTTAAAAAACATCATGTTCTCCAAATCAAGACAACGTTACCCTAGCAATGCATAACAATGGACTCAAACTGACAGGAGGACTCTATAGGACATACTACCACTCAACCAACTCAGTAAATACATTTTAGGACCAGCTGCTACTCAGCCTTAAGAAAAGTATTTTCTATAATATAAATCAAAACTTATTTAAAAACAACATTATTATTTCCAATATTATTTCCCTCTCAGCCAACAGGGGGTGCTGCAGCACCCTCAGCACCATACTTCCAGCGCCTATGTGTATCTGTATTCACTGTAAGTAGCTTTGGATGAACGCGTCTGATAAATGACTCAATAGTAAGATGTGAGGCCGTTTATCAAAGCCATGTTGTAGTACTCTGTTATTGCATGTGGAGCCACTAGGGGGCGGTGAATCCACCTCGGTCACAAACATTTTCAACCTCTCCCTCTCCACGGGCATAGTGCGAACCTGCTTCAAGTCATCAGTCATCATCCCAGTACCGAAAAAGAGCAAGGTAACATGTCCAAACGACTGGCGCCCTGTTGCTCTCACCCCCCATAGTGAGCAAATTCTTTGAGAAGCTTATCAAGGTGCTGATCTGCAGAATGCTGCCACCCACCCTGGACCCTCACCAATTTGCATACAGGAATAACAGATTGACAGACGACGCCATTGCCACAGCACTCCACTCAGCCCTCCCCCACCTTGACAAGAGGAACTCCTATGTGAGGATGCTTTTCGTGGACTATAGTTCAGCATTTAATACCAGAGTCCCCTCCAGACTTGACAGCAAGCTCAGGGACCTAGGCATCGACCCCGGCCTATGCGACTGGATCCTTAGCTTCCTGTTGGATCGGAAACAGGTGGTGAAGATGGGTTCTAAGCTCTCCGCCCCCCTGACCATCAGCACAGGAGCCCCCCAGGGCTGTGTTCTAAGCCCCCCTCCTCTACTCCCTGTACACCCATGACTGCGTGGCCACACACAGCTCCAACACGGTGATCAAGTTTGCCAATGACACGACAGTGATCGGCCTGATCACCGACGGCGACGAGGTGGCCTATAGGAATGAAGTCGACTGCCTGGCTCAGTACAGCCAAGACGACAACCTCGCTATCAACGCCGACAAGACCAAGGAGCTGGTGGTGGACTTCAGGAGGAAGAGACAGGTACATGACCCCATCACCATCAATGGCTCTGCTGTGGAGAGGGTAAACAGCATCAAGTTCCTGGGGGTCCGCATCACCAACGACCTCACCTGGGACGAGCACACCAACCAGGTGGGGAAAAAAGCACAACGTCGCCTATTTCACCTTAGGCGGGTGAAAAAGTTAGGCTTGGGGCACAAGATCCTGGGGGCCTTCTTCAGAGGCACAACGGAGAGCATCTTGACGGGATGCATCACTGCCTGGTACGGGAACTGCACTGCCCAAAGCCGCAAAGGGTTGCAAAGGGTAGTGCGGACAGCTGAAAGGATCAGCGGATGTGAGCTTCCCTCAGTCCAGGACACCTAAAAGGCCCTGTGTGTCAAGAAGGCCTTCAGAATCATTAGGGACACCAGCCACCCCAATCAGAATGTGTTTGAGCTACTGCCGTCGGGGAAGCGATACCGAAGCCTCGGGGCCAAAACCCAGAGGATGACAAACAGTTTTTTCCCCCAAGCAGCCAGGCTCCTGGAGAAATCCATTACCCCCAAACCAACCCCACGAACACTACAACAACCCATTTGATTATCTGCATTATATTCTGTATTTTGCACAGCATTTTATTAATTTATGTCTTTATTTTTTTGCACTACTACCGTGGCTGGTATCACTACCACTTGAACACATTGTTGTATTGATGTTGCTACTTATTATTATTATTATTATTATTATTATTATTATTATTATTATTATTATTATTATTATTATTTATTATTACATACTTTGTTATTGATCTTGTATTGATGCTGCTATATGACTGTTGAGGATCCAAGCCTAAGAATTTTACTCTTGCATACTTGTACGTTAAGATGTAATAAAAGCAACTCTGATTCTGATTCTGATTTGTGCTACATGCAGGCTATCTGGCGCTCTACTGCATCTTTCCCAAAGGAATTTAACATGAAGGACATTGTCAAGGATTTCTCTCAGCACACACACTCGCATATCGAATGCCATTCAAATAGGTGAGTACAAGTGCTGTCTCAAGGGGTTTGGGGTATCTGATGGGCTGCCGCGCCCCTATTCAACAGCTTGATAACATTTTGGAGTCATGTCGCCGCACAGTGCCTGTTTCTTTGTGTGTTTTTCAGATGTAGGTAAAGCTGCTGTGTGTGGCGCCTTACCAAACCGTGCACTTACCACTGGCCCTGGGTGATACACTGTTAGTCTGGTTATGAACAATAAGAGGATATTAAGGGGATTTTAGCTGAGCAGACAACGAGTGACATTCTGCTGTCCAGGCCCTACACACAGTGTACCGGCAGGTCATAGATGTCTGCAGTGACTACGATGTCCAGAAGTAGAAAGGTGACTCATCCACGTATGGCTCCGTCCGGAGATCAGGGGCTCTAGGTTTGGGGAATCTTCCCGAGAGGCCAACTCGTCTTTGACGGTGTCACAGAGTGCACTCGGAAAAGCCGCCCTGCAAGGCTTCCTCTTTCCACCCGCTCTCTGCAGCGAGGGTGCGGAACTCCACCGCGAAAGCGGAGACACTCAGCAGACGTTCGGAAGCCTCCCTTCCCCGAACCGGATGATCAAAACCCCCTCCTGCATTTCCTCCGTGAACGCGGAGTAAGAGGAGCAGACGACGGAGCCGCGCTCCCGTACGGCCGACGGCCAGGCGAGAGCCTCGCAGCGCTCCGATCAGACACTCGATACGGGATGTGTCGGTGGGGTAGGTGTTGGGCTGGAGCTCGGAAAACGAGAGAGAGAGCACTGTAAGAGGAACGCTCTGCAGGAACCCAGGTCGCCCTCGTGGCCCCGGGGGCTGGGATGGACGGCTCCCCAACACCACGCCAACCACAACACCACCCAATCGCCAACACCACCCAATCCCCTACACAACCCCAACACCACGCCAAACACAACACCACCCAATCCCCTACACCACCCAATCCCCAACATCACCCAATCCCCTACACAACCCCAACACCACGCCAACCACAACACCACCCAATCCCCTACACCACCCAATCCCCAACACCACGCCAACCACAACACCACCCAATCCCCAACACCACGCCAACCACAACACCACCCAATCCCCAACACCACGCCAACCACAACACCACCCAATCCCCAACACCACCCAATCCACAACACCACCCAATCGCCAACACCACCCAATCCCCTACACAACCCCAACACCATCCCAACCCCAACACCACCCCAACACCACCCCAACACCAACACCACCCTACACCAACACAATCCTAACACCACCCCACCACCACTCCAACACCAACACCACCCAAACACCAACACTACCCAAACACCACCCAACACCACCCCAACACCACCCCAACACCAACACCACCCTGACACCACCCCAACACCACTACCCCAACACCAACACCACCCCAACACCACCCCAACCACAACACCACGCCAACTCTACCCCAACACCACCCCAACTCCACAAATTACCACTCAATCCCCAACACCACCCCAACACCATCCCAACACCAACACCACCCCAATGCCACTCCAACACCACCCCAACACATCCCCAAAACCACCCCAACCCCAACACCACCCCAACACCAACCAAACACCAACACCGTCCCAACACTACACCACCCCAACACCAGCCCAACACCAACACCAACACCACCCCAAAACCACCCCAACCCCAACATCACCCCAAAACCAACCAAACACCAACACCGTCCCAACACTACACCACCCCAACACCAGCCCAACACCAACACCAACACCACCCCAAAACCACCCCAACCCCAACACCACCCCAAAACCAACCAAACACCAACACCATCCCAACACTACACCACCCCAACACCAGCCCAACCTCAACACCAACACCACCCCAACACAAACACCAACACCAACACCACCCCAACACCACCCAACACCAACACCACCTCGACACCACCCCAAAACCAACACCACCCCAACACCAACACCCCCCAAACACCACCCAACCCCAACACCAAACCAACACCACCCCAACACAACACCCCCCATCACCAACACCCCCCATACACCATCCCAACACCTACAGCACCTTAAAACCACCCCAACACCAACACCATCCCAACACCACCCCAAAATCACCCCAAAACCACACCACCCAAACACCAACACCACCCCAACACGCCCCAACACTAACACCACCCTAACACCACTCCAACACCAACACCAACACCAGCCCAACACCAACACCACCCCAACACCAACACCAATAAAACACCCACACCACCCCAATACCAACCCAACACCAACACCACCGCAACACCAACACCAGCCCAACACCACCTCAACACCACCCCAACATGACCCCAACACCAACACCATCCCGAAACCAACACCACCCTTACACCGCCCCAACACCACCCCAACTTCAACCCAACACTAACACCAACCCAAAACAATCCCAACACCACACCACCTCAACACCAACACCACTCCAACACCAACACCACCCCAACACTAAAACCACCCCAACACCACCCTAACACCAACACCACCCCAATACCAACCCAACACCAACACCATCCCAGCACCAACACCACCCCAACACCACACCAACACCAGCCCAACACCACCCCAACACCACACCAACACCAACACCAGCCCAACACCACCCAAACACCATCACCGCCCAACACCACCTCAACACCACCCCAACATCACCCCAACACCAACACCACCCTGACACCACACCACCTCAACACCAACACCAACACCAACACCAACACCACCCAACACTAACACCACCCCAACACCAACACCACCCCAAAACCAACACCACCCCAACACCAACACAACCCCAACACCAACTCCTCCACAACACCAACACCAACACAACCCCAACACCAACGCATACACCACCCCAACACCAGCCAATCACCAACACCAACACCACCCCAACACCAACACCACCCCAACACCACTCTAACACCAACACCATCCCAACACCAACACCACCCCAACACAAACACCCCCCCAACACCATCCCAACACAACACCAACGTAACACCACCCCAACACCAACACCACCCCAACACCTCTCTAACACCAACACCATCCCGAAACAACACCATCTTAACACCAACCCAACACCAACACCACCCCAACACCACCCCAACCCCAACACCACCCCAACGCCACGCCAACACCACCCCAACTCCACCCCAACCCCAACACCACCCCAACACCACCCCAACACCAACCAAACACCAACACGATCCCAACACTACACCACCCCAACACCAACACTACCCCTGCACCAGCCCAACACCAACACCAACACCACCCTGACACCAACACCAACACCAACACCATCCCAACACCAACACCACCTCAACACCACACCAACACCCCCCAAACACCACCCAACACCAAACCAACACCACCCCAACACAACACCACCCCAACACCAACACCACCCCAACACCACCCAACACTAAGATCACCCTAACACCACCCCAACACCAACACCACCCCAACACCAACACCACCATAACACCAACACCACCCTACCACCAACACCAGCCCAACACCACCCAAACACCATCACCACCCAAAACCACCTCAACACCACCCCAACATCACCCCAACACCAACACCACCCTGACACCAACACCACCCTTACACCACCCCAACACCACCCCAACTTCAACCCAACACTAACACCACCCCAAAACATTCCCAACACCACACCACCTCAACACCAACACCAACACCATCCCAACACCACTCCAACACCAACACCACCCCAACACTAAAACCACCCCAACACCATCCTAACACCAACACCACCCCAATACCAACCCAACACCAACACCATCCCAGCACCAACACCACCCCAACACCACACCAACACCAACACCAGCCCAACACCACCCAAACACCATCACCACCCAACACCACCTCAACACCACCCCAACATCACCCCAACACCACCCCGACACCACACCACCTCAACACCAACACCAACACCAACTCAACACCACCCAACACTAACACCACCCAACACCAACACAACCCCAACACCAACACCACCCCAACACAACCCCAACACATACACCACCCCAACACCAGCCAATCATCAACACCAACACCAACACCACCCCAACACCAACACCACCCCAACACCAACACCACTCTAACACCAACACCATCCCAACACCAACACCACCCCAACACCAACACCACTCTAACACCAACACCACCCCAACACCAACACCACTCTAACACCAACACCACCCCAACACCAACACCACCCCAACACCTCTCTAACACCAACACCATCCCGACATAACACCACCTTAACACCAACCCAACACCAACACCAACACCACCCCAACACCAACACCACCCAAGCACCACCCTAACATCAACACCATCCGAACGCCACCCCAACACCACCCCAACACCACAACAACACCAATACCACACCACACAACCCAAACACCACACCAACAGCAAGCTCACCCAAACACCACCCAACAACAACACCACCCAACAATAACACCACCCCAACACCAGCAACAGCCCAACTCCACCCCAACCCCAACACCACCCCAACGCCACACTAACACCACCCCAACACCAAACCATCCCAAAACCACCCCAACCTCAACACCACCCCAACAATAGCCCAACCCCAACACCACCCCTAATTGACCCCAACACCACCCAAACACCAACATTACCCCAACACCAACACCACCCTAACACCACCCCAACCACAACACCAACCCAACCCCAACACCACACCACCCCAACACCACCGCACCACCACCCAACACCAACACCACCCCATCATCACCCCAACACAACACCACCCCAACACCATAACAACACCACCACAAAACCACACCACCCAACACCAACGCCACCCCAACACCACCCCAACACTAACATCAACCCAACACCAGCACTACCCCAACACTACACAATCCCAACACCAACACCACCAAAACACCACCCCGAGACCACCCCAACACCACAACAAAAGAAGAAGAAGAGAGAACAGATGTGTTTATTGCCGCTACGCTCGCTGCAGGAACTCGCCCCGGCGTGCACGCGCACAGTGCACACACGAGCAGCAGAGCTATGAGAGCAGCAGACAGCGGATTCAGTCAGAGTAGGAAGTAGAGGAAGCTCCGGGTTTGGTGTGTGTGTGTGTGTGTGTGTGTGTGTGTGTGTGTGTGTGTGTGTGTGTGTGTGTGTGTGTGTGTTACGTGGTATGGGCAAGGAGGGAAATGGGATTGGGCCTAAGTTTCTTGACCTCAGGGTTCAGAGAATAACCTAGCATCATAGAGCCAGAGTCTAGGGTCATGGGGTCAAGGTCCCTCTGTCATGGGGGAGGTTGTTAGAGTCATCCAACATTAGCCTGGTTATAGAGGTTTCTAACACTAGTAGCTTACAAGAGCGAAAAATAAAAGATTAAACCACAGCCATAAGTAACTGGTTCACCATGTTCCATGCATTTTAAGTTCCCTAGTTTCTGCCCCAGTTTGTCGGTTCATTGTTTGTTGTAGGTTTGTCTCTGTCTGCCTGTTGACATGAAGTAAAGCTTCCGTTTGCACCTAACCCTCTGAGTCTGATGTCTGCATTTGGGTTCACCTCCCTGCACAAGCCGTGACACACTCACTGTTTTAAGAGGCCTCCATCAAATGCAAATATATACACATATATTAACCTCCCTCCCTGCTTCACTCTGTTTCTACTGGTTGATGCCTGCGCATTGGAAGAGAAGTGACTTATTTAACTAATTAGCATTGTTTATTTAACACGCACATACACACACACACACAGCAGGGTTGTTTTATGTGCAAAATTGGCAAACTATAACAAAATATATATATATAAAAATATATAAACATTTCAATAAGAAACAATACATAAAATATATACAGACTATACAAAGGATACAGAATATATAGTTTAGTCTCTTTTTAAAATGCAGCTGTACAGTTGCGCAGGAATGTGCAAAATATGACCATCCAATGTCACTTTACCGAACACACACACACACACATACACAACCCAAACCCGGAACGCTGCTTCCTCTACTTCCTCTACTTCCTCTCTCTCTACTGAGAGAGAGAGAGAGAGAGAGAGAGAGAGAGAGAGAGAGAGAGAGAGAGAGAGAGAGAGAGAAGAGAGAGAAAGAGAGATTGCTATGGCTGTATTTGCCTTCATGTTATTTTGTAAAGATTTAATGTGCTATTGTGTGTTGTTTCATTTAAAGGGATACATGCTAGTTTATATGTTGTTGATGTCTATTGGACAAGAATATACAATGTAATATTTGTCTATTTACATTTATCTTGCTCTGCTTATTACAACAATAAATTATTTGGTATGAATTAACTCAGTACTTGAGTCATTTTTTCAGTTGATACTTTCTTACTCTTCCTCAAGCCATTATCTGATGAATACTTTTACTCATGTGATATTGTTTAAAATATTGTGGAGCCAATCTCAATATTGCGTTATGTAGTGTAGTCCTACTCTATATTTGAGAGGATCACTCGTATGAGAGGGACATGAAATGACCTTCAAGGTGATTTAAAACTGCCAGGACCGTCTCAACACATAAATCAATGGTGATGACGTAGGGTTCATGTTTTTCAGGTTAGCCAGTTGCACTGACGTCATCTAACCAGCAGATAGTGCTACGGTGCACCTTTTTCTAGTGTTTCAAAACGGACCTTATATCAAATCAATTGGTTTATTATTCTCAAGACGTTTAAATGTTTCATGTAGGCCTACAGCTTAATTATCCACGTTACTAGCTAGAGTTGAATGAAACAGACATAACTGCATTGTACAGCAGTGTTGGCATTTAACAAACTGTAGGCCTGGAAACAACTATGTTCATATATTTAGTCAGCACTATTATAGGCCTACAGTTATGAAGCATATTTGAATAGGACTGCTGTGTTATTTTAAACTTGTATTTATTTATATCGTGGTGATCATTGTTTTTTGTTTATATTGATGCAATATACACACACTTTGTCTTTATTCAAATCAGTAAAGTGATCATACATTGTAACATGTTATTCAGTATTCGTTAGCATAAACTTAAATCCTTTAAACATTTCTACATGAATGCAACTGTTGATGTTATAGCATTAAAGGTTATAAAAGGTGTTGAGGAGAAAACAGACAGTGAACAGTACAGTAAATGTAATGTAATAATTTATAATGGGTTATGTTTCTATAAAAGGCAGGGTTGTTTTCTTACACACGTTACAGGAAGGTATTCAGAAAGACACACACACACACACACATACAGCTTAATCATGTCTATATTGATACAACACACAAACACAAACACACACAAACACACACAAACACACACACACATGCAGCTTAATCATGTCTATATTGATGCAACACACACAAACACAAACACACACAAACACACACACACACACACACACACACACACACACACGGGTCTGTATGGGCAGGAGAGCCCTTCACCGGGGAGTGTCGCTCGAGGAGGGAGGAGCCGTGAGCCGTACAGGTCCGGACACACGGCACTTCCGCTCGCACCGCTCGCTGTCCATGTTCCCTCGTGAAGAGTCTGGAGCCTTCCGCTCCGTCAGCCTCCGCAGTCCAGTCAGCCTCCGCACCGCGCGGAGCGTCGTGTTGACGCTGAGTGAACTGTCTCTCCGCCCCATCGGGCCACGCCCCCTCTCGCCGTATGAACCAGGTGTGTCGCATTAGTCGTTCACCTCGTCCGACCCGGAAGTAGACTCTGTTTATCACAGTATGATTTGGGCTGAGGACAATCAGCGGGAGGAAGGGGGGGGGTTATCCCCATGGTTACGACCCACGGCCACTTTGTGATGCTCTTTTTTTACAGTCGCTGAGTGGGAGCGTCATCATGAGCGATGTTGGATATGAAACGCATCACACACCGTGGCCTTATCCTACAAGTGTCCGAGAAGCTTCATGAACCTTCTCGGACCCCAACAATAACCGCTCCCCAGATGGAGCTGACGTTGTGACGTCACGGGGCCTCCGAAAGGGCCCGTAGACATCCCGGAAAGAACCGGACCGGAGTTCGGAGCAGCGTGGAACAGGTTTCTTTCTGCATTATGTGATTATTCTAGTAACGTTGACTAAAGAGCATAGGTTACTAAGTTTAAGATCATAGAAGACATACTAAGACGGAACAAGATAAGTGTTTATATTGGTAATGATAAGAATTGTAGGTAATATAATTGTAAAGAGTAATGAGCACTGTAAATAACCTCCAATTTATAAGTCTACTTTTATATTTAACAAGTATATATTTAAAGTAATAATAACTCAAGTAGAAGTAAAAGTAGTCATCAGATAATGACTTGAGGAAGAGTAAGAAAGTATCTAGTGAAAAGATTACTCAAGTACTGAGTTATTTCGTACTAAATGATTTATTGTTTTAATAAGCAGAGCAAGATTAACGTAAATAGACAAATATTACATTGTAAATGCTTGTCCAATACAGTAACAACATGTAAAATAGCATTTATCCCATTAAATAAAACACACAACACATTAAATCTTTACAAAATAAGGAAATACAGCCACAATAAATCTCTCTCGCCTCCATTTTTAATTCACAAACAGACTTGAGTAAAAGCAAACAGTATGTTACATTTAAAAATGTAAAAGATTATTGAAGTAAATGAAAGAGAAAATATAACTTTTTCGTGTAATTATGTGTGTGTACTATGTGTGTGTGCTATGTGTGTACTATGTGCGTGTACTATGTGTGTTCGTGTGTGTACTATGTGTGTGTGCTATGTGTGTTTGTGTGTGTACTATGTGTGTGTGTGCTATGTAAGTGTGTGTACTATGTGTGTGTGTGTGTGTGTGCTATGTGTGTGTGTGTGTGTACTATGTGCGTGTGTACTATGTGTGTTTGTGTGTGTACTATGTGTATGTGTGTACTGTGTGTACTGTGTGTGTGTGTACTATGTGTGTGTGAAAAAAAAGAAACACGCACACGGCCCGCCCGCCGCTTTTCTTTTTTTCTACAACCGACACAGAGACACTGAGGCACCACCCCCCAATAACAGGGAGGAGGTCCTCCTGGGTGAAGGTGGACTGGAAGGTGTGGATGTGTGTCAGTGTGTCTGAGGACCCTCCTACATCTGGGGACACTCTGTAGAAGGACAGAGTGCCAGCAGGCCGGTCCAGATACACTCCTACTCTGTTAGAGCCAGGGGGGGGGAGACGTATGACTGTTCTACTACCGTTGTACCAGGCAGAGTAACCATCATCATCACAAACAAGACTCCAGGACTTGTTGTTCCCTCCAGGCATGCTGTCATCACCCCCTCCTCTCCTTGTGATTCCTCTGTATGTCACTCCTATAAAAACAAGTCCTTTCCACTCCACCTCCCAGTAACAGCGGCCAGTCAGACCCTCTCTACACAACACCTGGTCCCAGTAGTCAAATCTCTCTGGGTGATCAGGATACGACTGCTCCTCTCCAACCCGCGTCACCTTTCTGTTGTCCTCAGACAGAGAGAGTCCTCTGTTGGCTGTGTTTGGGTCCAGTGTGAGTTCACAGGCATCTGATGGGAGAACAAGACATGATTAGCTGCTGAACCATTCTTCATTATCATCATCACTATTACTGTTGTCTTACATTACTACATTACTGACTTGCATTCTTCCTGTTCTCTACTACCGACACTTTTTTTGGTCTTCAAACATTTAAATAGAAAGGCAAAAAATATATAATATGATAGGTATTATAGTGGAATCATGTGCTATAGCTTTTTTAAGCAATAGTACATTTTTTGATAATTAAAGTTAAAGTTAATTAACTTTAAATAACCACTCACGCACACACGTGTGTGTGAGTGGTTGTCACAATCAAAACATTGAAAGCAAGCATTTACTCCCTCAATATTTACACTAAATAGATAATTACTCACATAAAAATCTAAGCAATCCTTTCAAGATATAAACTTTTGGACTTCCCAAAACACATACATTGCACTCAACCTTCAAAGGGACACCTGTGTGAACAACAGACTGAACAAGCTGAGCTCACATACAGGCTGGAAATTAACTGTTGGAGCCATAGAACTGGTTAATACATGCTATATATACATAGACATGTACTCATACATACACGTACATACTATATATACATAGACATGTACTCATACATACACGTACATACTATATATACATAGACATGTACTCATACATACACGTACATACTTCATATACATAGACATGTACTCATACATACACGTACATACTATATATACATAGACATGTACTCATACATACACGTACATACTATATATACATAGACATGTACTCATACATACACGTACATATTATATATACATAGACATGTACTCATACATACTATATATACATAGACATGTACTCATACATACTATATATACATAGACATGTACTCATACATACACGTACATACTATATATACATAGACATGTACTCATACATACATACATACTATATATACATAGACATGTACTCATACATACTATATATACATAGACATGTTCTCATACATACTATATATATACATACTTGTACTCATACATACTATTTATACATAGACATGTACTCATACATACTATATATACATATACATGTACTCATACATACTATATATACATAGACATGTACTCATACATACACGTACATACTATATATACATAGACATGTACTCATGCATACACGTACATACTATATATACATAGACATGTACTCATACATACACGTACATATTATATATACATAGACATGTACTCATACATACACGTACATACTATATATACATAGACATGTACTCATACATACTATATATACATAGACATGTACTCATACATACACGTACATACTATATATACATAGACATGTACTCATACATACTATATATACATAGACATGTACTCATACATACACATACATACTATATATACATAGACATGTACTCATACACCTACATACTACATATACATAGACATGTACATACTATATATACTGTACATAGACATGTACTCATACATACATGTACATACTATATATACATAGACATGTACTCATACATACACGTTCATACTATATATACATAGACATGTACTCATACATACACCTAAATACTATATATACATAGACATGTACTCATACATACTATATATACATAGACATGTACTCATACATACACGTTCATACTATATATACATAGACATGTACTCATATATACACACACATACTATAAATACATAGACAGTGTGGCAACCCGTCCACAGGACAGCGCCCCAGGTGTCTCAGGGGAGCGGTGGTAAGTGGAATCTACCACCGCTCTCCGGAAGTTCGCACGCCGGAGCTCATTAGCGCGGATTGCAATCGGCGAAATGGGCGACACCTGGACCGACGCCAATATAAGCGGCGCTCGGCGTGGCTAAGGGGAGAACAGAAAGAGGCGATACGTAAACGAGTGACGAGGAGTCTCTGCGCTACGAGGAGGAGATTCCTCGGCGCCTACGGAGAGAGACGCGATCCTCGAAGGAATTCTGTCGGCGCTACAAGAAGGAGTTCCCTTGCCGACAATACGGGGAAGGAGACCCGTCGGCAGGGATACGACCAAGAGTACGGCCGACAGCGATACGGAGGCGTGTTGAATGTCGATATCAGCGATATAATAGTGTGAAATATTGTCCAATGTCTAGTCTTTACACAAAGACTAATCTGAACCAAATCTATTTCAACCAGCTATTTTGTTTTGAAGATAATATCGTCCAACTAACATCAATGCGGTACCCCCACACTTTAACAAACTAAGATAGGTAGATAGATTGATAGATTTTACTATCTTTATTATCACTTGTACATAAGTAATAAGTAATATTAAAACCTACACGCACGCATGCACACACACACGCACGCACACACACCGATGCATGCACGCATGCACACACACACACGCAGACACACGCACGCACACACGTGTGTCGGGCCCCTGCGTGTCGGGCCCCTGCGTGTCGGGGGACAGCGTGTCGGGCCCCTGCGTGTCGGGCCCCTGCGTTTCGGGGGACGGCGTGTCGGGCCCCTGCGTTACTACCTCCTGGGCCGCCCGTTCACCCTCTGTTCGGACCACGCCCCCCTGCAATGGCTCCACCGCATGAAGGACACCAACCCACGGATCACACGGTGGTACCTGGACTTACAGCCACTTCACTTCAGGGTGGTCCATAGGCCGGGGGCGCAGATGGTGGTGGCGGACTCCCTCTCCCGACTGCCTGAACTGGGGGGGGGGGGGGGGGGGGGGGAGTTGGCTGTCGGCCGGACGGCTCCCCGGC
>JACYXH010000742.1:45000-72500 GCA_026745465.1 Lota lota
TAGAAAGACAAAATCATATCGTATGATATGTACTATAGTTGACCAGTGTGCTATAGCTTTAGAAATGGTAGTGCATTTTGTTTTTAAGATAATTAAAGTTCAACTTAATAGCAAATCCCATGTGTGTGTGATTGGCTGTCCCAGTCAAAAGGAAAATATCTAAACTGCATTTACTCCCTCAATATTTACACTACATACACATGTTATACCTCATAATGTTCAGCATGATGGGCTAATTATATAAAATATCTAAGCAATACTTGTAATACCTTCCAAGATATTTAACTTTTGGATTTCCCAATACACACACATTGCACTCAACCTTCAAAGGGACACCTGTGTGAACAACAGACTGAACAAGCTGAGCTCACATACAGGCTGGAAATTAACTGTTGGAGCCATAGAACTGGTTCATACATACTATATATACATAGACATGTACTCATACCTACACGTACATACTATATATACATAGACATGTACTCATACATACAGGTACATACTATATATACATAGACATGTACTCATACATACTATATATACATAGACATGTACTCATACATACACGTACATACTATATATACATAGACATGTACTCATACATACTATATATACATAGACATGTACTCATACATACACGTACATACTTTATATACATAGACATGTACTCATACATACATGTACATACTATATATACATAGACATGTACTCATACATACACGTACATACTATATATACATAGACATGTACTCATACATACACGTACATACTATATATACATAGACATGTACTCATACATACTATATATACATAGACATGTACTCACACATACACGTACATACTATATATACATAGACATGTACTCATACATACTATATATACATAGACATGTACTCATACATACACGTACATACTATATATACATAGACATGTACTCATACATACTCTATATACATAGACATGTACTCACACATACACGTACATACTATATATACATAGACATGTACTCATGCATACTATATATACATAGACATGTACTCATACATACACGTACATACTATATATACATAGACATGTACTCATACATACACGTACATACTGTATATACACATAGACATGTACTCATACATACACGTACATCCTAGACATACATAAACACAGGGAAACATAGCTATACATACGTATACACAAGTACACATCTGAATGAACAG
The DNA here is from genome assembly GCA_026745465.1 of Lota lota. Classification (NCBI taxonomy): domain Eukaryota; kingdom Metazoa; phylum Chordata; class Actinopteri; order Gadiformes; family Lotidae; genus Lota; species Lota lota. Next base: position 46,212 of record JACYXH010000742.1, read on the forward strand.
ATGTCACCTCCTGCTGTGTGGATGGACTTTCCATCTCAACAGTTAGTGTGTGTTGTGATGAATCTAACTAAACACTTACACTTCTTTAGAGCTGGTTTCAGCCTCCACACTCCACCGTGCTCCACCCTGGGGGGGGAAACAAAGTGAGAGCAGCATGTTGAAACATTCACCTTCATCATCTCCTGTCTCATCACTTTCTACACAACATGAGTTCCAGCTGTGTTTTCAAACCACTTCATCTAGCAGTGGGTTGAATCCTTGTAGGAGACATTGTCCCTGAGTGGTGAGCTGTCCTCTCCATACCTGAGAGTGTCCAGTCTCCAGCGTGGATCCTCCAGTCCAGCAGAGAGCAGCGTAACTCCTGAGTCTCCTGGGTGATTGTAGCTCAGGTCCAGCTCTCTCAGATGGGAGGGGTTGGAGCTCAGAGCTGAGGCCAGAGAAGCACAGCCTTCCTGTGTGACCAGGCAGCCAGACAACCTGCACCACACACACACACACACACACACACACACACACACACACACACACACACACACACACACACACACACACACAGATAAAGCATAATTTTTCATCCTCTGTGGTATCGTGGTTTCGGGCTAGGTATGACTCGGAGAGTGGTAAATGTTAAACACGTTTATCTTGTATTCAGTGATACAAGATATACAAATGTGTTCTCTGGATGTTCATAAAGCATCTGCCGAATCCAGGTAAGAATTCAGTCTATATTAATACGCGGAATGGTTAAGATGCTACGCCTACAGGGTCTGATGTACCCAGGTAAATCTTCAGTCTGTATTGGCATGGTGCAGAATGGTAAAGAAGCCACACCTGACTTATCTCAGACCCATACAACTTAATATGGTGGTAACCCTGGTGTTAGCACTATATGTGGTCCTAATGTTAGCTATAATATCGTGTAGTCTAATAAGGCATAGAATAAATAAATAAGTACATCATTACACACACACATCATTACACACACACTTCTATCTGGATGAGTTATTCTTATGAATATGCTATTTTTAGGGGTTTGAATTTTAAATTCATGGATGTAAATCTGATAAATGCCTTCTGATATTGAACCTTGTGGTGTAACTGTTTGCACATTGAGTCAAACTGACCTGAGAGTTTCCAGTGTACAGTGTGGACTCCCCAGTCCAGCAGAGAGCAGCTTCACTCCTGAATCCTGCACATCATTGGTACTCAGGTCCAGCTCTCTCAGACTAGAGGAGTTGGAGCTGAGAACTGAGGCCAGAGCTTCACAGCATCTCTCTGACAGATGACAGCCATTCAGCCTTCACACAAGATAAACACAACACGTTAGGAACTGGGTTTAAAATAACTAATATATTTTACTGTTAACCCAATGAGGGAATTGTGTTGAATGTTTTATTAATTTAACTTATATATTCTAGTCAATACATTAGATCCTTATGTTTCTTTAGTATTGTATGTTAATTACTTCTTATTGTAGTATATTGTGTATTGCATTGTATTACATGGTATCAGTACATCTACAGAGACGTTTTGTATATTATTAGAAGTTAAATTCCAATGTTATGTATATTGTTTGCGAGCACGGGAGCAAAGACAGCATTTGTGCTCACGGGGGCGTCAGTTGTGCGCTGCGTCACTTCACGTGCGCGCTCAATGAATCGTTTCTTCCTCACAGGGTTTATTATTGCTCTCGCGATCAGAGAACTATTGAGCGCGAGTGCAGTTAGTGTTCATAATAATGATTAGTGTGCACGGAGGTGTTAGTTGTTTTGTCAGTGATATGCCGCCATAAACGTTGCAGACCTGTACGGCTCGGTGTCGCAACACGATAGACTGTTCGCTCTTAACGCGAGCAAAACAAAGTCCCGGTACCGTTATAGGGAGAGGAGACGACGGATGAAGAAACTGGAATCCCGGGATGATCTTCGTCAGGGGAATCGCGCGCTACCTGACCCCCTGCTGTGGACTATCCTCGTGCGCTACTCTGATGATTTATATCCCGTTCAGAGGATGCTAAGGCGTTTAGCAAACCAAGCTAGCTTTACACCAAACGACCAAAACATCCCCGACACGAACAGAAACACGAATAAAACAATCCCCAAATCCACTCTCTCCCGTACTCATTTAACCGTCAAACAACTAATAAGTAAATGTTTAAATATAATTTAGCTGGGCGATCTCTACAGAGAATAACGTACTCTCCTCTTTTGTCCTCGTCTCTTCCCTCTCTCCTTTTTCCCGCTCGCTCGTGACCTCTCACCCTTCCCCAAATGACCTGGAAGTCTCTATATCAACCCTTCCTATTGGTTAAACCCAAATAACGTCCATATAACAAAATGTACTGAAGAAGGTTAAAAAGAACATGTGGGATACCTTTAATTAACAATTAACAAATAATTATTAGTATATTGATGTAATTGATGTAATATGTCATTCTTGGCTCTCCTTATTTATTATTTCATAATAAATAGAGCTTTTATAAGTTTGTCTCTTCACCCTGGTTACACAATATAACAATATTTTTCTGTAGCCTATTCATATTTGTGGATAAATGTTTAGCAATTTGAATAGTGAATACTGAATATAGTTAGCTTTTAAAATACATTTTGTGTGACAATGGCAATTTTCTAATCATAAAAAAATAAATAATCCAGAGACCTTCCAAAACGTTGCTATTGAGGCTTTCAGGGGGTCTTAGGTGTCCAACTAGGGGTCTGAGACCCTGCCAAGACCCCCTGTATTTCACCTTGCTCTTAACTATCAATGTCCTGTTTACGGTGGACGGTGGTGGGGCACAATTATATTTAAAAAATCATGTTTAAAATAATAATTGAAAAGTTGCAAGCATATGGATGTATTAAAATATTCATCTAAACGTCAAGGTGTAATATTTCCAATGATACCTAAGTCATGAATGTGTTCATCACCGGTACTGAGTTATAAGCTGCATCCTCTGATATGAACCTTGTGGTGTAACTGTTTGCACATTGAGTCAAACTGACCTGAGAGTTTCCAGTGTACAGTGTGGACTCCCCAGTCCAGCAGAGAGCAGCTTCACTCCTGAATCCTGCACATCATTGGTACTCAGGTCCAGCTCTCTCAGACTAGAGGAGTTGGAGCTGAGAACTGAGGCCAGAGCTTCACAGCATCTCTCTGACAGATGACAGCCATTCAGCCTTCACACAAGATAAACACAACATGTTTAAAGAACTTACATCTTTTACTTTTAACATAATGAAGGAATAGTGTTGCACAATCTTCAGATCCCTGAAGAATATTTTATTATTAATGTTTTATTAATTTAACTAATATATTCTAATCAATACATTAGATCATTATGTTTATTCAATATTGGGTGTAAAATGTAAGTTTTGTATGTTAATTACTTTTTATTGTAGTATTGTGTAAATTGTGTATTGCATTGTAATATATGGATGCATCAGTACATCTACAGAGGTGTTTTGAATATTATTAGAAGTTATATTCCAATATAATATATATTGTCTTTTGAGGAGAAGTGCGCACGGGGGCGTCAGTTGCGCGCTGCTTCACTTCACGTGCGCGCTCAATGAATCGTTTCTTCCTCACAGGCTTTATTATTGCTCTCAGAGAACTACTGAGCGCGAGAGCAGTTACAGTGTTTACAATAATGATTTGTGTGCACAGATGTGTTAGTTGTGTGCGCGCACAAAGTAATTATTCCTCGAGACTTTTGTCAGTGATATGCCGCCATAAACGTTGCAGGTCTGTACGGCTCGGTGTCACAACACGATAGACTGTTCGCTCTTAACGCGAGCAAAACAAAGTCCCGGTACCGTTATAGGGAGAGGAGACGACGGATGAAGAAACTGGAATCCCGGGATGATCTTCGTCAGGGGAATCGCGCGCTACCTGACCCCCTGCTGTGGACTATCCTCGTGCGCTACTCTGATGATTTATATCCCGTTCAGAGGATGCTAAGGCGGTTAGCAAACCAAGCTAGCTTTACACCAAACGACCAAAACATCCCCGACACGAACAGAAACACGAATAAAACAATCCCCAAATCCACTCTCTCCCGTACTCATTTAACCGTCAAACAAGTAATAAGTTAATGTTTAAATATAATTTAGCTGGGCGATCTCTACAGAGAATAAAGTACTCTCCTCCTTTGTCCTCGTCTCTTCCCTCTCTCTCCTTTTTCCCGCTCGCTCGTGACCTCTCACCCTTCCCCAAATGACCTGGAAGTCTCTATATCAACCCTTCCTATTGGTTAAACCCAAATAGAGTCCATATAACCAAAGGTACTGAACAAGGTTAACATGTTTTAAAATAGTGGGTTAACTGTTACTAACAATGAACGTATTTTTAGGAATGTATTCTACATTTCAACACTAACTAAGTTATAAATATAGCTATATATTTGAATACAGCTGTATTTAATAAACACATATTATATATTCTTGGCTTTCCTTGTTTATTATTTCAGAACAAATAGAGCTTTTATGAGTTTGTCTCTTCACTCTGGTTACAAAATATAACAATATTTTTTCTGTGGCCTATTCACATTTGGGAATAAATGTTTAGCAATTTGAATAATGAATGCTGAACATAGTAAGCTTCTAAAAATATATTTTGTGTGACAATTGCAAGTTTCAAATAATTTAAAAAAGATTTTCCCAGAGACCCTCCAAAATGTTGCTGTTGAGGCTTTCAGGGGGTCTTAGGTGTCCAACTAGGGGTCTCAGACTCTCCCAAGACCCCCTGTATTTCACCCTGTTCTTAACTATCAATGTCCCGTATACGGGGGATGGTGGTGGGGCACTATTATTATAATGTGTTCATATTTAAATTGATAATTGAAAAGTTGCAAGCATATGGATGCATTACAATATGCATCTAAACAACAAGGTGTAACATTTCCAATGATACCAAAGTCATGAATGTGGTCATCGCAGGTACTGAGTTATAAACTGATTCCTCTGAAATTGAGCTTGTGGTGTAACTGTGTAACTGCACATTGAGTAAAACTGACCTGAGAGTTTCCAGTGTACAGTGTGGACTCCCCAGTCCAGCAGAGAGCAGCTTCACTCCTGAATCCTGCACATCATTGGTACTCAGGTCCAGCTCTCTCAGACTAGAGGAGTTGGAGCTGAGAACTGAGGCCAGAGCTTCACACCATCTCTCTGCCAGATGACAGCCATTCAGCCTTCACACAAAGTAAACAGAACATGTTAGCAACTGTGATAAAATGTTTAATTACCGTATTTTCCACACTATAAGGCGCACCGGATTATAAGGCGCACCTTCAATGAATGGCCTATTTTAGAACTGTTTTCATATATAGGGCGCACCGGATTATAAGGCGCATAGAATAGAAGATACTGCAGTCAAACGTTTGACTGGGTTTGCGTTATGCATCCACTAGATGGAGTTCGTGTGCGGATGGAGAGATTACGTCTTTTCATAAAACGAAAGCACCAAGAAGGACCGCCTCGAAATTCATCGATGTTCATGTCCCGTGCTAGCGCTGTTGCCTTCATTCGAATAGTGACTGTAGAGACGCTTCTACTTGCTGCTCTCTGTTCAACAACCCACTGTTCGAGTTTGTCCTCTAACTGTGGCCATCCCGCTTTGTTCCCTCGGAAACTCTGTTTAGTCTTTTTTACTTGGCGCAGGTCATCTTCTTGCTTCCTCCACTTCCGTACCATTGATTAATTAATGTTGAATTCTCTCGCTGCTGCTCTATTCCCATACTCTACTGCGTGACTGACAGCCTTTAGCTTGAACTCTGCGTCGTAAGCGTGTCTCTTGAAAGGTTTCATTTTGGGGTCTTTATACACACACAAGTGGTGTGGGACTGTGAGTAAGCACAGTAGCGGTGTTTACTGACTACGGTGCTACAAGCGGTGCGGCTTTGTAGTTTACCAGTCGTACTGAAACGTTTTATTATTATTAAATAGTTTTTATTGGTTTTTCATACTGAAACATTTTGAAAGAGCGCCTTGATCCATATATAAGGCGCTCCGGATTATAAGGCGCACTGTCGTTTTTTGAGAAGATTAAAGGCTTTTAAGTGCGCCTTATAGTGCGGAAAATACGGTACTCAAGTACTGAGTTATTTCAAACCAAATTATTTATTGTTATAATAAGCAGAGCAAGATGAACATAAATAGACAAATAATACATTGTATATATGCTTGTCTAATATGCATTAACAACATACAATAGCATGTATCCCTTCAAATGAAACACTCAAAATATGTAATAACATATTGAAATTGAAATTTCAAAGATTGAAATAACACATTCAATCTTTACAAAATAACATGAATGAAGGCAAATACAGACACAACAAATCTCTCTCTCTCACAGACTTGAGTAAGACTGAAAGTATGTTACATTAAAACTACTCTTAAAAGTAATCTATTCAAAAAGTTACTGAAGTACATGAAAGAGTAAATATAACCTCTGCATGTATTTATATGTTTGTAACAAATTTGTTTTTGTCTGTATGTGTACCGTGTGTGTGTGTGCATGTGTACTATGCGTGTATATGTACTATGTGTACTATGCGTGTATATGTACTATGTGTGTGAGTGCATGTGTACTATGCGTGTGTGTGTGTGCATGTGTACTATGTGTGTGTGCATGTGTACTATGTGTGTGTGTGTGTGTGTGTGTACTATGTGTGTGTGTGTGTACTATGTGTGTGTGTGTGTGTGTCCAGTGTGAGTTCACAGGCAACTGAAGGGGAGAACAAGACATGATTAGCTGCTTAACCATTCTTCATCATCATCACTAGTACAGTTAAGCTATTTAACTTTTTTATTAAAATATTTTATATTTTATATATATTGGAATATTGAATGTACATTTGACAGCCCTAAATCAAACTAAACAGACACTTACACTTCTTTAGAGCTGATCTCAGGCCAGGCAGCTTCTTCATCTCCATGTTCAGTGTCTCCTCCAGCTGATCCAGAGATCTCCTCAAGGTCCCTATGTATGATGGAGAACGGACCTCCACCGTTGTCCAGTCCCTGGTGGGTGGAGGATTCTTCAGGGATCTGAAGGTCTGGAGGAAGAGGAGGTGGTCTTCAGTGTGTGAGAGCTGCTTCACCTCTGAGCTTCTATTGGTCAGATCTTTAATTTCCTGCTCCAGCTCTTTGATGAGGCCTTCAGCTTCTTTCTCTGTGGATTTCAGTTTCTCTTTAACTGTTTGGTTGAACTCATCCTGCCACTTTTCACCACTATTGCCACTATTCCCTTTAAAAAGGCTTCTTTGTCTCCGGAGCGTGAGAAGGGCCGACACGAGGCGTTTCTTCGGTTCGGTTTAAATGAACTTCTGTCTCCCGAACATGAGAGAAGGGTCTGTATATAGAGCTCCAGGCTCGGCCACGCCTCTCCTGTGGGACCATTTCCGGTCCTGAGCTTGGAGAAGGAAGTGACGTCTGAAATGGTGAACGCCAGAAGGGACGATACGATCGGCCCATACAGATCCATCTACTGTAGGTTTCATCAGGTCATTTTACATCAAGCACGGAACGAATAAATGGCACGAAAAACTGATGAAATAATTCGGACCGACAAAATCGCGTCAACTCTACACTAGTTACTACGTGAATATGCGGCATTTTCCAGTAGGAATAATAATAATATTATTTCAAGTTTATGCTCTGTCATTTCACCTAAATATCCTATGTATTTAGAGGATTCAATTAGAATGGAGTTTCCTTTTTTAACCCAAGTGTAAAATAGTAAAACAATCATCTCCAATAGTAATAATAGTATTCTAGTTTAAATCCAATATGAAATACATGTATCATTATAATCATGTTATGATCATTATGTTTATGTTTTATGTAATAATCTGAATTAAATCAGAATAATAGTAAAACAATCACCCCAAATAGTAATAATAGTATAGTTTAAATTAGTTTAACCCAAGTGTAAAATAGTAAAACAATCATCCCCAATAGTAATAATAGTATTCTAGTTTAAATCCAATATGAAATACATGTATCATTATAATCATGTTATGATTATTATGTTTATGTTTTATGTAATAATCTGAATTAAATCAGAATAATAGTAAAACAATCACCCCAAATAGTAATAATAGTATAGTTTAAATTAGTTTAAATCCAATATGAAATACATTTCTTTACCCTTTTTAACCCATATATAAAATAGTGTAGCAAATGACAGCTTATCATGAAGGGATTATGATAAGTAAATTTGAATTCTTTAATTCATCTATGTTTTGGAAAAGTAAAACTTTGAGCTTTTATCCCTGTTTGATAAATTAAAGTAGGCTATCAAACACAAAAGCAACCTATATTCAGGTACGGCAGTGCAAGGAAACATTGGCTTGTAGCGCAGACTGCTATGGAGAGGATTAATCAATATTTAATATTTATAGGTGTATGAATGTAGTTTACCATTACGGATGCAATAAGAGCACTGTGTGAGAAACGTAAATAGGCTGTTACCTCCCCCATTTCCTACATGTATTATAATCATGTTATGATTAATATGTTATGTATTATATAATAACATGAGTTAAATCAGAATAATAACAAATAGTATTATTTTATACCATGTTCTGAATATAACATACATAAATCACTATTATTTGTCAAAGTTCGTATACTGATTAATATTTTTGTCTAATAACAGTAACAATATTACCATAAATCATAATAAATAAATCATATAACAATAATAATACCTTTTGGATGTTATGCAAGTCGTTTAAATTGTGATGGTTAACAGTATTAATATATGTAAGATACATGATGTCAACCATCATCTTCATTCTCATTAGCAGCAATACAGTCTGTCATAGTTAGATTATATTATAATATCAACAGTCAGTTAGATTGCATTATAATATCAACACTTACCAAAGCTAAACTCCCATTTACAATTGTGTTGTAACGCAAGACACAGTGTAGTGACAACAAGTGTGTCTCCGATTCTCTAACTTAGTCACTGTGGTGAAAGGATGAATGCAGTTTAACAAACCTACATTGCATGAACCTTTCATTATGCCTTGTGTTTATTTAGCAGGTAGTAGTTACACAGTGAATACAGATGCATGTGATGTGAGTAAGGAGTAGGTAGGGGTTAGACAGTGTGTACAGATACATGTGAGTAAGGAGTAGGTAGGGGTTAGACAGTGAATACAGATACATGTGATTAAGAAGCAGGTAGGGGTCAGAGGTCATATTGTTCTATAGGATGCTACAGGTCAGGCTGCAGACATTGGGGATCGAACCCAGTACCTTTCAGCTGGGAGTTGAACTATCTTGCCACACTACACCACACACTACTCTAAGCTCAGGCTACAGATATTTAACATGAGCGCATACTGTTATCTCCATGACCATTAGATGATATAGGTGCTTTAATAATCATAATTATACATTCCATTGTTCACTATGATTCTGAATAATAATATCCTCCCTCCACACACTGATGAAGAGGTGAATGGAGACTCCACTGTTGTGTGTGTAGTAATATCCTCCCTCCACACGCTGATGAAGAGGGGAATGGAGACTTCACTGTTGTGTGTGTGTTGTGACGTGTTGGAGGAAATGTCTCCAGAGGACTGAGCTCATGGTCCCCCAAGCCACCAGTGAGTTGAGGAAGAGCCAGTCTTCATCGGTTTAAGGTTCAAGTTGCTATTTTTAATCTCTCTGTGAAGAGGCAGAGGAAAAGGAGCAGAATGAAGACAGAAGCTCATTTAGAGAAAACCAGCCGTAGAGCTTCACCCATGTTCTACTGGTGAACGTAAAGCCCTTTTTCCTCTCTTCTCTCCTCATTATGGCCATGTTGTTTTCAAAAGGAACCCTTTCCGTTGACTAAGTTGTCCATAATCAACCGTCTTTCTGACCTTGATTAGAGCTCATGCATTCTTATATTGTTAAGAACTCGGGGACATCCAGGAACAGATTTACTTCTTGCAGGGAATACGACGGCTGATCATCTACCGATGCGGTGTCAGAAAACTGCCAAAGGGTGTCATCTAACACGGCCCCTCCTTCCTTTTCTTCCTCTTCCTATGTCATCATTTTAGAGGCGTTATTGTGCTACTATTCAGTTGTTTTCCACTGTGGACCAACGAGAGAGAGAGAGAGAGAGAGAGAGAGAGAGAGAGAGAGAGAGAGAGAGAGAGAGAGAGAGAGAGAGAGAGAGAGAGAGAGAGAGAGAGAGAGAGAGAGAGAGTTATTGTGGCTTCTTTGGCCTTCATTCATGTTATTTTGTAAAGATGTAATGTGTTATTGTTTGTTTTATTTGAAGGGATACATTCTATTTTATATGTTGTTAATGTATTTTGGACAAGCATATGCAATGTAATATTTGTCTATTTATGTTCATCTTGCTCTGCTTATTACAACAATAAATAATTTGGTTTGAAGTAACTCAGTACTTGTCTTTTCACTAGATACTTTCTTACTCTTCATCTAGTCATTATCTGATGAATACCTTTACTCATGTGAAATTGTTTTGAATATTGTGGAGCCAATGTCAATATTGTGTTATGTAGTGTAGGCCTACTCTATATTTGAGAGGATCACTCGTACGAGAGGGACATGAAATGACCTCCAAGGGGATTTAAAACTGCCACGATCGTCTCAACACATAAATCAATGGTGATTACGTAAGGTTCATGTTTTTCAGGTCAGCCAGTTGCACTGACGTTATCTAACCAGCAGATGGTGCTACGGTGCACCTTTTTCTAGTGTTTCAAAACGGACCTTACATCAAATCAATTGGTTTCATATTCTCTAGACGTTTAAATGATTCATGTAGGCCTATAGCTTCATTCTCCACGTTACTAGCTAGAGTTGAATGAAACAGACATAACTGCATAATACAGCAGTGTTGGCATTTAACAAACTGTAGGCCTGGAAACAACTATGTTCATATATTTAGTCAGCACTATTATAGGTCTTCAGTTATGAAGGCTATTTGTATGTTTGTATGTATATGTTGATGGTTGCAATGTTTACCTACTTTTTAAATTGTTGTGATCAGAATCGTTTTTGATGTCCTAGTATGTATGTTGTGTATGAACCTTAATAATCATGTCTATATTGACGCAATACACACACACACACACAAAGTATGTGTGTGTGTGTGTGTGTGTGTGTTTGTGTGTCTGAATACATGTGTGTAAAGGGTGTGGTGGGAGGAAAAAGAAGAAACAAGAAGAATGCCACCCAACAAGAGGAATCATTGAAGAGAAATGAAGGAATAAATTAACCCTGCCTATTTTAGAAATATAACCTATTATAAATAGTTAAATTTCATATACTGTACTGTTTTCAAACATTTTATAACCTTTAATGATATAAAACCATCAACAGCTGTTGTCATGTAGAAATGTTTAAAGGATCCATTTTGATAACATAATAATCCATAGTAGTTTTTTTAAGTTTATGCTTCTGAATACTGAATGACATGTTACAATATTTGTACAGTTTACTGATTTAAATAAAATACAAAGTATTCTGTGTGTGGAGGGAGTAGCACACAAGAGGTTTCTCTCCTCCCAGGGATGCTAGGAGGCCATGAGGTGCAGAGGGAGCACACTTGAATAATAATAACATGACATTGAGGTCAAAACAGTCCCACATGAAGACTAAAGTCTACATTAATAGGATTTGAGGAGGTAATTATTGTCTTCTGATTAATGAGAACATAAAACCATAAGATAAATAAACAAAACAATTTCCGCACAAAATACGACAAAGCATTAAATATCTTTGGGGTTTTAAATATTTTTAAACCCCATTGCATGAATTCTTGTATATTTGTAGGCTACTGCTCGTACTGATTAAAAACTGTGTATTTGTGTACCTTGGCACCTTTCTGAATAACTGCCTGCAAATTCACTATTTATAAATGATATATTTACTGTTTTGTATCATGGCAACATTCTTTATATTTACTGTTAAATTGCAGCCTAAAAACGTCTCGTATGTCGCTTTAATAATGTGTGTGTGTGCCACCTTGCCTTGGCACCTTTCTGAATACCTGTTAAGGGTGTAACAAGATGAGGAATGAAAAAACACAAGATGAATACAACACACCAAGATGACTCATTGAAGAAAAATGAAGGAAGAAAATAACCCTGCCTATTACAGAGAGTAGTATATAAGTAACCCCCTTTCGAGAAAAAGCCACACCCAGGTCATAGGTCAGATCAAAGCGGAAACCACACATACAACATCCGGTCTGTCCCAGTGTTGACCGGTGTTGACCACTGATGCCCAATGTTAACCATGTTGAGCAAACGGAAGTTGTATTCCTGCTAAACATCCGTTTTGTTAAACATCAGTTTAGTTAGAATAGGCAGAATGCTCCGGAAGTGGCTGTGATGCCTGTGATGCCTGTGATGCCTGCGATGCCTGCGTTGCCTGCGTTGCCTGAGGATCCGGTGTGTCTGAGGCTCCGGAAGTGAGTGTGTGGCTCCGGTGTGTCTGATGGGAAAGGATTAAACAGGGGCTATCTTAAAAAGGGGGGGGGGCATGGGGAAAGGGTGGGGGTCAAGCGTGGAGAGGTGTTTATGGGATGGTGTGTGGGTGTGTGTGTGTGTGTGTGTGTGTGTGACATCCGGGGTGGGGGCATTTTTAAAAGTGGGTGTGTGTGTGTGAAGCGGGGTTTTCAAAACATATAGTCTTGGTTGTCGACATACATTGAAATCAAACAAAAGGATTAAACAGGGGCTATCTTCAATGGGGCAGGGGGAAAGGGTGGGGGTCAAGCGTGGAGAGGTGTTTATGGGATGGTGGGGGCATGTGTGTGTGTGTGTGTGTGTGTGTGTGTGTGTGTGTGTGTGTGTGTGTGTGTGTGTGTGTGTGTGTGTGTGTGACATCCGGGGTGGGGGCATTTTTAAAAGTGGGTGTGTGTCTGTTAGGTTAGTATTGCCTTTAAAAACAGTCATCCTCTGTGGTTATACACATCTTTCTCATCATGGACACCGCAACAGCAGAGCACCAGGACAGCGTGAAGCGGCCTTCTCTAGGTATGTGGACAGGTCATACACCACAATATAACCAAGGGGCTATGGAGGATGATATGCCAGTGCCTAATGCTCCACTCAAGAGAATAAAGAATTCTAAAATCGGGGGAGATCGACGCACAGAAGCATCAACTGTGTATTATGGCGATGAAGGCTTTGCGTACGTAATTTCATTCAAGGATGGATATGTTGTGTTAAAAGCAAAAGACTGTGATGATGATCTACGCATGTCTACCCATGATTGGCTACATTTCCGTGAGAATGTATGTCCTGAGCTGGATATTGAAGGATGGAGTCAAGGCCCCTATGTCTCCCAGTGGCATGGGGATTTGGGATCCAAGATATACCGCATGGAGACAAATCTTTTTATGAAGAAGAAGAGTGATTTTATATTTTTCCGTCGTTGCTCTAATCCTATCCTGTTTCTGAACAATCGTGATCCATTTTGCATAGACAGACACCCGACCCATAACAGTGCTATAGCATCTGATTGTTGGTTTGACACTGTCTTTTTCATTCAGTGGGGTGACTGGCCCGAGATACAAGCGCCTTTTCAGGATATTGACAGAGTTGTCAAACAGTACCTGCGCGAATGCTCTTACGGAGAAATTAAAAAAGAGCTATTTGGGTCTGATGAAGACAATGCAGAGGATCTCATTAATGATCTATCGTGTAGTGATGCTACATTGTTCAAGCAGCTGTAGAACATGGTGAATATATAGAAAAACCCCAAATGTATTCTATTTTTTTCTTTTCTTTTTTTTGTTGGTGTCTAAATGTAAAATGTGTTATGTTATACAGATCAGGACAATGATGATCCCCAGTATGGAGACGAGAACATGCAAGATGATGATGATTTAGACGGGGGTACAACTAGCAAATGGTTACAAGACTTAGCCGACCAGCTGGATCGAATGTATCTAACATATACACAGGGCAGCAAGATGGAGGCGGATACGGCGACGCAGAATGAGGATTGGCAACTGATGACCCCTCGTCTAAACCCTGAATCCCTGGGCGTTTTGAGAGCTACGACGTGTATATGTGTGGAAGCCATCATCAACATGAAGGTCCATGCCGACTGTTGGGGATGTGCGTACAACAACCCGAGTCAACGACGCCATAGCTGTCTACAAGGACCATCATGGTATCATTACGAAGACCATTATGATGATATATGTGATGCGTTGTATAGAAAACCATTCCAGCTACTTTTAGTAACTGTTTTAAAAAATACAACCGGTCTATCAGTTCCCTCTGACAAAATGATTGGTGTATCGGAGTCTGTTCTATGCGATTTACTATCTGAAACATATGTTATGGATAAAATACATGAAATAAGAGAAAAGAATATCACCCCGGAGCATAAGAGTAAAATACATGCTGCAACCCTTGCATGGTGTACATTGTCAGGGTGTTGCATGTGATTTAAAAAGAAATGGGTAATTTAATTTCTAGTGGATATGACCTGTTGTTTCATTCTGTAGCCGATAGGCTTGCTGTTCTGATGTGTAGTATGGCTGTCAATAGTGATGCTGTTAAGCCTAGGGGCTATGATACTTTTATCAATCATAATATGTATATCAAACATTTGTATAAGGATTGGCCTGATATGGTCAAAACATGCTCTCATGACATGATGCCTATGAATTTAAATCTGTCTGTATTACTAAACTATTTCTCCAATAATATGTGTTTTAGTGTCGGCCATGTTATGTGTGTGAGTGCATTTGTATCTGATGTCTTCAAGTTGAACACGGATACACATATGAATTGTCTTACTGAGGCTCGATTGATAGCTTGTAAAATGGTGCAGAAAAACAAAACAGCATGTAAACAGTATCTCGACATGGTGGAGAGTGGGAGTTTTGTTTTTTAAATAAAAAGATGTAAACGATGGTTGTTGTTCAGTCTGTCAATCTTACCCGATATGGATAGACTGTTGTCTAAAGCTTATTACGACCCCACAGGGGCTGGTGCTTATGGGGGTGTTAATAAACTACGAGCGGCCCTTAAAAATAGCAAGGGTCAGATACCTCCTCTAGACTATATCAAGAAATGGTTATGGAAACAAGACGCCTATACTCTACATACTCCGTCTGCGATACATTTCCGTAGAAACAGAGTATTGGTTAGCGGTATAGATAAACAGTTCCAGGCTGATCTAGTGGATATGACGGAGTATTCAGCCGAAAATGATGGTGTGCGTTTTCTGCTGACATGTATCGACGTGTTTTCAAAATATGCGTGGGTGCGTTGTTTACCATCCAAGAGTGCTAATGACGTCAGCAAAGCTTTTGGAGATATTCTCAAAGAAGGCCGTGTCCCCGAGAAACTGCAGACCGACGCTGGAAAAGAATTTTACAACAAAATGTTTCAGCGGTTGCTAGAGAGGCATAACATTAAACATTTCTCTACATATAACGAGACTAAGGCCTGTATAGTCGAGCGTTTCAATAGGACTCTAAAAACAAACATGTGGAGATATTTAACGGCCGCTAACTCCAAACGGTATGTGGATAAACTACAGGACATGGTTCATGCTTATAACCACTCATACCATAGATCGATCAAAATGACACCTGTCAGCGTCGTTAAAGATAATGAGACACGTGTATTTAACAATCTCTACAAAACAAATCCGGAAACTAAGATAGTGTTCAGGTATGATGTTGGTGATACGGTTCGAATTTCAAAAGTCAAAGCGACATTTGGAAAGGGCTACAAACAGACATATACAGATGAATATTTTACAATATCAGAGAGACTTTCAAGACATCCTCCGGTTTATAAGTTAAAAGACTATGGCGGTGATACTGTGCAAGGCATTTTTTATGAAAAGGAGATGCAAAAAGTGATTCTGACAAAAACTAAAGAATTTAAAATAGAAAAGATTATCGATAGAAAAAAGGTGCGGCGAAAGAACATGGTATTAGTCAAATGGTTGGGGTGGCCGGAGGTTTTCAATTCATGGATATCTGAGAAGGTTATAGTCCCCACATGAAGAGAAACAGGTGTCAGTATAGCCTGTGACACAGCTGCGACACTGCTGTGACGGGATAATGCACTCTCTGAAGGAGGCTGATGGGGTTTTTTATGTGACCCTAGCAAGTAATGCCTCTGCATCGATCTATCCTCAAAATAGAATATGGAATTTTAAAACTAAACTAGCAAAAGCTATACAGACCAAACAATCCTACGAGGTAGGGCTGATTGAAGTTCAGTACCCCACCAGATGGAAAAGCTTCCCTGCTTCAGACGCCATAGCAACAGTTGTGAACGACAAATTAAGAGGGAGGATGGACGTGTCACTAACTGTTGGCTTCTACAACACCATTGCAGCGCTTTTAAAGGAAATCAACACATCTTTTGCAGAACAGGTTTCTTTTGGTACCCTGATACTCCAACATAATGGTATTAGAAACCATGTATACATCGAAGGCGATGGGTTCATGGGTATTGCCTTTAAAGGAAAACTGGCCACTATCCTGGGTTTCAAAGAAGGTGTGGTTATGTACCCTGTTGATAAGCCACGCGTGACCTACACACCCTATCCTGCCGACATCCACGGAGGCAGCTATAATATGTTTATCTATAGCGACATTGTGGATCATCAACTTGTAGGAGACTATTACGTACCGCTGCTAAGGTGTATTAATACCACCGACACAAGCAAGAAATACAGCATTCGGATATACGATCGGCCGCATTACGTTCATATGTCCCGAGATACTATTGGAGACATTGAAATTGATCTAAAGTGTGACCAGAACTTGAATATTCCATTCATTTACGGTAAAGTGATCATCAAACTGCATTTTAGACCCATAAAACAACAGCGATACTAGCACACTTTTGGAAGATGGGCTATAGACCGCCTTACGATGAGGGAAAATACGTCCAATATTACGTAAACCAGGCAGGGAGCGGTTTGCCTGGCTACATTGGCAGCAGCACACAGTATGGAGCCGGAATCGGGGGAATGTTCCGCAGCCTCTTCAGAATGGCTATGCCTTTGTTCAGAAGGGGTGTGAGCATAGCCAAACCACATTTGAAAGCGGCTGCCAGAAACATTATAGGAGACGTGATGTCAAATATAGCCCATGCATCAACTGCGCAGCAACAGCAGGGGTCAGGCATGGTTGCTTCATTTGATAGGCCTACTATATACCCACCTACGAACGGGGGGCGGGGCCGTGCACCTAAAAGACGCCGAAAACAGAATAAAACAGGGGTCGTTGGTAGAAAAGGGGCAAAAACCAAGAAAAGCAAGAAGGCATCAAATCGCCACTTCAGAGGAGGTGCTAACGATATATTTCTTTAGACCGAATAATCCGTACTGAATACCAATGGCTCTACTCCATCGAATGTCAGAAGAATGCGTCAAGAGTGAACTGGATCTTTTCACTCTACCGTTAACACAGACGTCGATAGATAAATGTACCTATGTTGAAATACCACCGCTATCAGCGATAACAGATAGCGGGCCCATAGAGTTCTTTGTATCAGCCAGCAGCGAAGACTATATGGATCTAAACAACACATATATACATCTCCGTGTTAAGATTACTAATCCTGATGGAACAGACTTGGCCCTGCCGGCCGAGGTGGGCCTGATCAACTACCCTGGATGCACACTATTCTCACAAGTGGATATTACGCTGGGTGATAGGCTTATCACCCAGTCGTCAAATACCTATCCTTATCGGGGTATTATAGAATGCTTGCTAAACTATGGCAACGGTACACTGGAGACCCAATTTGGATGTGGACTATTCAGCAAAGACACAAGCGGTCACATGGATGACCGTTCCCCAACAGGAGATAATGCTGGATTAACAAATAGGGCTGCCTATACGACAGCTAGCCGTATAGTTGACCTGATAGCTCCTATACACGCAGATATGTTTTTCCAGGAGAAACTATTGATTAACGGCGTTGATCTACGCATGAAATTCATTAGAGCAAAAAACAATTTCTGTTTTATGGCCGCTGGTAATCTGGAATACAGAGTCTCTATAGTGAATGCCAGTGTCTTTATTAAAAAGGTTTCTATAGCGCCAGGCGTGAAGTTGGCTCATGCCAAAGCGTTGACACAAGCTAACGGGAAGTACCCCGTTGATAGGGTATGTCTTAAGAATGTATCCATCCCTGCAGGCACTAGAATATGCAATCAGGACAATCTGTTTCTAGGGCAGATTCCGAAGATGATTATTATAGGCTTTGTAGAAAACGAATCATTCACAGGCAGTTATGCTAGGAATCCCTTCAGATTTCAGCATTTCGATACAGATTTCTTAGCTCTTTACTGTGATGGACAATCATTTCCAGCTAAACCTTTTCAACCTGACTTTAGAAACGAACTGTATACCAGAGAATATTTCCAGCTTATTCAGGCCACAGGCCGTCAGCTGAAGGATAGGGACATGGCCATTAATCGCAAAGAATTTGGGAATGGTTATACGTTGTTTTGTTTCAACCTTGAAGCAGATGAAGGATGGGGACAACACGTGTCGCTTGTCAGAACAGGCAACGTAAGGCTTGAAGTACGATTCAGCAGAGCTCTGCCTATAACCGTCAATTTAATTTGTTACGCAGTCTATGACTCTATTATAGAAATATCGAACAGACGGCAGGTGTTACTGGACTATTACTAAAAACGGTTGTAATGAATACTATTGAGCTAACAGCTGTTGGTCTGAAGATTGCCCGCAAGGCTTCTTTTCTGGGTGTTGTGGCGAGCAATCACCTGCCTAGAGCCGTTCATCAGTTACCTGCTATGGTGGTGGTTAATACCGAACCGTCAAATTTAGATGGTGCACATTGGCTGGCTATATACATTACAGCCCAAAGACATGGATACTTTTTTGACTCCTATGGCAACCCACCTACATACTCGGAGTTTCCTGTAGCCATACACCTGTTTCTTAAACATAACTGTCGCGATGTAATTTATTCTACACAACAGGTTCAGGATCATCTAAGTACAGCATGTGGACAACATTGTGTATTTTTCTTGTTTAATATGCAAAGAGATGTATCCTACCAGACGTATTTGAGACTGTATGACGATAATCTACCCCATAATGATAAAATGGTATGTGACTTTGTTAATCGGATACAATCTAATGTTTGTAATGAACATCATTTTACGTGTGTCCAGTCGTGTCGCAGCGTGTAATATGTAGCATGTATTTTGAAAATAAAAAGACCAGGTAGACAGGCAAATATTGTGGTTATTTGATTTTATTCAAGCATGAAACACATTACATCCAATGACATAATAATAGTAATAAAAAACACCTTAATATACAGCCCATGACATAATAATAATAAATAATAATAAAAAACACATAACAATATAAAAAAAAACAAAAATAAAAACTTTTTAAATCAAAAATTCAGCCATTCACGCATTTGCTGATTAGGGGAGCTAAAAGGGGGCCCCGTTTCCTTAAGTATACTCCTCTTTCTTCTTTTTCTTGATACAGACTTTGATTGTTCAACACTCCTTATCTCAGGTGTAGCGCCATACCTGCTGCCTAGGATAGACACCCCTGATTCTGATGCATCAACACTATCCAATGCAGGGTTGTTCTTATACAGGCTAATAATCTGTCTTAGTCGTTTACTAGGTATAGAGGTTGTTGGTACATTTATAGAGGCTAAAGATTTTAAAAAAGCATTCCATCCATGGGGTCTGGCAGAGTCTAAAATAGTGTAGGGGGCCGTAACATTCTTTAACAAATCATACATGTGAGACCCCTTTATAGTCTCTCCTTTTATTACAATTTCACCCCTGTTTGTCCACGATACATCTTTAGACTTCTTCAAGGATTCCAATATATACACAGCGTTTCTCTTGCTTTTTGGAGGAATATGTTTCAACACGTCATCAAAAATATGATCAGCACCATCTCCGTCAACACGGTCCTCTGTATGGCCGGCATGACCCCCTCCCCCCTCATCAGACAGTGATAGAGTCAAACCCCCTTTCTCCTGTTCCCCTTGTTTTACCATTGCTAAATAACGTTGCAGAACAGCCCCATACTTTTTGGCTTTTTCATGCAGATCATCATCCGGTGTGTTCAACACCGTCTCCATAGCTTTATCCAATTCATTTTCAGCAGTCTGTCTAGCAGAAGCGCGCTGGCTGGTATGCTTTAAGGCATCTAGTTGATGCTGAGGAACTAGATACATCTTCTGAGCATGCTCCATAATCATAAGAGAGGTTAACCACCTCTTGAGAAAAGGCTGGTAATCAAGGGTATTGCAACACTCAACAATGGCAACAAAAAACCCCCGGTCTGATTAATAAGTCTTTTCTTTTTAGAGATCAACACCTTCTTACTAGCCATCAGCCTGATGTCCTTTTTTTGTTTCTGCAGTCTTTTGTGCATACGGGGGGACAACGGTATCCGGCCTTGTAAAATGTTCAAAGCTATTTCACACAGAGCTTTGATAAAATCATCGTTGGCTGTACGTAGAATAACTTTCCGTAGAGCTGGCGGTGCTTTATATAACAGCTTCAGACGGTCACTGTTTCTGGTTATGCGTGACGACATTGTTTATAGCTAATCACTTTAACGGCTGGGTGTAGACAACTTGTCGGTCCGATAAAATAGCTGTTCTAAGCCTCATGTGGTCAGGTGTCTTGGCTTTAAAGTCAACTAACAAATAGCCATAATGTAAACAAGTAGCATCGTTAAAGGACTCCACAAAATACTTTGTCTTACAAGGAAACATCTGCCTAGCTATTAACAAAATCTGATGTTTGTCACGGGGGTTTTTAAACAATACCATGTAATTCGTGTTTAAACTTATTGTTCTACTAGCTTTACCTTGCATGAATAAATTCTGTACCAGATACATACAGCTTAGGTTACGATGGTGTACATATTTGGTAAAAACATGTTGAACCTCTAAATTATTGCTAGCATCATTCATCAAGTCATCAATAATGAGAAGATTTCTCATATGAGGAGGCAAGAGTGTATCATCGCATAGAGATGCGGGGATCCCCTCCACAAAGTGAATGGCCCTTATTTTTAACAATTCATCATACATAGGTTGCCAACATGAATAAATGTAGACTATACGGTCAATCTTTTCTGAAAATATCCGATCTGCGTTTTCGATCACGGTTTTGACAAAGTAGGTCTTTCCACTGTTTGAGGGACCTGATACCACCATACTGAATGGATGCTGAAGCCGGGGGTCAAACATTTCACACTCTACCTTCTTCTGTCTAGTAGCCATAAGGAAGTGTGGTATAATCATCAAAGACCCTGCGCTTGTTGTAAACCACACAAAGGCGTTTCATCACTGTGGCGTTTTTAAGCTGGAGCCTCTTCTTATCCCTCTGTATGGTATCTACTTTGGTGATAAGCTCTCTGTCCATAGGCTGATGTGTCACAAAACCATGTACTAAACTCGTGAGTGTCTGTTGGGTGACAACTTCAGCATTTTTAGCATTTAAAGTAACACCCTTGCATTTGATGGATGTCTTGTTCTGATGTGTATGGTAGGCATAGCATTTAGGACCTGTAGAAACATACTCTGTGATGTAATCTTCCTGCTCAGTGTCAAACACTTCCCCATCGTTTAGCTCATCTGTCAAGTCCCCCAGGTATGGGCCTGTAGGAGGCACCGCTTCACCCCTGCCAGAAACAAAAATGATACTGTCTGTGTCACAGTACAGGACACGCTCTTGCAGTTTTTCTAGAAGATCGTATAGCATAAGCCTAGCGTGGGCTGTAGTCACAGCCCCCACAACCACGTTAACATCTCGAGCCCTAGAGAGTCGTGCATCTTTGTGTTTCCACTGCACCATAGCGATGTCATCAGAGATGAAGCAAAAGTGACTGACATGGTAGCTGTCGCTGAACATTAGCTGGGTAAACCTTTCAGGCTCAGAAATTAACTCACATGTCGGCAGATCTGTGCGCAACGAAAAGCGACCCCACAAACTGTTCAGAATTAGCTTGTTACAACTACGCATGGCTTTGTTTACGATCATGTTGCCCGGATCTAACTGAATGCCTTCCTTGGCATAGTAGTTTGTCACATACAACTGACGTTTCGCCTCAGTGTCCACTGTGCTGGGGTATCCTGAAGCCTCCTGCTTACACTTTAGAAACGTTTTGACATAGCCTTTAAACAAATCATCCGACTGTTTAGGGTAATGCCACACCTCGTGCATCTGTGTTATCAGATACCCCTTTTCAACAGCCTTCTGCAGCTCGAAAGACACCCACGTGCCAGTCAATGCCCTCTCATCACAGCTGTGATGGCATTCGCTAGTCTGGTTTAGATTGTCTGTACATGTGCGGCAGAGGGGGAACATCAACTTCCCGTTGCATCTGTATGGTAAAACAGGGTGGTATAGACCTCTAGGGGGCAGCACAGTACATTTAACAATACCAAAATATTTGTCAATGGACTCAAAATCTCTGAAGATGATTTCAGGATGCCCTACAGGATAAGGACAGCGGGCCTGCACAGTAGGGTAGAGTGATGTGAAGTCATAGTAACGTATTTTCTCACCAGGTTCAATCTTGTGGTACAACTTGATGGCGTTTGTGCGCCCCCCATAGAGAGAATCACGAGGATCGATCCTGCTCTGGAGCTTCAGAGTCGACAAAAATGTCTGCAGCTCAGCATCATCTTTTTTCTGTCTACTCCACTCACATTCCCAGATGACAACAACACTTAAGTCATGATCTCTTTTGAGGGCTGAGACTTTAAACGTAAATTGCCTTCTCATCTCACCATAGGTGATCTTTGTGACAGGGTTAACATGAGCCGATTGGTAACATTGTTCACAGCCGTGATAGAAACATCCTGCAAACTCATAGGCTGTGTGTGTGCTCGGGGCATATCCATCTAGGAAGAAGGGGCCATATTGAACTTCACCCTGATTGAGAGCATGATGAATCTCCAGTTTATGGATATGGGACAGATGTTCTAGCCACTGTATGGATACATTAGAGTACGTCTTGTGCTGTTTCACATAGACGCCATCGTATGTCAATGCCAATGTGTTCTCTGGTAAAAACGATGTTTTGTATACGGCCATACACGCTGATGCTAGAGTGGTGTATGCAAAAGGATCAACTTCTGCACATGCCATGAAACTCTCTCGGTAGATTCCACATGCTTTGCGCAGAATCACCACGTCGTTGACCCCGTAACGACGCAACTCCTTCTGGAAGTTGAAGGTACGGTGACACACTGTTCTGTACCATGTGATGAATTTAACCTTATCATCAGAAGTCATAGAGTCAAAACCATAATACGAGGCATCAGGGTAAGAACCTATGTAGAACTCATGCTCCCTGGTGTTGAATTTATGTGGAAAATAGCCTTTTACCACGTCATCAAAACCAAGAGCAGACGGCGTTTTAGCCAGACTCATAGGGAGAAAGCTAAACGAGTCGATCCATCTCTGCTGGTATGACTTATCAATCATTAGGATAACTCTACTGCCTCGCATGGTCAGTAAGGGCGTAATACCCTGTTTGGTGAAATAATCCAACATGATGTAGCTGTCAAATCCAGATGCATTGTGTGCTATGAATGTATGATATTTGTATCGTATTGTTCTATAGCGCTTGACAAACTTTGCAACACAATCTACACCACTAGCATACCACTTCTGGCCCTCAAACGACATAGCTGACACAAAGTGTGCTTCGTGTCTATCCTCATGATAGCGTGTCTCAAAATCATAAAAAATGTAATTACTTTTTGGGGCTTCAGAAGTAAGAGGCTGAATGTAGCACTCATGATCTGTATCACTGATTAGCTCTTCACCACAATGCTTGCACTTATCTGTACAACACCGATGGGCAGGGCCATCATCAGTAGTCTTACTACGGGCTACAAGATACTGTCTACAACACTTGTCGCAATACTTGGCATTGTTACAGGGTACTATGCCGTATGCTGCTGACTTTTGTTTGTGAGTGTCATAACAGTGCTTTGAACGACAAATACGACAAAAGTCCTTACACTTTATCGTACTGCCTCCTCGCCCTTTACATACTGTCAAGCAGACATTGCAGTACAATGAACATCTGTGCATTTGAACTGACTGACATGTTTTGTAACAATATTCACACACATGTTGTGCACCGAAGAAAGCAGTCTTGTTTTCTATGAGATGGTAGTGGTGGTCATGTAGGTACAGCCAGATTGTTTTTGGGTGCTGTTCAGGATGGGTCTGAAACATGTCTAGCTTCTTGAAAGTAGCATTGTGATGAAATACCAATATTTTTGCATCTATATGCTTCTCAAAATTGGATACATCAGAAAAACCAACCTGATGACTGGGGTCATAACCTAGGGCTGTGTGTAATTCTAGGGCATATGCCATTTTAGCATGTTCAGACGCTGACCCCACTTTAGCCATCAGCTCATCAGTATGAAAATGTGCTAAACATAGGGAGAAACACAGATTGTTGTGTGTGTTGTTGGGTGTGTGGAGACTTAGTTTTTTCTTGCGTATGATTTCGTCATAGGGTATGGATTTTAGCTTGAGACGGGTGCCCCCCCTTTTATTATGAGCACACGTGATAACAAACTCTAGGGCATCGTCTGTCAAACTTGTGTCATTACTCTGTATGACCTGGGCTATCTGTTCTAAAAACAAATCAGCATCGTAATCGTCCCCAACCGTGAGTACAGCCTGTACATCACTGGCCAGTGACGGACCCCGCAGGGTGACGTTTAAAACGCTTCCACTATCAGTACTCTGAGTGCACTGTGTTATTACATCTGACAGCCGCTCTCTGATAAAATTAGGCACTTCTTCTAAATTTTCCAGAGGGATGCTTCTTAGATCTACAGGCTGTCTAACCTCAAAACCATTAAAGTAGGGGAATGATCGTATATGTGACTCATCTCTAGACCCCTCATCGGAGAGAACACCGCCAGTCTGTATAAATACATCCTCATTTACATCAGACGTAGCATGCACATCATCATCATCATCAGACCTACATCCAACCTGTTTTGGATCTTGCTCTACACACCTCATGGCCACCACCACCTCAGTACCCTCGTCAACACTATCACCATTAGCACAGCTGTCGGCATACGTTGGGCCATCCATACGCTCTATATGACGGCTTCTCTGGTCAGTTTTGACTATAGACTCTCGAGCCCTACGCATATACCCCTCCATCCTTTTAAAAACAGACGCATATAGCTGATCGGATGGGAGTACCGAATCATGGTCGCAAAGCCTATGATCCTGTTGGGGATCACCATCAAAACTACGCAGCATCTCCTCAAGACGCGCATCCATAATGTTTCCATTCTCAACAACATCACTAGACTCAGGTACACTGCGTTTACATCTCTTCTCGGGGTTGCCGTCTACAGATTTGAATTTTCTTTTTCTGGGACTCATTGTGTATTTATAGTTATTTATAATATATATATATATATATATATATATATAATTATATAATAAAACGTCTATATGTAACGCATGCCTGCACAACCAACCACCCAAAAAATAAATAAAATAAAAAATAAAAAATAAAAAAATAAAAATTAAACAACACCAATAATATTATTTTAAAAACTATTTAATAAAAAGAAAACGCCATAGAAAAAAGAAAACAGCTGTACCAAAAGTTAAAAAACAGATATTTTTAATCCACATCAATGTATTTCAAAATGCATCTGTATCAGACCTGATGCCTATTCACATGAGTCTCTTAAGCATTGTGTTTTTTGCAATGTTTTTCTGCATGCCTTGGATGATTACCATCATACCCTCAATAGTGGCGTTATGGTCACGCACCGTTTTAGCCACATACACCCCCTTGCTATAACGATGATGCATCATCCTTGCCTGTATATCGACATGAGCCCTTAAATCATTCACCGTCTTTACTAGGGTGTCAACAGTAGTATGTAAACCATTCACCGTCTTTCCCTGTATGTCAACAGTAGCAAGTAAACCATTCACCGTCTTTCCCTGTATGTCATATAAAGACTTCAGCTTAGCATGGTCCAAGTTGCATTGCTCTGACCTGTTTTCTTGAGGCCGTGTAGCTTCTTGGACAGAATGCACAACAGAGTTGTTGTTGTGGGTAATCGCTGTCCCCTGGTGAGCCTGTCCCTCCGAGGTAACTGCAGTTATGACGCTAGGGGGCTGGTCCTCTCCAAAGTCGTTGGCATCCCAGAATTTGATTTCTTCGTCCGTCCACAGTTCGGGCTGGGAGTTCAGATGAGCGCCACCACGGCCTGTGTAATCGTTA
>JACYXH010000742.1:77500-287500 GCA_026745465.1 Lota lota
CCAAAACAGGCTTTGACAAGGGTGGAGGAGGTGGGGTCCAGGGTGCAGGTGGAGTACTTCATGCTTGTTATTATGGAGGACAGGTCAGCACTGGGGATTTCTGTTAAAGAGGTGGATGTGTGGCTTGGGTGTTCTGATTCTGGCTGGTTGGGTTCTGGGGGTAGGAGGGTGTGTGTGTGTGTGTGTTATTATATCTTTGAAATACAGTATGTTTATCTAACATCCATGAATCCTGGTTCTTGTTTTTCTAGAAGAGTCCAGCAGGAGAGAGCAGACTCCCCTGGACCCAGCTGTGTCTCCATGAAGAGTGACCGCTCTATGGAACAACCTCATAACTTTAAAGATGGAGATCAGTCTATTGAGAAGAGGTGAGGATTTAAAGAGTGACTGGGTGAGGGTTTCTTCAGCGGGGAATGATCGAGGGGGCAAAGGTGGGACATGTTTTTAAAGTGGAAAAAGGCTGTTTTAGTGATGTGGTTGACATGGTGTGAATGAGAGGAGGGATAAGGCTGTTTTAGTGATGTGGTTGACATGGTGTGAATGAGAGGAGGGATAAGGTTGTTTTAGTGATGTGGTTGACATGGTGTGAATGAGAGGAGGGCTAAGGCTGTTTTAGTGATGTGGTTGACATGGTGTGAATGAGAGGAGGGATAAGGCTGTTTTAGTGATGTGGTTGACATGGTGTGAATGAGAGGAGGGATAAGGCTGTTTTAGTGATGTGGTTGACATGGTGTGAATGAGAGGAGGGATAAGGCTGTTTTAGTGATGTGGTTGACATGGTGTGAATGAGAGGAGGGATAAGGGTGATGCTGAGATTTCAAACCTGGGTGGAGGCAGTGACAATGGAGCCATCGATGTTGAGTGACAAGTCCTGGATGGTGCAGGTGAAGGAGTAAAAGCTGTGTGTTGTGTTGAAGCCCAAAGCAGCAGAAGAGTTTCAAACAGATGATGAAAACAGACCAGTTAGTTGTGATTAGACTCTACTGGTACTTATGTTTACAAGTAAAAATAAATACAATATATCCTATGTGTGTGTGTGTGTGTTCTCCACAGACAACACCAGGAGAAGTCAAAGGTTACCAGTGCTCAGTCTGTGCAGCAGCATCAAACAGAGATGATCAAGGTGTGTAAATGTCCAACAAGACATTTTACTTTAACTCTACATGAACATTAAAAAGCATATCTTGTTGTGCTAATAGTCTCCATGCTTCCCTCTTTAGACCAGTAGGACGGTAATCTAGGACAGATGCTTCTGATGTCCTCAGTTAGTTCAGAGTAAAGTTCTCCTTGATGTTTGTTCTGTTCCAGAGGGCTGAGGAGAAAGCACACGCTTTTCTAGATAAGGAGCTGAAGAAGTTCTGGAGGGTTCTCTTCCCAGATTACCCACAATGCTCAGAGAGTCAGAGGGAGGAGGAGGTGGATGGTAAGAAAGAGGAGCAGAGGAGGCGTGCCATAGAGGGAGCGGTAGACATCACACTGCTCTGCCTGATGGAGATGAACCAGGAGGAACTGGCCGACACACTGTGGGCCGGTAAGGTACTATTATTTTGAAAACTGAAAATACTGTTATTTTGAAAAGGTAGAAACAGACTCAGGTTAAATGGTTTGTTCCAGATATGTCGGGTTATTGTGGGGGTATCAGGTTAAATGGTTTGATCAAGATATGAAAGGTTATTGTGGGTTTATCAGGTGAAATGGTTTGTTCCAGATATGTAGGGTTATTTTGGATCTATCAGGTTAAATGGTTTGATCCAGATATTTAGGGTTATTGTGGGTCTACTGTCGTGGATAAAACACAACATTTTAACAAACTAAGAGAGGTCGAGAAAAGCCGAAGTTTGAAAGATAAAGACTTTATTATCACTTGTAACAAGTAACAACAAAATCTGAGTTGGTTTGGAAGCAGGTTTTGTTATATTCCCAGTATGTGTGGATTCCTCCTACATGCACTGGCCAATCACAACACCCTATGCATCGGGCCTAGAAATTATGGCCCTCCCCCATGTCCCCCACCCCAGTTCCCTATTAACTGAACATGCACTTATCTTCTTTCTCCTGATTCTCACTAGATTAAAACCTAAAGAACTGACATCTTAAACATTACAATTATATCAGTTGTAGAGCAGTGAGGTACACTGTGAATAAAATCCACTCATCACCTTATTAATTAAACTGATATAAAACAGACATAATAAACCACATGTGCTTATGAGATGAAATGGTCTGTCAACCATCCCTGGCTTGAGGTACTTTACATGTGTGACAAACACAATCTTGAGTGCAGTAACAAAGTATAATCAAAGAGAACAGATCCCTATCCTACATATATGAGTTAACATAAAAATGTGACACGCATTAGCACACTGACAATCACTTCTACTCAGACAATAAGATTGCATTCAAAACATTTACAACAATACCACTGTTTGTGATTGTGTAATACATTCATAAAGCAGACAGTGTTTGACTTTGACTGTAGCATTAACCAGTTAACCTTAACACATAAGTCAGTATAAGTAAAGTGAGAGAAAGTTTCTTTCTTCTTTCTTCACTTTCTTCTATGTGGCCGTCATAAATCCCAATCCGTCTCTTCCTCTCAGGATGAGGTGAGCCAGATACAGAGCGGTTTACAGCTTTTAAGGGCCAACTTGGAGTCAGCTAAGTACCCGGGGTTCATCTCAGGGACGGCAGAAAGTGTAAATGAGTGACACGTGAATGGCCCTCGGAATGTAGGCCTTCGTTGACTGTGCTTTTTCCGCACTTATTTCCTTTATATGGGCAAGATAATGGCTTCCTTTGAGTGTATGGTAAATACATTCATACGACAGGCAACGTTTAACTTTGACTGTGACATTAGTTAGTTAGCCTTAACATGTAGAATGAATGAAGGGGGCTCCTTTCTTCTTTGTGGCCCTCATAAAACCCTCCCCGTGGTTTCCTGTCAGGATGAGGTGAGCCAGGTACAGCGGGGTTCATAGTTTTAGGGATCCACTTGAAGTCTGTTAAGTAAACAAGGTTCATCTCAGGGGCGGCAGTGTAGACATCAGTGGACATCAGTTTCCACTGATGTCACCATCCACTAACTGATATCTTCTGTTGTTTTGTGGAAGAGATGGAACACTATCTTGTTATATCAGCTTAGCAAGTCACTTTCCACTGATTCACTATCATTATTCCTAACATTAGACCAATCATATTGCTGTGGAAATATCAAAATAATCCTGAACATTTTGAATCTGTACCATGCAGTCCATGTCACGACCAGCTTCTCCGACCACAAGTAATGAAGCCACTAAATGTCATGGAGTTAATATTTTAACAGGAAATATTGACATTTTTCCACTGATGTCACCACCCACTAACTGATGTCTTCTGCTGTTTTCTCATTTAGGATTTGCTGCTTTTGAGTGCCAACATAACATCAAGTCTCATTTGAAGAAGAAGTTCAGGTGTGTGTTTGAGGGAATCCCTAAAGCAGGAGAGCCAACAGGTCTGAATGACTTCTACACAGAGCTCTTCATCACAGAGAGAGGCAGTGGAGAGGTCAACAAGGAACATGAGGTCAGACTGATTGAAACAGCTTCCAGGAAACCAGCCAAGGAGGAAACACCAATCAGATGTGAAGACATATTTAAACCCTTACCTGGACAAAATCAACCAATCAGAACAATAATGACAACTGGAGTAGCTGGCATTGGTAAAACCGTCTTAACACACAAATTCACTCTGGACTGGGCTGAAGGCAAAGCCAACCACGACATACACTTCACATTTCTCTTCACTTTCAGAGAGCTGAATTTACTGAAAGGGAAAGAGTTTAGCTTGGTGGAACTTCTTCATCACTTCTTTATTGAGACCAAAGAAGCAGGAATCTGCAGATACGACCGGTTCCAAGTTGTCTTCATCTTGGATGGTCTGGATGAGTGTCGACTTCCTCTGGACTTCCAGAACAACCAGATCTGGACTGATGTCACAGAGTCAACCTCGGTGGACGTGCTGCTGACAAACCTCATCAGGGGCGACCTGCTTCCCTCCGCTCGCATCTGGATAACCACACGCCCTGCGGCAGCCAATCAGATCCCTGCTGAGTGTGTTGACATGGTGACAGAGGTGAGAGGGTTCCCCGACCCACAGAAGGAGGAGTACTTCAGGAAGAGATTCAGAGAGGAGACGCTGGCCAGCACAATCATCTCCCACATCAAGACATCACGAAGCCTCCACATCATGTGTCACATCCCAGTCTTCTGTTGGATCACTGCTACAGTTATGGAGGACTTCTTCAAGACATCCCAGAGAGGAGAAGAGATGCCCAAGACTGTGACTCAGATGTACAGCCACTTCCTGAGGGTTCATTCCATACAGGGGGACAGGAAGTATCATGGGAGAGCTGAAACAGATCCACACTGGAGTTCAGAGAGCAGGAAGATCATTGTTTCTCTGGGAAAACTGGCTTTTAACCAGCTGGAGAAAGGCAACCTGATCTTCTACGAGGAAGACCTGGCAGAGTGTGGCATCGATATCAGAGCAGCCTCAGTGTACTCAGGAGTGTTCACCCAGATCTTTAAAGAGGAGTGTGGGATGCACCAGGACAAGGTGTTCTGCTTTGTCCATCTGAGCATCCAGGAGTTTCTGGCTGCCCTTTATGTCTTTCTGTCCTTCATTGACACTGGTGTCAATCTGCTCTCAGAAGAAAAACCAACCTCCGGGGAAGATAAACTCCTCCTCCTCTGCCAGAGTGCTGTAGACAAGGCCTTACAGAGTGAGAATGGACACCTAGACTTGTTCCTCCGCTTCCTCCTGGGTCTCTCTCTGGAGACCAATCAGATTCTCCTACGAGGACTGCTGGCACAGACAGGAAATACCTCAGGGACCAATGAGAAAACTGTGTCTTACATCAAGGAGAAGATAGGTGGAGATCTCTCTCCAGAGAGAAGCATCAATCTGTTCCACTGTCTGAATGAGCTGAACGACCGTTCTCTAGTGGAGGATATCCAACGGTACCTGACATCAGGAAGTCTCTCCACAAAATCTCTCTCCCCTGCTCAGTGGTCAGCTCTGGTCTTCATCTTACTGTCATCAGAAGAGGAGCTGGACGTGTTTGACCTGAAGAAATACTCTGCTTCAGAGGAGGGTCTTTTGAGGCTGCTGCCAGTGGTCAAAGCCTCCAAAACATCCATGTAAGTTCACAAATAACATGTATTACAATACAATATACCTAATACTAGAATATAAAAGTTATAATAACATACAAAACATTTCTGTAGGTTCACTAATAACATGTATTACAATACAATATACCTAATACTATAATTTAAAAGTTATAATAACATACAAAACATTAATGTAGGTTCACTAATAACATGTATTACAATACACACAACACAATATACATTATACTAGAATATAAAAGTTATAGTAACATACAAAACATCTCTGTAGCTGTACTAATGACATGTATTACAATACACACAATATAATATACCTAATACTAGAATTGTAAAGTTATAATAACACACAAAAACTCTGTAGGTTCACTAATAACATGTATTACATTACACACAACTCAATATACCTAATACTAGAATATAAGTTATATTAAAATATACAAAACATCTCTGTAGGTTCGCTCATAACATGTATAAAAATACACAACACAATATACATACTACTAGAATATAGAAGTACAATTGAGAATAGCTTTTTAACGTTTTACACCCACTACATAATTAACATTTATAGATCTAATGATTTAGTAAATATTAGTTCAACTAATTAACAAATATGAATAGCCTACAGAACAATTTTGTTATATTGTGTAACCAGGGTGAAGAGACAAACTCATAATTTATTATGAAATAATAAATAAGGAAAGCCAATACTTATTAATAATAGTTTATAATAGTTAAATTCAGCTGTATTCAAATATATAGCTATAAGTATGAATAAATTATTGTTCAAATGTAGGATACATTAATAATTACAAGTTTATTATTAATAAAAGTGAACTCACTATTTTAAAACATGTTAACCTTGTTCAGTACATTTGGTTATATGGACTCTATTTGGGTTTAACAAAGAGGAAGGGTTGATATAGAGACTTCAGGGTCATTTGGGGAAGGGTGAGAGGTCACGAGCGAGCGGGTAAATGGAGAGCGAGGGAAAAGACGAGGACAAAGGAGGAGAGTACTTTATTCTCTGTAGAGATCGCCCAGCTAAATTATATTTAAACATTTACTTATTAGTTATTTGAAGGTTAAATGAGTACGGGAGAGAGTGGATTTGGGGATTGTTTTATTCGTGTTTTGTTTCGTGTCGGGGACGTTTTGGTCGTTTGGTGTAAAGCTAGCTTGGTTTGCTAACCGCCTTAGCATCCTCTGAACGGGATATAAATCATCAGCGTAGCGCACGAGGATAGTCCACAGCAGTGGGTCAGGTAGCGCGCGCGGTTACCCTGACGAAGATCATCCCGGGATTCCAGTTTCTTCATCCGTCGTCTCCTCTCCCTATAACGGTACCGGGACTTTGTTTTGCTCACGTTAAGAGCGAACAGTCTACCGTGTTGCGACACCGAGCCGTACAGGCCTGCAACGTTTATGGCGGCATATCTCGAGACAAAAGTCTCGAGCAGAACTAACACATCCGTGCACACAAATTGTTGTAAACACTAACTGCACTCGCGCTCAGTAGTTCTCTGATCGCGAGAGCAATAATAAAGCCTGTGAGGAAGAACGATTCATTGAGCGCGCACGTAAAGTGAAGCAGCGCGCAACTGACGCCCCGTGCGCACAAATGCTGTCTTTGCTTTCGTGCTCATGTTGACCAAAAAATAGAGGCTAAAAGGACTAAAGCGAGAGGACTCAGAGTCGGAAAAGCCGTCGGTCTTTAGACCATTTATTTAACAGACGAGGGGTTATTACAAGCAGTAAATGATTGAGATATCAAACGGTACCGGTCCCGCTCCCAGCCGTAACAAACAAACAAAAAACTAGCAAGAGCTGGGAGCTGGGAGAGACCTGGGAGAGCGCCGGGAGAGAGAAAGCGATCTTTGGTGCGTGGTTCCTTTGTCCCTGGGGGCTCCGCCCTGGGCGTGTGTGGAGGCCCAGGATTGGTTACTGGGCGGTTACAGGGAAGGCATGATTGGTCCCTCCGCTGTTGTTGGACACGCCCTTTGTTTCAAACACGGGCGCGCTCTGTGCGTCATGGTTCCTGGTTCTGGGCCTCATGGCTAGGCGTATCCTGCCAGGCCCCAGTACATTTTTATTTTTCTACATATCCCTCTCAAGTCATGTCCTTAATGACTTTCAATACTGAATGGTCACGAGATACAGCAGTAACAGCATAAGGCACAGTGGCATACGGTCGCGAAATACAGCAGTAACAGCATAAGGCACAGTGGCATACGGACGCGAAATACAGCAGTAACAGCATAAGGCACAGTGGCATACGGTGGCGAAATACAGCAGTAACAGCATAATCCTCAGGCCTTGGGGGTGCCGTCAGGGGAGGGGTGGCGGACGATGTCCACCCCATTATAGTCCCATTTATTATCCCGACACCCGCCGGGGCCTGTTGTCCTACACAGTACGGTGGTGTGAGTTAGGTAACCTGAGAATTCTATTAGTCGGAGTATCTCCCAGTCATCAACAAGACCTCCCACCATGCATCGCCCCACCCCGATTTGCCGGCTGGGACTCCTCTCCTGTTCCACAACCGGCGGCCTGGTTGGTCCTGGGACTCACACAAATACACATCATACCCGCTATGCCCGGCGGGCAAAACGCCACAATCAATTACATCACACAGGTTGAAAGTGAACACAGTTTTGAATCTCACCCCCCCGTATCGGGTAAGGCATGTGTCTGTATGTCCTGTCGTGGGGGCGGAGCAACTCCGTCGCCACTTGTGGGGTCTTGTGGAGATGGAGGCGGGAGCATATGACCTGTTCGTGGGGGCCGGCGTTGGGGAGTCGTCCGGCCTTGGGACATGGTGGCCGGAGCTCCAGGAGGCGGTGGTGAGGAGGCCCCCTATCAGGGCGCTTCCCAGTGTCAGTAGGCCGATGGCTACCCATCTATGTCGGGGAGACCTGCCCGGGCGGTCTCTGGCTGGGCGGGGTGGTAGAGCCTGGCGGGCAACATCTTGTGGGTTGGCTCTTCGGCAGGTGGAGAGGTGGTGCCACCGGGCTCCGGCTTTGCCCTCCACTGAGACGGAGAAAGGAGTGCACAATACCACCTTAAATGGGCCTTCCCAGCGGCTCTGGGGGTGCTTCCTCTTGTGTCTCCTCACCCACACCCAGTCCCCTGGATGGAGGGGAGGCACCGGAACCGGGGCAGGATCTGTGGTGTTCTGGGAATACATGCCTCGGGAAGACTCAGTTAGGTGCCAACAATAGTCATGTAGTAGTTCAGTCAGTGTGTCAGGTAGGGGGCCGGTTGGCGGGTCATAGGGGCCCGGCATGGGCCGCCCCGTAACTAGCTAGAAGGGCGTCAGGCCCGTTCTGGCGCTGGGGCTGTTCCTAAGGGTCATGAGAGCTATGGGGAGGGCTGTAATCCAGTTACATTTCTTGACGTTTGACATGCCCTGGATTTCTGTTTTGAGGGCCGTGGCCATGAGGGCCACGGTGGGAATGTCTTGGGCCACAGTCTTGGCGATGATGGCCTTGATGGATTGGTTTCCTCTTTCCACCAGTCCCTGGGACTGGGGGTGATATACTGAGCCGAATCGATGGGAGATCCCTAAGAAGGGTTCTATAGCTGCTAGGTTCTTGTTGCTAAAGTGGGAACCATTGTCTGAGGTGACCGTTTTGGGATAACCCCAGCGGGGGATGTGGACTTCGGTCAGCCATTTGATGACCGTGGCTGTGTCTTCCTTTTTTGCAGGGATGGCCTCGACCCATCTGGATAATCTGTCCACTGCCACTAACAGATAGCGGTAGCCATTGACACGGGTTCCCATGTCCGTGTAGTCAATGCAAATCTCCGAGAACGGTAAGGGAGGGACGGGGTACTGGCCGTGCCCCACAGGGTACCCTTTCCTTGGGTTGTGTTGTTGGCAGGTCTGACAGGACGAGGTGTACTCCTTAATGGTGGGCTTCATTTGGGGAAACCACCATCGCTGCTGGAGCTTCATGTGGATGATGTCCGCCCCCTGGTGTCCCACCAGGTGGGTGGTGTGGATTAGGAGCGAGGCGGCCCGGATGGACAGGGCTGGTTGGTTGTTGGGGTGGGTCCAGATGCCGTCTTTGTTTTTCCGACAGCCGTCGAGATACCAAGCATTGACTTCTAGGTTTGAGGCTTGGGCTTGCATGTCATGGAGGTTGGAGAGCATATCCTTGAGGCAGGGGGAAGTGGGGGGTACTGGTGCGCAGTCGAGGACACACATGGGGTGGTATCCTCCAGCTAGTTTGGCCGCTTCGACGGCAGCCTGGTTGCCGGCCGCAACGGGGGTCTGGGTTTTGTGGTGTCCGGCGCACTTCATGATGGCCACTTGCTTAGGGAGGTGGATCGAGGTCATCAACCTCATTATCAGGTCGGGGTGTTTGACGGGATGTCCGGCCGTGGTTTTCAGTTGCCGATTGACGGCTTGCGAGGCATTCAGGTGGGCCATTTCGTAGACATAGTTGCTGTCGGTCCATATGTTGACAGTGTGCCCTTCTGCTTCTTCCAACGCTTCCACCAGGGCGCGTAGCTCCGCTCGTTGGGCGGAGGGTTTCTCCGGGATGATCCCTTGTCGTCGGGTCTGGTGGGCGCCAGCGGGGTCCTGTTCCACTATGGCCCATAAGGCGACGTTCTCGCCTTGGGGGGTTTTGTAGCAGCATCCGTTGGTGTACAGGTGCCGCCTGTCCGGGTGGGGCTCAGCTCCGAGGTCCGGGCGGGCCCTTAGTTGCTCCGTGATCCGTTGTTGGCAGTCATGGGGGTCCCCCCCATGGCTCTGGGCCATATGCTCGGCCATGTTAGGGGTGTCGGTGGCGTAGGAGACGTGGGGAGCGGTGAGCTCGGTGTATTGCCTGGTCTGTCGGAGGTAGTTGCTGATGGCGAACTGTTGTGAGTCCACCGCTGCTTTGACGCCGTGAGTGGTGTGCACGACAGTGGGGTGGTGCATCACCACATGGGCCGTTTTCAGGAGGGCCATGGCTATGGCTGCCATGTGTCGGGTACATGTCGGCTGTCCTCGTACTGGTGGGTCGAGGCGGCCACTGTAGTACATCAGTACTCGTCGTTTGCCTGGGACAGGTCTTGTTTCAGTTGGTCGAAGGCCGTCTCTGCCTCGGGCGTCCAGTCCATCCTGTGGCCGAGGTTTCAGGCTCCTTGTTCAGTGATGAGGTCCCTCAGTGCTTGGGTCTTTTCCGTGTACTCAGGGATGTAGTTCCGGCTATAATTAGTCAATCCGAGGTACGCCATCATTGCCTTGACCGTGGTGGGCTTCGGGTAGCTGAGGATGGCGTCTTTCGTGGTTGACGACATTTCCCTTCGGTCGGGACCTATTCGGCGTCCCAGGAAATCCACGGCTGGGAGAATCGCCTGTAGCTTTGGTCGTTTGACCTTATACCCTTTGTGGGCTAGGGTTTTGAGAACATCGTAGGTTGCTTGAATGCATTCTTCTTTTGTTCTGGCAGCGATGAGGATGTCGTCCACGTACTGTACCAGTAGGGTGTCTCCAGGGAGGGGATCATTTTTGAGGTCTCTTTTTACGCAGTCGTTGAAAATGGTGGGGGTGGATCTGTAGCCGTGTGGGCATCTGGTGTACATCAGGCGTTCGTGGTTCCAGGTGAATGCGAAGATCTCCCGGGAGTCGGGGTGGAGGGGGAGGCAGAAAAAGGCGTTGGCCAGGTCTATGGCCGTGAACCACTGGTGGTCGGGGTGTACTCCGTGGAGGGCCACCAGGGGGTTGGGGACCCTCTCAGGGGGTCCATCAGTTCGGGTGTTGATCTCTCGGAGGTCGTGGGCCATACGGTACGTCCTTCCGTCCGCCTTGAGCACAGGTAGGATGGGCGTATTCCATGGTCCGGTGGCGGGGATCAGCACACCGGCTTCCTTAAGTCCTTGGATTGTTTTCGTGATGCCGTCCGCTGCGACCATTTTCACTCTGTATTGGGGTATCCAGGCGGGGCTGGCTCCTGGTTTCAGGGGTATGTGAATCTCATGCTGGGGGGTTAGTCCCATGTCGTAGGGCCCGGTTGCCCACAGGCTGGCTGGTAACTGGTCAAGGAGGTTGGTGACTTGAGGGTCTGGGGGGGGTTGTTTGTCTGGCTCGGGACTCGTCATTCGAGTGACGGCGCGTTTCTCCGCTATAGTCCATGCGGAGGCGAGGGGCGTGGGGATCCGGTGCAGCTGGGTCCCTTCTGACCATTCCAGCCCCGAACGTTGGGCCGGGCGCCAGTCCGAAGCCATCCTCCCTCTCAGTGTCATCGGTCCCAGTTCCTTGGCGTGGTGGTGGGCCCCGACCGCGAGGGTCAGGTAGGGGGTGGTGTGGTCTCCGAGTCTGTACCAGTAGAGTTGGTCCCCGTTCAGGTAGGTGGCGCTCGTGACTCCTTCTTTTCCTATGTAGATGTCCTGGTATTCCACCCGGAGTCCTTTTTGCTCCATGAGGTGGTTCCACTCGGTATCATATAGTTCATCGGGGGTCTTCAGC
The DNA here is from genome assembly GCA_026745465.1 of Lota lota. Classification (NCBI taxonomy): domain Eukaryota; kingdom Metazoa; phylum Chordata; class Actinopteri; order Gadiformes; family Lotidae; genus Lota; species Lota lota. The sequence continues at coordinate 89,129 of JACYXH010000742.1, forward strand.
ACGTTGAGGGTAATGTGGGGTTGGTCGGGCGGCGGGTAGTAACCCCCGGTGGCATCTATCCAGGGTTTCCATACCCGGAAGATATCATGGATGGAGGGGTTGTCGGGAGTTGGCGCTACTTCCCTTAGCCAGTAGATGTCTATGTTGGCCTCTTGGGGAGGTGGAGGGGCCTGCAGGACCATGAGATGGTTGGGGTCTGGGCAGATGGTGATTCTGTCTGTGGAGCAGTGGATGGTGCCTCGGAAGACCCTTCCTCCTCGGCTTGTTCTTTTTTTCCCGGGCTTCCCCTTCCGGCCCCTCTTCCCCGGGGGGTGGGGTCGTGGTGCTGTCGGAAGATCCAGTCCCCCCCAGGGGTGAGGTTCATTGGCTGGGGCGAATAGCTGGTTCCGTCTGCGGGTGAGTCCTCCTCTGTTCCGGAACCTGATGGCCAGCGGGTGAGGGCCCGGGGCTTGGGGGTCGAGGGGGCGGGGCTCCGAGGCCTCTCAGTGGCTCGGCCACGTCGTTTGCCTGCGGCTGCCGCCTGTGCCGTGGCTGAGGGACCACTGCGACCCCGGATCATCGGGCTGGGTTTGGCGATGCGAAGGGCGGAACGACCTGGTTTGGGTTCTTTCGGGGACTTCCTTTCACGCCTGGTCCGGATCTCCCGGAGTTCAGGGTGTTCCTCTTCATCCTCGTCGGAGGTATGGGGTGGGCTTCTTTTGAAAACCACCTGCCGGTGCTGTTCTACAGGGGTGGGCCAGGTCTCGGTGCTGAGGGGGTGGCGGGGTTCGTGCCACGCTACCATCACGGGGTCGGAGGGGGAGGCGTGGGTGATCTGGATCAGGGGATAGACCCCCCCTGCGTGGGGGGGGGCTCCGGGGTCCCTACCTGGGCCCGGTATTGGGGGTGGGGCCGTCGGGGGCGGGTGGGGCGTTGGGAGGGACGATAAGGGGGGGTTTTTCTCCCCGCAGGGGAAGACGTCACAGTAACCTGGTTCCGGGCCTGCTCCGAGCTGTGGTTGGGCCTGGTAGGCCGGGGGTGGGGCTAGGATAGAGGGAGGGGGCGGGGGCAGGGTTTGGGGAAGGGGGGGCTGGCCTGCGGAGGGGGGAGGGGCGGAGTGGCGAGGGAGGGCAGCCGCGGAGACTGTGCCGGGGGTAGGCCGGGAGTCGGGGCTCGGGGGAAGGGCGTGAGCAGGAGGGACAGGAGTCCCTGCTGGCAAAGCCGTGGCCGCTGTGGTGGTTACAACCGGGGCCATGACGTTCGCCTGTTTCCCTCCCCCTATGGCTCGGGCATACGCGGCCACTACTAACAGCCGCTTGTTTGTACTCTTTTTCTCTGTGTCGGTAAGGCCGACGTCGACTGGGCCTGCTCCGGCTTTTTGATTTTTCCTCCTACGCCGATAGGGTTCAGCTGCTACTTCGCCCTCTAAGCGGGTGGTGTCCCCCCCATTTAGAGCGACTTTTCCCACCCACCCCTGGTTCTCCCATCCCTTTCTGTAGTCCCGGTGTCTACGGAGCCACACCATGGGTGGTTCCCCGGTTTTGGTTGGGCTGAACGTAAGGATCCTATCTACCATTAATTTCTGTGCCTTGGCTGCTATTTTTAACTCTTTTCTAGACGGCATTCTCTTGTTTGCGGGAAGGAAGAGTGATTAGTCGTTAGTGCAGTCACAAAACACAACAATGCACATGCAAAACGCGTCCAACGCCGTTAACACAGTTTTATCAATAATTCGCGACCCTCGCGTAAATCAATTCAAAAATACAGTTCGCGACTATCGCGTAATTCAGTTCAAAATATAGTTCGCGACCATCGCGTAATTTTGGCAGGGTTCCGTTTATGTATCGGCGTCCAACGCACGGTCCCAAGACAGTCCAACTGTCTTCGATAATTACAAAACGCGTCCAACGCAGTTAACACAGTTTTCAAAAATACAGTTCACGGCCATTGCGTAATTTTGGCAGGGTTCCATTTATGTATCGGCGTCCAACACACGGCCCAAAGACAGTCCAACTGTCTTCGATAATTACAAAACGCGTCCAACGCAGTTAACAGTTTTAAAAAATACAGGTAGCGACCATCGCGTAATTATGGCGGGGTTCCGTTTATGTATGGCGTCCAACGCACGGCCCCAAGACAGTCCAACTGTCTCCGATATAGTTCCGTCCGGCTCTCCGGAACGTGTTTACTGCATATAACAACCGTCACCTCTGTTTATGCATGCAATTTGCTGAACTTACCATCCGGCGATAGGAGCGTGTCCGTTCTGTCTCCACCGACTATGGGCCTAGGTCTAAGTTACGCCAATTCGGACACTTGGTTAACAGGTTTCGGCTTATCTTTTTGTTGTTGGGTATACTGTTGTTGGGTATACACGGGGAGACAGGTGGGCAGTCCCTGGCACCGGCGGCGGGTTCTTGGTGTCCTCGTCCTTCCTCCAGGTCAACTTGTGTTCTTTAGTTCGGAAATATCACGTCGGGGTCAGCAATCTGTTGACCAAAAAATAGAGGCTAAAAGGACTAAAGCGAGAGGACTCAGAGTCGGAAAAGCCGTCGGTCTTTAGACCATTTATTTAACAGACGAGGGGTTATTACAAGCAGTAAATGATTGAGATATCAAACGGTACCGGTCCCGCTCCCAGCCGTAACAAACAAACAAAAAACTAGCGAGAGCTGGGAGCGTGCTGGGAGAGACCTGGGAGAGCGCCGGGAGAGAGAGAGCGCGATCTTTGGTGCGTGGTTCCTTTGTCCCTGTCGGGCTCCGCCCTGGGCGTGTGTGGGGGCCCAGGATTGGTTACTGGGCGGTTACAGGGAAGGCATGATTGGTCCCTCCGCTGTTGTTGGACACGCCCTTTGTTTCAAACACGGGCGCGCTCTGTGCGTCATGGTTCCTGGTTCTGGGCCTCATGGCTAGGCGTATCCTGCCAGGCCCCAGTACATTTTTATTTTTCTACACTCACACACAATATACTTAATATTGGAATATAACTTATAATAATATACAAAACATCTCTGTAGATGTACTAATAACAAACCGTCCAGCTCCGTAACAATGAAAGCATGATGTTGTGAACCAATCATTTTGTCCTGTTCCCCTCAGTGTTGCTTAGCGACCTTCTCGCTAGATTTAGCGACTTTTTACGTTGAAGCTCTCACTCTGGAACATTCTCTAGATTGGCATTTTTCGAAGCGGGAGAAAGTGATGCACTAAAGTATACAATACAATACATAATATACCTAATACTACAATAAAAAGTAAATCAATATAGAAAACGTTTACAAACGCTACAAAACAGTTATTCAATATTAAACATTTTGCACCCAATATTGACTAAACATAAGGATCTAATGTATTCAGTCATATATATTAGTTAAATTAATAAAACATGTATAATTAAAGATCACAGTTCTAACATGTTGTGTTTATTTTGTGTGAAGGATGAATGGCTGTCATCTGTCAGAGAGATGCTGTGAAGCTCTGGCCTCAGTTCTCAGCTCCAACTCTAGTCTGAGAGAGCTGGACCTGAGTACCAATGATCTGCAGGATTCAGGAGTGAAGCTGCTCTCTGCTGGACTGGGGAGTCCACACTGTACACTGGAAACTCTCAGGTCAGTTATCAGCCTCTTCTTCAAACTGTGTCTTTGGGGTTGTTTAATATGTAAGGGATGATCCACGACTAGGTGGGCTGTTATGGAAAAAGAACACACGACACGATGCAGCATCATTATTCATCTAGAAGCTAGGTTCACCGTGTCAGTGAGGATGCTAATGCCACTGTACTGACATAACTTTAGAGGACCACTGATTTCAACAAGATTGTTGTTGTTTAGTTCTTTATGTTTGCTGTCCTGTTAACTGCTAGTATGTTATGAGTTAACAGGTTATTCTAGCTCACAGAACGCTGGCCAGCTGATGTGAGGGTTAGGGTTAGGGGTTGCTGTCCTGTTAACTGCTGATATGATATGTATGTTATATGTTATGTAACTCTGGCCAGCTGATGTTAGGGTTAGGGGTTGTTGTCCTGTTAACTGCTAGTATGTTATGTATGTTATATGTTATGTAACTCTGGCCAGCTGATGTGAGGGTTAGGGGTTGCTGTCCTGTTAACTGCTAGTATGTTATGTATATGATATATTATGTAACTGGCCAGCTTATGTGAGGGTTAGGGTTAGGGGTTGCTGTCCTGTTAACTGCTAGTATGTTGTGTATGTTATATGTTATGTAACTCTGGCCAGCTGATGTGAGGGTTAGGGGTTGTTGTCCTGTTAACTGCTAGTATGTTATATGTTATGTAACTCTGGCCAGCTGATGTGAGGGTTAGGGTTAGGGGTTGATGTCCTGTTAACTGCTAGTATGTTATGTATGTTATATGTTATGTAACTGGCCAGCTGATGTGAGGGTTAGGGGTTGCTGTCCTGTTAACTGCTAGTATGTTATGTATGTTATATGTTATGTAACTGGCCAGCTGATGTGAGGGTTAGGGGTTGTTGTCCTGTTAACTGCTAGTATGTTATGTATGTTATATGTTATGTAACTCTGGCCAGCTGATGTGAGGGTTAGGGGTTGCTGTCCTGTTAACTGCTAGTATGTTATGTATATGATATATTATGTAACTGGCCAGCTTATGTGAGGGTTAGGGTTAGGGGTTGCTGTCCTGTTAACTGCTAGTATGTTGTGTATGTTATATGTTATGTAACTCTGGCCAGCTGATGTGAGGGTTAGGGGTTGTTGTCCTGTTAACTGCTAGTATGTTATATGTTATGTAACTCTGGCCAGCTGATGTGAGGGTTAGGGTTAGGGGTTGATGTCCTGTTAACTGCTAGTATGTTATGTATGTTATATGTTATGTAACTGGCCAGCTGATGTGAGGGTTAGGGGTTGCTGTCCTGTTAACTGCTAGTATGTTATGTATGTTATATGTTATGTAACTCTGGCCAGCTGATGTGAGCTGAGGAGTTGTCATTAGTGTATACATGGTGATAATGCACACCTCACCACTAGAACATCACTGGCCGTGGTATAGTCATTCATATGGAACATTAAAGATGTCCTTTGTTAACATCCCATTAGTTTGGTGTAAGTGCTGCTCATGTCCAATGCATTTCTGTTGCTCTTTTCCCTGCTGACAAAACACTCCCTGGTTCTACACAATGTTAGAACTTGTGAAGAAACGGTCTTAGCGTACCAAACACAGCAGACCTCTCCTGACTCTAACCAAACAATATCACATTTGAGTTGTAGCTATTAAGAAATGAGCATTTGTTTAAGATGTTGTTTCACATCCAAGTGAAGGAAGAATAAACGGTGTGTGTGTGTGTGTGTGTGTGTGTGTGTAGCTTGTCTGGCTGCCTGGTCACACAGGAAGGCTGTGCTTCTCTGGCCTCAGCTCTGAGCTCCAACCCCTCCCATCTGAGGGAGCTGGACCTGAGCTACAATCACCCAGGAGACTCAGGAGTTACGCTGCTCTCTGCTGGACTGGAGGATCCACGCTGGAGACTGGACACTCTCAGGTATGGAGAGGACAGCTCACCACTCAGGGACAATGTCTCCTACAAGGATTCAACCAGCTGCTAGATGAAGTGGTTTGAAAACGCAGCTGGAACTCATGTTGTGTAGAAAGTGATGAGACAGGAGATGATGAAGGTGAATGTTTCAACATGCTGCTCTCACTTTGTTTCACCCCCAGTGTGGAGCACGGTGGAGTGTGGAGGCTGAAACCAGGTGTAAAGAAGTGTAAGTGTCTGTTTAGTTTGATTCATCACAACACACACTAACTATTGTGATGGAAAGTCCATCCACACAGCAGGAGGTGACGTCCGTTCATTCAGATGTGTACTTGTGTATACGTATATATAGCTATGTTTCCTTGTCTTTATGTATGTCTAGTATGTACATGTATGTATGAGTACATGTGTATGTATATATAGTATGTACGTGTATGTATGAGTACATGTCTATGTATATATATATATATATATATATATATATATATACATGGTATGTATGAGTACATGTCTATATATATATGGTATGTATGAGTAAATGTGTATGTATGTATAGTATGTACGTGTATGTATGAGTACATGTCTATGTATATATAGTATTTATGAGTACATGTCTATGTATATATAGTATGTATGTATGAGTATATGTCTATGTATATATAGTATGTAATTGTATGTATGAGTACATGTCTGTGTATATATAGTATGTATGTGTATGTATGAGTACATGTCTATGTATATATAGTATGTACGTGTATGTATGAGTACATGTCTGTGTATATATAGTATGTATGTGTATGTATGAGTACAAGTCTATGTATATATAGTATGTACGTGTATGTATGAGTACATGTCTATGTATATATAGTATGTACGTGTATGTATGAGTACATGTTATGTATATATAGTATGTACGTGTATGTATGAGTACATGTCTATGTATATATAGTATGTACGTGTATGAATGAGTACATGTCTATGTATATATAGTATACACTCATACAGGTCTATGTATATATATATATAGTATGTACTCATACATGTCTATGTATATATAGTATGTATGTGTATGTATGAGTACATGACTATGTATATATAGTATGTACGTGTATGTATGAGTACATGTTATGTATATATAGTATGTACGTGTATGTATGAGTACATGTCTATATATATACAGTATGTACGTGTATGAATGAGTACATGTCAATGTATATATAGTATGTACGTGTATGTATGAGTACATGTCTATGTATATATAGTATGCATGAGTACATGTCTATGTATATATAGTATGTACGTGTATGTATGAGTACATGTCTATGTATATATAGTATGTATGAGTACATGTCTATGTATATGTAGTATGTAAGTGTATGTAGAGTACATGTCTATGTGTATGTAGTACGTACGTGTATGTATGAGTACATGTCTATGTGTATATAGTATGAACGTGTATGTATGAGTACATGTCTATGTATATATAGTATGTACGTGTATGTACTCATACATGTCTATGTATATATAGTATGTACTTGTATGTATGAGTCCATGTCTATGTATATATAGTATGTACGTGTATGTATGAGTACATGTCTATGTATATATAGTATGTACGTATCTGTATGAGTACATGTCTATGTATATATATAGTATGTACGTGTATGTATGAGTACATGTCTGTGTATATATAGTATGTATGTGTATGTATGAGTACATGTCTATGTATATATAGTATGTACGTGTATGTATGAGTACATGTCTATGTATATATAGTATGTACGTGTATGTATGAGTACATGTCTATGTATATATAGTATGTACGTGTATGTACTCATACATGTCTATGTATATATAGTATGTACTTGTATGTATGAGTCCATGTCTATGTATATATAGTATGTACGTGTATGTATGAGTACATGTCTATGTATATATAGTATGTACGTATCTGTATGAGTACATGTCTATGTATATATATAGTATGTACGTGTATGTATGAGTACATGTCTGTGTATATATAGTATGTATGTGTATGTATGAGTACATGTCTATGTATATATAGTATGTACGTGTATGTATGAGTACATGTCTATGTATATATAGTATGTACGTGTATGTATGAGTACATGTCTATGTATATATAGTATGTACGTGTATGTATGAGTACATGTTATGTATATATAGTATGTACGTGTATGTATGAGTACATGTCTATGTATATATAGTATGTACGTGTATGAATGAGTACATGTCTATGTATATATAGTATGTATGAGTACATGTCTATGTATATATATTTACAGTATATAGTATGTATGAGTACATGTCTATGTATATATAGTATGTATGTGTATGTATGAGTACATGTCTATGTATATATAGTATGTACGTGTATGTATGAGTACATGTTATGTATGTATAGTATGTACGTGTATGTATGAGTACATGTCTATGTATATATAGTATGTACGTGTATGAATGAGTACATGTCTATGTATATATAGTATGTACGTGTATGTATGAGTACATGTCTATGTATATATAGTATGTATGAGTACATGTCTATGTATATGTAGTATGTACGTGTATGTATGAGTACATGTCTATGTATATATAGTATGTACGTGTATGTATGAGTACATGTTATGTATATATAGTATGTACGTGTATGTATGAGTACATGTCTATGTATATATAGTATGTACGTGTATGAATGAGTACATGTCTATGTATATATAGTATGCACTCATACATGTCTATGTATATATATATATAGTATGTACTCATACATGTCTATGTATATATAGTATGTACGTGTATGTATGAGTACATGTTATGTATATATAGTATGTACGTGTATGTATGAGTACATGTCTATATATATACAGTATGTACGTGTATGAATGAGTACATGTCTATGTATATATAGTATGTACGTGTATGTATGAGTACATGTCTATGTATATATAGTATGCATGAGTACATGTCTATGTATATATAGTATGTACGTGTATGTATGAGTACATGTCTATGTATATATAGTATGTATGAGTACATGTCTATGTATATGTAGTATGTAAGTGTATGTAGAGTACATGTCTATGTATATGTAGTACGTACGTGTATGTATGAGTACATGTCTATGTATATATAGTATGAACGTGTATGTATGAGTACATGTCTATGTATATATAGTATGTACGTGTATGTACTCATACATGTCTATGTATATATAGTATGTACTTGTATGTATGAGTCCATGTCTATGTATATATAGTATGTACGTGTATGTATGAGTACATGTCTATGTATATATAGTATGTACGTATCTGTATGAGTACATGTCTATGTATATATATATAGTATGTATGTGTATGTATGAGTACATGTCTGTGTATATATAGTATGTATGTGTATGTATGAGTACATGTCTATGTATATATAGTATGTACGTGTATGTATGAGTACATGTCTATGTATATATAGTATGTACGTGTATGTATGAGTACATGTCTATGTATATATAGTATGTACGTGTATGTACTCATACATGTCTATGTATATATAGTATGTACTTGTATGTATGAGTCCATGTCTATGTATATATAGTATGTACGTGTATGTATGAGTACATGTCTATGTATATATAGTATGTACGTATCTGTATGAGTACATGTCTATGTATATATATAGTATGTACGTGTATGTATGAGTACATGTCTGTGTATATATAGTATGTATGTGTATGTATGAGTACATGTCTATGTATATATAGTATGTACGTGTATGTATGAGTACATGTCTATGTATATATAGTGTGTACGTGTATGTATGAGTACATGTCTATGTATATATAGTATGTACGTGTATGTATGAGTACATGTTATGTATATATAGTATGTACATGTATGTATGAGTACATGTCTATGTATATATAGTATGTACGTGTATGAATGAGTACATGTCTATGTATATATAGTATGTATGAGTACATGTCTATGTATATATATATATATATAGTATGTATGAGTACATGTCTATGTATATATAGTATGTATGTGTATGTATGAGTACATGTCTATGTATATATAGTATGTACGTGTATGTATGAGTACATGTTATGTATGTATAGTATGTACGTGTATGTATGAGTACATGTCTATGTATATATAGTATGTACGTGTATGAATGAGTACATGTCTATGTATATATAGTATGTACGTGTATGTATGAGTACATGTCTATGTATATATAGTATGCATGAGTACATGTCTATGTATATATAGTATGTACGTGTATGTATGAGTACATGTCTATGTATATATAGCATGTACGTGTATGAATGAGTACATGTCTATGTATATATAGTATGTATGAGTACATGTCTATGTATATATATTTACAGTATATAGTATGTATGAGTACATGTCTATGTATATATAGTATGTATGTGTATGTATGAGTACATGTCTATGTATATATAGTATGTACGTGTATGTATGAGTACATGTTATGTATGTATAGTATGTACGTGTATGTATGAGTACATGTCTATGTATATATAGTATGTACGTGTATGAATGAGTACATGTCTATGTATATATAGTATGTACGTGTATGTATGAGTACATGTCTATGTATATATAGTATGTATGAGTACATGTCTATGTATATGTAGTATGTACGTGTATGTATGAGTACATGTCTATGTATATATAGTATGTACGTGTATGTATGAGTACATGTTATGTATATATAGTATGTACGTGTATGTATGAGTACATGTCTATGTATATATAGTATGTACGTGTATGAATGAGTACATGTCTATGTATATATAGTATGCACTCATACATGTCTATGTATATATATATATATAGTATGTACTCATACATGTCTATGTATATATAGTATGTACGTGTATGTATGAGTACATGTTATGTATATATAGTATGTACGTGTATGTATGAGTACATGTCTATATATATACAGTATGTACGTGTATGAATGAGTACATGTCTATGTATATATAGTATGTACGTGTATGTATGAGTACATGTCTATGTATATATAGTATGCATGAGTACATGTCTATGTATATATAGTATGTATGAGTACATGTCTATGTATATGTAGTATGTAAGTGTATGTAGAGTACATGTCTATGTATATGTAGTACGTACGTGTATGTATGAGTACATGTCTATGTATATATAGTATGAACGTGTATGTATGAGTACATGTCTATGTATATATAGTATGTACGTGTATGTACTCATACATGTCTATGTATATATAGTATGTACTTGTATGTATGAGTCCATGTCTATGTATATATAGTATGTACGTGTATGTATGAGTACATGTCTATGTATATATAGTATGTACGTATCTGTATGAGTACATGTCTATGTATATATATATAGTATGTACGTGTATGTATGAGTACATGTCTGTGTATATATAGTATGTATGTGTATGTATGAGTACATGTCTATGTATATATAGTATGTACGTGTATGTATGAGTACATGTCTATGTATATATAGTATGTACGTGTATGTATGAGTACATGTCTATGTATATATAGTATGTACGTGTATGTACTCATACATGTCTATGTATATATAGTATGTACTTGTATGTATGAGTCCATGTATATGTATATATAGTATGTACGTGTATGTATGAGTACATGTCTATGTATATATAGTATGTACGTATCTGTATGAGTACATGTCTATGTATATATATAGTATGTACGTGTATGTATGAGTACATGTCTGTGTATATATAGTATGTATGTGTATGTATGAGTACATGTCTATGTATATATAGTATGTACGTGTATGTATGAGTACATGTCTATGTATATATAGTGTGTACGTGTATGTATGAGTACATGTCTATGTATATATAGTATGTACGTGTATGTATGAGTACATGTTATGTATATATAGTATGTACATGTATGTATGAGTACATGTCTATGTATATATAGTATGTACGTGTATGAATGAGTACATGTCTATGTATATATAGTATGTATGAGTACATGTCTATGTATATATATATATATAGTATGTATGAGTACATGTCTATGTATATATAGTATGTATGTGTATGTATGAGTACATGTCTATGTATATATAGTATGTACGTGTATGTATGAGTACATGTTATGTATGTATAGTATGTACGTGTATGTATGAGTACATGTCTATGTATATATAGTATGTACGTGTATGAATGAGTACATGTCTATGTATATATAGTATGTACGTGTATGTATGAGTACATGTCTATGTATATATAGTATGCATGAGTACATGTCTATGTATATATAGTATGTACGTGTATGTATGAGTACATGTCTATGTATATATAGTATGTATGAGTACATGTCTATGTATATGTAGTATGTACGTGTATGTATGAGTACATGTCCATGTATATATAGTATGAACGTGTATGTATGAGTACATGTCTATGTATATATAGTATGTACGTGTATGTATGAGTACATGTCTATGTATATGTAGTATGTACGTGTATGTATGAGTACATGTCTATGTATATATAGTATGAACGTGTATGTATGAGTACATGTCTATGTATATATAGTACGTACGTGTATGTATGAGTACATGTCTATGTATATATAGTATGTACGTGTATGTATGAGTCCATGTCTATGTATATATAGTATGTATGAGTACATGTCTATGTATATATAGAATGTATATGTATGTATGAGTACATGTCTATGTATATATAGTATGTACGTGTATGTATGAGTACATGTCTATGTATATATAGTATGTACGTGTATGTATGAGTACATGTCTATGTATATATAGTATGTACGTGTATGTATGAGTACATATCTATGTATATATAGTATGTATGAGTACATGTCTATGTATATATAGTATGTATGAGTACATGTCTATGTATATATAGTATGTATGAACCAGTTCTATGGCTCCAACAGTTAATTTCCAGCCTGTATGTGAGCTCAGCTTGTTCAGTCTGTTGTTCACACAGGTGTCCCTTTGAAGGTTGAGTCAATGTATGTGTATTGGGAAATCTAACAGTTTAATATCTTGAAAGATATTACAAGTATTGCATAGCTATTTCATACGAGTAATTAGCTCATCATGCTTAACATTTCGATGTACAATATGAGTATGTAGTGTAAATATTGAGGGAGTAAATGCAGTTTATACATTTTCCTTGGTTTCAATGTTTTGACTGGGACAGACACTCACACACACATGGGATTTCAACTTTTACTTAAATTATCCTAAAAACTACATGTACTATTGCTTAGAAAATGTATAGCACATGATCCCATTATAGTATATCTTTCTATGTTAATGTTTGAAGAGTAAATAGCGACCATAAAGTGTTGGAAAGAGAATAAAAAGAAGTTTGCAAGAGAACAGTACTAGTGATGATGATGATGATGAAGAATGGTTCAGCAGCTAATCATGTCTTGTTCTCCCGTCAGATGCCTGTGAACTCACACTGGACCCAAACACAGCCCACAGAGTACTCTCTCTGTCTGAGGACAACAGAAAGGTGACGTGTGTTAGAGAGGACCAGTTGCATCCTGATCACCCAGAGAGATTTGACTCCTATCCTCAGGTGTTGTGTAGAGAGGGTCTGACTGGCCGCTGTTACTGGGAGGTAGAGAGGGAAGGACTTGTTTTTATAGGAGTGACATACAGAGGAATCACAAGGAGAGGAGGGGGTGTTGACAGCAGACTTGGATGGAACAACAAGTCCTGGAGTCTTGGTTGTTATGTTGATGGTTACTCTGCCTGGTACAACGGTAGTAGAACAGTCAAACGTCTCCCCCCCGCTGGCTCTAACAGAGTAGGAGTGTATCTGGACCGGCCTGCTGGCACTCTGTCCTTCTACAGAGTGTCCCCAGATGTAGGAGGGTCCTCAGACACACTGACACACATCCACACCTTCCAGTCCACCTTCACCCAGGAGGACCTCCTCCCTGGGTTTTGGTTTGGGAGGGGTGCCTCAGTGTCTCTGTGTCGGTTGTAGACAAAGAATCACGCAGGGCGGGCAGGACCCACTCACACACAGACACATAGTACACACACACATAGTACACACGCACACACATAGTACACACACACACAGCACACACACACACACATAGTACATACACACACAGTACACACACAGAGATAGCACACACACACACATAGTACACACACATAGTACACACACAAACAAATAGTACACACACACATAGTACACACACACATTGTACACACACAAACACATAGTATACACACATAGTACACTCACACATAGTACACATACACATAGTACACACACAAACACATGGCACACACACAAACTCATAGTACACACACACATAGCACACACACACACATAACACACACACACATAGCACACACACACATATAACAGACACACATTGCACACACACAAACACAGTGTACACACACACAAAGGACACACACAAACACACAGTACACACACGTAGTACACACACAAACCCATAGCGCACACACACATAGTACACACACACACATAGTACACACACAAACACACACACATAACACACACACACATAGCACACACACACATATAACAGACACACATTGCACACACACAAACACAGTGTACACACACACAAAGGACACACACAAACACACAGTACACACACGTAGTACACACACAAACCCATAGCGCACACACACATAGTACACACACACACATAGTACACACACAAACACACACACATAGTACACACACACAGCACACACACACACACAAACACATAGTACACACACGCATAGTACACACACATAAGTGCACGAAGAAATTATATTTTCTCTTTCATTTATTTCAATAACTTTGATTTTTATTTATGTAACATACTTTTCGCTTTTACTCAAGTCTGTTTGTGAATTAAAAATGGAGGCGAGAGAGAGAGATTGTGTGTGGCTGTATTTTCCTTCAGGTTGTTTTGTAGAGATTTAATGTGTTACTGTGTGTTGTTTTATTTGAATTGATACATGCTATTTTATGTGTTGTTAATGTCTATTAGACAAGTATATACAATGTAATATTTGTCTATTTATGTTCATCTTGCTCTACTTATTACAACAATAAATCATTTGATTTGAAGTAACTCAGTACTTGAGTAGTCTTTTCACTAGATACTTTCTTACTCTTCCACTTTTACTTCTACTTGAGTTATTATTACTTTAATTATATACTTGTTATATATAAAAGTAGGTTGTTATAAATAGGAGGTTATTGCTCATTATGCGTGTGGTGTGTGTGTGTGTTAGTGTGTGTATGTGTCTATGTGTGTGTGTATGTGTCTATGTGTGTGTGTATGCGTGTGGTGTGTGTGTGTATATTAGTGTGTGTTTCTGAGTGTGTGTATTAGTGTGTGTATGTGTCTATGTGTGTGTATGCGTGCGGTGTGTGTGTGTGTTAGTGTGTGTGTTCAAACGCTATATTTTGTCTTCCTTTGTTGTGGAGTCCTTGTTCTATGTGGTGCTTGTATTGGGATGCGCACAATGAAGACACAGTCTTCCACACATGCGCACATGCAAATCCACCCACAAGGCTCCAGACACAGGTTTGAAATGCTCTTAAAGGTTCATGTTCACATGTAGTGCATCCACAAGGCTCCAGACACAGGTTTGAAATGCTCTTAAAGGTTCATGTTCACATGTAGTGCATCCACAAGGCTCCAGACACAGGTTTGAAATGCTCTTAAAGGTTCATGTTCACATGGAGTGCATCCACAAGGCTCCAGACACAGGTTTGAAATGCTCTTAAAGGTTCATGTTCACATGTAGTGCACCCACAAGGCTCCAGACACAGGTTTGAAATGCTCTTAAAGGTTCATGTTCACATGTAGTGCATCCACAAGGCTCCAGACACAGGTTTGAAATGCTCTTAAAGGTTCATGTTCACATGTAGTGCATCCACAAGGCTCCAGACACAGGTTTGAAATGCTCTTAAAGGTTCATGTTCACATGTAGTGCATCCCGTACCAGGGAGAATGAGGGACGCATCCGCGCCTCAGTGGAACATCTCTGAGAACCTCAGAGAACCTACACGCACACGCACGCACACACACACACACACACGCGCACAGACACACGCACAGACACATGCACACACAGACACGTGCACACAGACATGCACACACACACAGACACACGCACAATCATACATGCATGCACGTGCACGCACACAGACACACGCACACAGACACACGCACACACACAGACACACGCACACAGACACACGCACACACAGACATGCACACACACGCGCATACGCACACAGACGCGCACAAAGACACACGCACACACAGACATGCACGCACGTGAACGCACACAGATATACGCACACAGACACACGCACACTGACACATGCACACACAGACACACGCACACACACAGAGACACACACACACAGACACACGCACACACAGACATGCACGCACGCGGACGCACACACACACACAGACACAAGCACACAGACACATGCACACAGACACATGCACACAGATACACGCACAAACAGACACGCACACACACGCACACACAGACATGCACACACGCGCACGCACACACACGCACACACATTACGACATAACGCACGCACATAAGGATTAAGGAACATAACATGCTCCTTAATCATTTAATCACTCAGTTAAGGACTTGAGGATCCTTAATCACTAAGCCGTTTCCTTATCTTAATTCATATCAAAATCAGCAGGCTAAGTAGTAACATGATACTTTGTATATCGAGACGTAAACACAATTGAATTCATAACGTTTAAATCGTATACTTTAAAAACAAGGTCATCTGAATTTATTCGTTTTGAAATCCCCGCTTTGAAATTCAAATATGGCATTTCAAGTTGTACCATTTAAAAACACAATAAAAAATTATGCATTCACTTTTTATGATACAAAAAATTCAATTTGCAGATATTTGATATATTCGAGATATCTATCTATCTATCTATATATCTATATATATAATATATCTATCTATCTATCTATATATATATATATATATATATATATATATATATATATATATATATATATATATATATATACATACATACGATATTGATTACTCATATTCAAGTGGTCAAAATATGGACCAGAAAATTAAAGCCATAAAAATCTAAACTGCAGTAGCAGGTCCTTCCAAGGCCAAAGCAATAGAGACCGAATGCAATCGAATCTACTGCCGGCCTATCAGAGCGCCATCCTTCAGTCATGTGATCAAAACAAACTGCTGGAGAATTAAAGCCAACGATGGCCAACAGGGAGAAGGACGGGGCTCAGGTAAATTGTACGGTTTATGTCAGTTATGTATAATCAAAGTCGGGCCTCAATAAGCACAGTAGGTTTCAGGGCTTCAAAAAAGCTCGTAACACAACATAACCACCATGACAGCAGTCTGTTCCATCACGTTCAGTCTCGATTGCCGAGGTGAATTCAAAACGAATGAATTCAGATGATTTTGGCTTCAAAGTATAATATGTAAATGTTATGAATTCAATGGTGTTTTAAATTTCCATATACAAAATAAAATGGCTTTTAAAACTTCAAAACGTTATGATTTGCTTCCATGCACACCTGCATGTAGGTGTACTAATTAGGTTGCCATGGTGATGAGTTCGCGGGGCTTGTTGCAGGTGGCGCTGTTTACTTCCGTTCAGTAAAGCAACTAGTTTGGTAGTAGCCGTCTTTTGTCTCCAATACACGGTCATTTCCTAAATAATTTTTACAAATTAAACCACAACACGGTTGGAAGTTTCCGGTTCAACTTATATGTGTGACTGTTGAAGTCATTAAAATAATCAATACTTAACTAAAGATTATGATTGGTTTGTTAGGACTGATGTTGGCTGTGCATCGCTGCACCTGTCCTCCACACTTCACACACCTCCACCCAAAGCTAAACTCCACCTTAATGGTGTTGATATGCAAGATGCAGTGTAGTGACAGCAAGTGTGTCTCCAGTTCTCTGAGTTCAGTCACTGTGGTGAAAGGATGAATACGCTTTAACAAGGCTACCTTGAATGAACCTTTCATTATGTTTTGTGTTCATTTAGTGGGGTTGGGTTCGTGTTGGGTCTCTTATCTTTTGTTCACCTGCTTGTTGAGGTGTGTGTTGAGCACCAAAGGCTCTTCAACCATCCCAAACACCTCCACCACACACACACCTGTGTCTCCTTCACCCTAATCATGTTGGCCAGAAGGTGAACTGCACCGAGGTGGATTCACCGCCCCCTAGTGGCTCCACATGCAATAACAGTACTTAAACATGGCTTTGATAAACGACCTCATAGCTCACTATTTAGTCTTTTATCAGACACAGTGATCCAAAGCTACTTACAGTGAATACAGATACATATAGGGGCTGGAAGTATGGTGCTGATGGTGCTGCAGCGACCCCTGATGGCTGAGAGGGAAATATTATTGGAAATAATGTAGTTTTAAATCATTTCTGATTGATTTATTATTCTTAAGCCACATCTGTTAGCATTATTTTGTATTAAAACGAAAAGAATCATCTTCTGAACACACAAGAACGTTCAGTTGAATCCACTTAGATGTTTATTACCATTATGCTTTATTAACAAATACAACAGAAAAATAGTCCCTTACATGTACACAGTAAACACAAGGACTAAAATAATATAAGTAAACAGGTGTGCACATATATTTAATAACTGAACATGTTCTGCTGCTGCGTTGATCCCAACAGAACACAAGTAATCGATATTCCGTTTAAAGTTATTCACTACATGATCAACATCCACTTGTATTATGAATATAATATTAAATCTGCTTTAAATCAGGTTCCATTTTAGGATTATTTAAAAAAAGAACTGATATCAGAGACCTTTGGTATTAAACTGTTAATGTCTGCAGATATACAAAATATTGCAATATGAACATGGTTTGATTTACCATCAATCAATATTTAAAATACATTTTACATTAGAAATATAGTCTTTGTAAAACCCAACGGAAGATCTTAAAAGTCACTTCCTTTCATGGTTTATCAAGATCAACTTTTCAGAAGCCCAATAAAATGAAGCAATTGGAGTATAGTTGAGATAATGTATTTACAACAACAAAACCCTGTGTGTGTGTGTGTGTGTGTGTGAGAATGTGTATATGTGTATTCAAGTTTGTGTGTTAATGTGTGTGTGTGTGTGTGAATGTGTATTTGTGTATTCAAGTTTGTGTGTGTGTGTGTGTGTGTGTGGATTAATATGTGTGTATGTGTGTATTCATGTGTGTGTGTGTGTGTGTGTGTGTGTGTGTGTGTGTGACTGTGTGTATGTGTGTGCATTCATGTGTGTGTATGTGAATGTGTGTGTATTTGTCAATGTATATGAATGTGCCTGTGTGTATTCATGTGTGTGTGTGTATGTGAATGTGTGTTGTGTGTGTATGTGAATGTGTGTATCTGTGTGTGTGAATATTTTTGTGTGTGTGTTGTGTGTGTATGTGAACATGTATGTCTGTGTGTGTGAGTATTCATGTGTGTGTTGAGTGTGTGTGTGTCAATGTATGTGAATGTGTGTGTGTGTGTGTCAGTGTGGTTTTGTTGTTACAACCGACACAGAGACACTGAGGCACCATCACCATATAATCTAAACCCAGGGAGGAGGTCCTCCTGGGTGATGGTGGACTGGAAGGTGTGTATGTGTGTCAGTGTGTCTGAGGACCCTCCTACATCTGGGGACACTCTGTAGAAGGACAGAGTGCCAGCAGGCCGGTCCAGATACACTCCTACTCTGTTAGAGCCAGCGGGGGGGAGACGTATGTCTGTTCTACTACCGTTGCACCGGGCAATGTAACCACCACCATCACAATAAAGACTCCAGGACTTGTTGTACCAGCCAAGGCTGCTGTCATCAACCTCTCCTCTCCTCGTGATTCCTCTGTATGTCCCTCCTATAACAACACATCCTTCCCACTCTACCTCCCAGTAATAGCGGCCAGTCAGACCCTCTCTACACAACACCTGGCTCCAGTAGTCAAATCTCTCTGGGTGATCAGGATACGACTGCTCCTCTCTAACCCGCGTCACCTTTCTGTTGTCCTCAGACAGAGAGAGGTGTCTGTGGGCTGTGTTTGGGTCCAGTGTGAGTTCACAGGCATCTGATGGGAGTACAAGACATGATTAGCTGCTGAACCATTCTTCATCATCATCATCATCTTGCATACTTCTTTTTATTCTCTTTCCGATACTTTTTATGGTCGCTATCTACTCTTCAAACATTATCATAGAAAGACAAAAAATATATAATATGATAGGTACTATAGTGGAATAAAGTGATATAGATTTTCTAAGCAATAGTAGTACATGTCGTTTTTAAGATAATTAAAGTTAAACTTCATAGCAAATCCCATGTGTGTGTGAGTGGCTGTCCCAGTCAAAACATTGAAACCACGGAAAATTTATAAACTGCATTTACTCCATCAATATTTACACTACATACACATATTATACATCACACTCAACCTTCAAAGGGACACCTGTGTGAACAACAGACTGAACAAGCTGAGCTCACATACAGGCTGGAAACTAACAGTTGGAGCAATATAACTGGTTCATACATACTATATATATATATATATACAGTATATACAGTATATATATATATATACAGTATATACTGTATATATATATATTTATTTATAGACATGTACTCATACATACACGGTCATACTGTATATACATAGACATGTACTCATACATACACGTACATACTATATATACATAGATATGTACTCATACATACACGTACATACTAGACATACATAAACACAGGGAAACACATCTATCCATACGTATACACAAGTACACAACTTAATGAACGGACGTCACCTCCTGCTGTGTGGATGGACTTTCCATCTCAATAGTTAGTGTGTTGTGATGAATCCAACTAAACACTTACACTTCTTTAGAGCTGGTTTCAGCCTCCACACTCCACCGTGCTCCACACTGGGGGGGAAAAAAAGTGAGAGCAGCATGTTGAAACATTCACCTTCATCCTCTGCTGTCTCATAGCTTTCTACACAACATGAGTTCCAGCTGCGTTTTCAAACCACTTCATCTAGCAGCTGGTTGAATCCTTGTAGGAGACATTGTCTCTGAGTGGGGAGCTGTCCTCTCCATACCTGAGAGTGTCCAGTCTCCAGCGTGGATCCTCCAGTCCAGCAGAGAGCAGTGTAACTCCTGAGTCTCCTGGGTGATTGTAGCTCAGGTCCAGCTCTCTCAGATGGGAGGGGTTGGAGCTCAGAGCTGAGGCCAGAGAAGCACAGCTTTCCTCTGTGACCAGGCAGCCAGACAAGCTACGCACGCACGCACGCACACGCATGCAAACACACAGACACACAGACACACACACCATTAATAAAGTGTAATCATTCCATATAGAGGACCACCAAAAGCTTAATTGATACTTTACCCTGTCTGAGAACAGGAAGAGGAAGTAGGGAGATGACATCATCACATACAGCAGAAATTCCTTCACTTGGATGTGAAACAGGATCTTAAACAAATGCTCCTTTCTCAATAGCTACAACTCAAATTAGATATTGTTCGGTTAGAGTCAGGAGAACTGTGTTTGGTACGCTAAGACCGTTTCTTCACAAGTTCTAACATTGTGTAGAACCAGGGAGTGTTTTGTCAGCAGGGAAAAGAGCAACAGAAATGCATTGGACATGAGCAGCCCTTACACCAAACTAATGTTATGTTAATAAAGGACATCTTTAATGTTCCATATGAATCACTATACCACGGCCAGTGATGTTCTAGTGGTGAGGTATGCATTATATTCAGATCACAGCATGGCTAGAGCCTCATCACCATGTCTACACTAATGACAACTCCTCAGCTCACATCAGCTGGCCAGAGTTACATAACATATAACATACATAACACACTAGCAGTTAACAGGACAGCAACCCCTAACCCTCACATCAGCTGGCCAGAGTTACATAACATATAACATACATAACATACTAGCAGTTAACAGGACAGCAACCCCTAACCCTAACATCAGCTGGCCAGAGTTACATAACATATAACATACATAACATACTAGCAGTTAACAGGACAGCAACCCCTAACCCTCACATCAGCTGGCCAGCGTTCTGTGAGCTAGAATAACCTGTTAACTCATAACATACTAGCAGTTAACAGGACAGCAAACATAAAGAACTAAACAATAACAATCTTGTTGAAATCAGTGGTCCTCTAAAGTTATGTCAGTACTGTAGCGTTAGCATCCTCATTGACACGGTGAACCTAGCTTCTATATGAATAATGATGCTGCATCGTGTGGGGGAATCTTAGTCTGTATCGTGTGTTCTTTTTCCATAACAGCCCACCTAGTCGTGGATCATCCCTTACATATTAAACAACCCCAAAGCCACAGTTTGAAGAAGAGGTTGATAACTGACCTGAGAGTTTTCAATGTACAGTGTGGACTCCCCAGTCCAGCAGAGAGCAGCTTCACTCCTGAATCCTGCAGATCATTGGTACTCAGGTCCAGCTCTCTCAGACTAGAGGAGTTGGAGCTGAGAACTGAGGCCAGAGCTTCACAGCATCTCTCTGACAGATGACAGCCATTCATCCTTCACACAAAACAAACAGAACATGCTAGGAACTGTGATTAAATGTTTTATTAGAATTAAAACAAAGTATTTTTACATATATGAAAATATATAACTAATGTTAATAAACGGAATATTTGAACATTAAGAGTTTGATGTCACATAGATAAACACAACATATCAATATACTTCCCTTAAAAAGACAGTTTTATGAAAAGGCTGTAATTAAACCTTAATAAACAACTCCAAAGTCCACCTTACTGACTGACTACACGATAAGTGGAATACGAATGTAATACAACAGACACCTTGTAGCATATCACATCGAAATTTGGTCTGACACCTGAACTGATGATTTTAGATTTATGAGAAATCCCAATACCAACATAATAGCTGGTTACAAAACACAAAACGACAATATATAAGCTACCTTAATTACCCTACTAACCAACATAAGAGCTGGTTACAAAACACAAAACAACAATATATAAGCTACATTAATTACCATACTAACCAACATAAGAGCTGGTTACAAAACACAAAACAACAATATATAAGCTACCTTAATTACCTTACAAACCAACGTAAGAGCTGGTTACAAAACACAAAACAACAATATATAAGCTAGCTTACTTACCATACAAACCAACGTAAGAGCTGGATACAAAACACAAAACAACAATGTATTTTCTACCTTAATTACCATACAAACCAACGTAAGAGCTGGTTACAAAACCAGCCCACCTAGTCGTGGAACATCCCTTACATATTAAACAACCCCAAAGACACAGTTTGAAGAAGAGGCTGGTAACTGACCTGAGAGTTTCCAGTGTACAGTGTGGACTCCCCAGTCCAGCAGAGAGCAGCTTCACTCCTGAATCCTGCAGATCATTGGTACTCAGGTCCAGCTCTCTCAGACTAGAGGACTTGGAGCTGAGAACTGAGGCCAGAGCTTCACAGCATCTCTCTGACAGATGACAGCCATTCAGCCTTCACACAAAATAAACACAACATGTCAGAAACTGGGTTTAAAATAACTAACATATTTAACATTTAACATAATGAGGGAATTGTGTTGAAATATTTTATTACAAATGTTTTATTAATTTAACTAATATATTCTACATGTTGTAATACATGTTATTAGTGAACCTACAGAGATTTTTTGGAGGCTTTGACCACTGACAGCAGCCTCAGAAGACCCTCCTCTGAAGCAGAGTATTTCTTCAGGTCACACACATCCAGCTCCTCTTCTGATGACAGTAAGATGAAGACCAGAGCTGACCACTGAGCAGGGGAGAGAGATTTTGTGGAGAGACTTCCTGATGTCAGGTAACGTTGGATCTCCTCCACTATAGAACGGTCGTTCAGCTCATTCAGACAGTGGAACAGATCTCTGGAGAGAGATCTCCACCTATCTTCTCCTTGATGTAAGACACAGTTTCCTCATTGGTCAATGAGCTGCTTCCTGTCAGTCCCAGCAGTCCTCGTAGGAGAATCTGATTGGTCTCCAGAGAGAGGCCCAGGAGGAAGCGGAGGAACAAGTCCAGGTGTCCGTTCTCACTCTGTAAGGCCTTGTCCACAGCACTCTGGTAGAATTTGACCTTTCTTTTCTTTGTTTGTTTGTTTCTAATAAGAATAGACCAAAGCGATTTTGGTTGTCCTGAGAGCAGATTGACACCAGTGTCGATGAAGGACAGAAAGACATAAAGGGCAGCCAGAAACTCCTGGATGCTCAAATGGACAAAGCAGAACACCTTGTCCTGGTACAGCCAACTTTCCTCTTTAAAGATCTGGGTGAACACTCCTGAGTACACTGAGGCTGCTCTGATATCGATGCCACACTCTGCCAGGTCTGCCTCGTAGAAGATCAGGTTGCCTTTCTCCAGCTGGGTAAAAGCCAGTTTTCCCAGAGAAACCAAGATCTCCCTACTCTCTGAACTCCAGGGTGGATCTGTTTCAGCTCTCCCATGATACTTCCTGTCGCCCTGTACGGACTGAACCCTCAGAAAGAAGATGTACATCTGAGTCACGGTATTGGGCATCTCTTCTCCTCTCTGGGATGTTTTGAAGAAGTCCTCCAGAACTGTAGCAGTGATCCAACAGAAGACAGGGATGTGACACATGATGTGGAGGCTTCGTGATGTCTTGATATGGGAGATGATCGTGCTAGCCAGCGTCTCCTCTCTGAATCTCTTCCTGAAGTACTCCTCCTTCTGTGGGTCGGTGAACCCTCTCACCTCTGTCACCATGCCAACATACTCAGCAGGGATCTGATTGGCTGCCGCAGGGCGTGTGGTTATCCAGATGCGAGCGGAGGGAAGCAGGTAGCCCCTGATAAGGTTTGTCAGCAGCACGTCCACCGAGGTGGACTTTTTGACATCAGTACAGATCTGGTTGTTCTTGAAGTCCAGAGGAAGTCGACACTCATCCAGACCATCCAAGATAAAGACAACTTTGAACTGGTCGTATCTGCAGATTCCTGCTTCTTTGGTCTCAATAAAGAAGTGATGAAGAAGTTCCACCAAGCTAAACTCTTTCCCTATCAGTAAATTCAGCTCTCTGAAAGTGAAGGGAAATGTGAAGTGTATGTCGTGGTTGGCTTTGCCTTCAGCCCAGTCCAGAGTGAACTTGTGTGTTAAGACGGTTTTACCAATGCCGGCCACTCCAGTTGTCATTATTGTTCTGATTGGTTGATCTTGTCCAGGTAAGGGTTTAAAGATGTGTTCACATTTGATTGGTGTTTCCTCCTTGGCTGGTTTCCTGGAAGCTGTTTCAATCAGTCTGACCTCATGTTCCTTGTTGACCTCTCCACTGCCTCTCTCTGTGATGAAGAGCTCTGTGTAGAAGTCATTCAGACCTGTTGGCTGTCCTGCTTTAGGGATTCCCTCAAACACACACCTCAACTTCTCCTTCAGATGAGACTTGATGTTATGTTGGCACTCAACAGCACCAGATGCTAAATGAGAAAACACCAGAAGACATCAGTTATTGGCTGGTTACATCAGTGTAAACATATCAATAATTCGTGTTAAATGATCAACTTCATGATATTTAGTGGCTTTATTACTTGTGGTTGGAGAATCCAGTTGTGACTAGGACTGCATGCTATGGATACACTATTTTCAGGATTATTTTAATATTACCACAGCAAGTGGAATATAATAGCAAGCGCTATTCTACTTAAGATGTGTGTGGGAGTGTGTGTGGATGGTGGCTGGTTTAAGCAGCCTCACCTGGCCCGAGTCTGACTGATTGGACTCTGGGGCTGGGTGGGGCTGCACACCTGTTGCACATTGAGCAATCAGTCTGGACAGGTTAAACCAGCCACCACCACACACACTCGAGGAGAGCTCTCCGGCATGGTAGCACGGAGCACCGTCTGCCTGCCTCATTCCATTCAACTTTAAACAATAAACTGGATTTAACATCACCACCCTGTGTCCAATTGGTTTGGAGAGGTCTCTGTTCAGGCACCAATGTAGCAAATGTCCCTATTTACACGCCACCTAGGTGGCTCCCATACTCCACCTAGGTGACTTTCCTCGGGCTCCTCCAAACCAATTGGACACAGGGTGGTGATGTTGAAAACCGGTTTATTGTCAAGGTTGCATACGGTGAGGCCAGCAGACGGTGCTCCGTGCTGCCATGCCGAAGAGCTCTTCCCGAGTGTGTGTGGTGGTGGCTGGTTTAACCTGTGCACACTGATTGGTCAATGTGCAACAGGTGTGCAGCCCCACCCAGCCCCAGAGTCCAATCAGTCTGACTCGGGCCAGGTGAGGCTGCTTAAACCAGCCACCATCCACACACACTCCCACAATGTGTTATAACTTCCTATAAATAATGCTATCATTGTTGTTTCAGTGGAAATGACTTCTATGACATAACAAGATAGCGTTGCATATCTTCCACTGAGTTATTCGGCTGTTGATCTGCAGTATATTATTTTATATTCTTTAACAATGTCCCACAATGTTTCCACAATGTCCCTGCATGTATGGATCAAACCATTTAACCTGATTGCCCGAGAATAACCATACATAGCTAGATAAAATAATTTAACCTGATACCCCCACAATAACCCCCAAAAGGAAAGATATCTCAGCATGGAAATTACAGAAATGTAGAAATGTACCATGATCTAATTTAGTCCCTTACTTTTCTTTTTGCAAAGTAAGAGTCTTCTCAGTTTTCAAAATAAGAGTATCTTACCGCCCCACAGTGTGTCGGCCAGTTTCTTCTGGTTCATCTCCATCAGGCAGAGCTTTGTGATGTCTACCACTCCCTCTATGGCGCGCCTCCTCTGCTCATCTTTCTTACCATCCACCTCCTCTTCCCTCTGACTCTCTGAGCATTGTGGGTAATCTGGGAAGAGAACTCTCCAGAGCTTCTTCAGCTCCTTGTCTAGAAAAGTGTGTGCATTCTCCTCAGCCCTCTGGAACAGAACAAACATCAAGGAGATCTTTACTCTAACTCTACACTAACTGAGGACATCAGAAACATCTGTCCTAGATTCACGTCCCGCTGGTCTAAAGAGGGAAGCCTGGAGGCTATTAGCACCACAAGAGATGCTTTTTAATGTTCATGTAGAGCTAAAGTCAAATGTCTTGTTGGACATTTACACACCTTGATCAGCTCTGTTTGATGCTGCTGTACAGACTGAGCACTGGAAACATTTGACTTCTCCTGGTGTTGTCTGTGGAGAACACACACACACACACACACACACACACACACATTAGTGTCAGTAGAGTCTGAACTACCAACTGGTCTGTTTTCATCATCTGTTTGAAACTCTCTGGAGGGGAGTCCATCTTTCAATACAGTAGGATGCTCCATAGACCAGTCACTTTTCATGGATACCCAGCTGGGTCCAGGGGAGTCTGCTCTCGCCCACTGGACCTTTCTAGAAAAACAAGAACAAGGATCTCCCTCTCATTCGCACCATATCAACCACATCACTAAAACAGCCTTATCCCTCCTCAAGCTTAAGTCAAATGTCTTGTTGGACATTTACACACCTTGATCATCTGTTTGATGCTGCTGTACAGACTAAGCACTGGTGACCTTTGACCTCTCCTGGTGTTGCCTGTGGAGAACACTCACACGGACACACAATCTATTATATTTTGACACAATCCAATACCCTAACCCTAACCCAACCAACGGTCCTCTGTGCCCGAGAACCCAACCAGCCAGAACTTGAACACTCCAGAACCCAACCAGCCAGAACTGGAACACCTAAAGACACAACCAGCCAGAACCGGAACACCCAAATATAACATCCACCTCATTCACAGAAATCCCCACTGCCGACCTGTCCTCCATAATACCAAGCATGTAGTCCTCCACCTGCACCCTGGACCCCACCTCCTCCACCCTTGTCAAAGCCTGTTTCTATACGCTCTCCCCATGCCTTCTCAAAATAGTGACATCCTCCCTGAGCAACGTATCCTCATAGAATCGTTCGAATGATAGTACGGAAAGTTATACACAATAGTTTGCACAATTTGCACGAATTTCCAGCAATACGAGCGATCAGTGTGCCTGCACACAAAAAGCGCAGGCATGGCTTTTATTCTCAGTGGAAAATGCAATATTTTGAAATCAATTTTGCATTAGAATGAGTTTCGATAACATTTCTACCAAGAAATATACATTTAATTGTCATAATATTTGTTCAGTAATTGTAAACATTTAGTTTGTAAATTATTAAGAATATTATTTCGGCCCTAAATGAGTATCAGATGTAGTAGGGAGGTAACAAAGCAAAAAGGGATTGAAATTACACTTTTCAACCAGGCACCGTTCAAAAACCAAGGGTTTATTTATTTATTTATTTTACACCAGCTGTGTAGAATACAGGAACAAAGACCAGGCCAAAAATAATAACCTAAAAGACCACCTCTTGTACAAATCCACATGCGCTTGTTAATGACCTATGGGCATTATTTCATTTTCTGTAACATGCACACATATATCCTGTATCTAATACATGAACGTGAACATGTAATATGAACTCAATATTCTGAACAACCCCCAAAATGATTGATTGATGCTGATATAGTAGCGGGACGCTATGATGAGGTACATTAATGTATGTAAACACAGTTCACGTTTCTTACGAGTTTGTGAGTTCTATATAAAGGTTCAGTTACACAAACCTAGATGAGGATTTATCTCCAAAAGTGCACTTCAGTCATTTACTAATCTAAAGATAAACGATTTAGCCGGCTTTTACTCCAACCACCCTCCTCTCCCTACTCCCCAACTCTCCCTCCTCTCATTCACACCATGTCATCCAAATCACTAAAACAGCCTTATCCATCCTCGTCCTGCTAAATGCCCTAAATGTAAATGTTTCCTCACACTCTTCCCACTCATTCTCAAAATAGTTGCCTCCTCCCTGACCTCTGGCCTCATCTTCCTTTAAACTCACCTTAAATCTCAGCATTAGCCTTATTCCTCCTCTCATTCACAATATGTCAACCACATCACTAAAACAGCCTTATCCCTCCTCTCATTCACACCATGTCAACCACATCACTAAAACAGCCTTTTACAACCTAAAAACCATCTCCCACCTTCGACCCCTCGACCCTTCACCACTGAAGAAACCCTCATCCATATCTCCAACACGTCACTCTATAAATCCTTACCTCTTCTCAATATTTAGATTTCCATCTTTAAAGTTAACAGGTAGACTCATAGAGCGGCCAGTCTTGATGGAGACACAACTGGGTCCAGGGGAGTCTGCTCTCTCCTGCTGGACTCTTCTAGAAAAACAAGAACCAGGATGTATGGACATTTACAGTATCTCACAAAAGTGAGTACACCCCTCACATTTTTGTAAATATTTGAGTATATCTTTTCATGTGACAACACTGAAAAAAATGACACTTTGCTACAATGTAAAGTAGTGAGTGTACAGCTTGTATAACAGTGTAAATTTGTTGTCCCCTCACAATAACTCAACACACAGCCATTAATGTCTAAACCGCTGGCAACAAAAGTGAGTACACCCCTAAGTGAAAATGTCCAAATTGGGCCCAAAGTGTCAATATTTTGTGTGGCCACCATCATTTTCCAGCTCTGCCTTAACCCTCTTGGGCTTGGAGTTCACCAGAGCTTCACATGTTGCCACTGGAGTCCTCTTCTACTCCTCCATGACGACATTACGGAGCTGGTGGATGTTAGAGACCTTGCACCTCTCCACCTTCCATTTGAGGATGCCCCACAGATGCTCAATAGGGTTTGGGTCTGGAGACATGCTTGGCCTGTCCATCACCTTTACCCTCAGCTTCTTTAGCTAGGCAGTGGTCATCTTGGAGGTGTGTTTGGGATCGTTATCATGTTGGAATACTGCCCTGCGGCCCAGTCTCCGAAGGGAGGGGATCATGCTCTGCTTCAGTGTGTCACAGTACATGTTGGCATTCATGGTTCCCTCAATGAACTGTAGCTCCCCAGTGCTGGCATCACTCATGCAGCCCCAGACCATGACACTCCCACCACCATGCTTGACTGTAGGCAAGACACACTTGTCTTTGTACTCCTCACCTGGTTGCCGCCATACACGCTTGACACCATCTGAACCAAATAAGTTTATCTTGGTCTCATCAGACCACAGGACATGGTTCCAGTAATTCATATCCTTACTCTACTTGTCTTCAGCAAACTGTTTGCGGGTTTTCTTGTGCATCATCTTTAGAAGAGGCTTCTTTCTGGGAGGACAGCCATGCAGATCAATTTGATGCAGTGTGCGGCGTATGGTCTGAGCACTGACAGGCTGACCCCCCACCCCTTCAACCTCTGCAGCGATGCTGGCAGCACTCATACGTCTATTTCCCAAAGACAACCTCTGGATATGACGCTGAGCACGTGCACTCAACTTATTTGGTCGACCACGGCGAGGCCTGTTCTGAGTGGAACCTGTCCTGTTAAACCGCTGTATGGTCTTGGCCACCGTGCTGCAGCTCAGTTTCAGGGTCTTGGCAATCTTCTTATAGCCCAGGCCATCTTTATGTAGAGCAACAATTCTATTTTTCAGATCCTCAGAGAGTTCTTTGCCATGAGGTCCCACGTTGAACTTCCAAATGACCAGTATGAAGGAGTGTGAGAGCGATGACACCAAATTTAACACACCTGCTCCCCATTCACACCTGAGACCTTGTAACACTAACGAGTCACATGACACCGGGGAGGGAAAATGGCTAATTGGGCCCAATTTGGACATTTTCACTTAGGGGTGTACTCACTTTTGTTGCCAGCGGTTTAGACATTAATGGCTGTGTGTTGAGTTATTTTAAGTGGACAGCAAATTTACACTGTTATACAAGCTGTACACTCACTACTTTACATTGTAGCAAAGTGTCATTTCTTCAGTGTTGTCACATGAAAAGATATACTCAAATATTTTCAAAAATGTGAGGGGTGTACTCACTTTTGTGAGATACTGTATTAGATGCTGTATCTTTATAATCTCTGAACAATCCTTACCTTTTCTCGTCTCCTTACCTACATCACTAAAGCAGCCTTATCCCTCCTCTCATTCACACCATGTCAACCACATCACTAAAACAGCCTTATCCCTCCTCTCATTCACACCATTTCAACCACATCACTAAAACAGCCTTATCCCTCCTCTCATTCACACCATGTCAACCACATCACTAAAACAGCCTTATCCCTCCTCTCATTCACACCATGTCAACCACATCACTAAAACAGCCTTATCCCTCCTCTCATTCACACCATGTCAACCACATCACTAAAACAGCCTTATCCCTCCTCTCATTCACATCATGTCAACCACATCACTAAAACAGCCTTATCCCTCCTCTCACTCACACCATGTCAACCACATCACTAAAACAGCCTTATCCCTCCTCTCATTCACACCACGTCAACCACATCACTAAAACAGCCTTATCCTTCCACAAAATATTTTTCCACCTATAAAAACTCTCCAGCCTTCGACGCTCCCGATCCTTCACCCCTGAATAAATCCTGATCCATGTCTCGGACCGGTCAAACTTCATGGAGACACAGCTGGGTCCAGGGGAGTCTGCTCTCTCCTTCTGGTCTCTTCTAGAAAAACAAGAACCAGGATTTATGGACGTTTGATATATACTGTATCTTTATAATCACTGATAAATCCTTACCTCTTCTCAATAGACTGATTTCCTTCTTTAAAATTAACAGGTTCTTCCATAGACCAGTCACTCTTCATGGAGACACAGCTGGGTCCAGGGGAGTCTGCTCTCTCCTGCTGCTCTGGGCTTCAACACAACACACACACACAGCTTTTACTCAGACTAATGATGGAGTCATGATATATCACTGCTGTGCTCTGAGATGGACAACAGTCACAGACAGTGAGAGATCCTCTTCTTACCTCTTAGCTTTGCTCTGGCGGCCATGTTCCCCAGACAGAGTGGTTTTAGAGGTAGGACCCCCCTCCTCTCTCTCCTCATTCATAGTAGACTGGAGACCTGGACACAAACACAACTACATATTGTTTCTACGGTCCCTCAGCGTTTGTTTGTTCTCTGTTTTTATATAAGCTGCTTATTGCCAGTCACAGGGGGCTGTTGTCTGTCTCTGTCTACTTTGGACGAGAGGCAGGGTGGTCTTTCTATATGCAGATTCATAGACCCTCTTATTCACAATGAGGGGAAAGATGTGGAGACGTTTCTAATAACTATTTAATAACTATTCATCATTCCACACAGAAGGTCTCTAAGGGCTTCAAATGTGTCTGATCAAGATCAAGTTCACCATGCAGATATCAAACCTACTGTTCCCTATGCTGGTTAAACCGCTCTGAAAGTATGACCATATATGGACTTCCTCATGTCATATGACATCACAACCAGATCTGTGATGCAGGCCCACAGAGAACAAGACCCAGTACAAGATGATGTTTAAACACCTTCACTAACCAAGATGGCCATCTTCCTGACTAATAATAATTTAATCATAATAATACAAATATAACAACTGTACAGTACATCCTATGTGCCTTTAAAGTCACCCAAGGACACTTGTGATTTAGGACAAATACTAAATCTGAAGAAAATGTATAAAGTATTTTAATGTTAACTGTACACTTGACTCCAAGCTGAAAGGTTCTGGCTTCGATCCCCAATGTCCACAGTCTAACCTATAGCATCCTAAAGAGCAATTATCTTCAAAATTATTCAATAGTAATTTCTCATTTCTAGAAAACGAACCATCAACCTATTGGTAAGATTCAAAGTTGTGCATATGTATGATCTATCACGGATCAGAGTTGAGTACAGTACCTTAGTCTTCTTCCTGCTGTAATGAAGTGAGCCACACCAAACCGTCTGAATTATAACAAGGAAATTATGTTGTGAACCAACCAGTTGGACCAGTTTCCCTCCCAGTTTATACTCCTCCCAGACTAACCTCTTATAGGCTGCTGATAAGACAGAGAAAAACAAAGAGACACTTGATAGTTCAACCAGCATGTGGAGACACGTCACTGATGCAGCTCCTTCTTTACAGTACAACCAACATGAACATAGATATAACAATAAAGAGACTAATAAACGTAATGAATAGAAACACACTCAGAGTAAGGGTGAGCATGTTTGTACTAGCATGTGATTCTATAATAGGCCGAGTTATTTTCTTCATTCATTTCTCTTCAATGAGTCATCTTGTTGGGTTGGATTGGGTTGGGTTCATCTTGTTACACCCTTCACAGGCAGGTATTCAGAAAAGTGCCAAGGCAATGTACACACACACACACACACACACACTCACACACACACACACACACACACACACACACACACACACACACACAATACAAGCGACATAAGAGACTCTTTTTAATGTGTATGAAGACAAAAGAGTAGCCTACAAACACACAAGAATCCAGCGATGGGGTTTCAAACTCAGCAATATACTGGTTTTCATCCACTACCAGTGTCCTGGTGTGGGAGGAGCCCAGTAAAGCCACCTGGGTGGCGTGTGACAGGGTCACCTGCTACCATCTGATTTTGTGCAGAAATGGTAGTTTTAAACTAAAGACCTTTATAGTCTATTATTGTTACGTTCACATGAATGTGATGTCAGTATTGACTGTTGATTATTGATCAGCCATTGTCTCATAAGCCACTCCTCGACTCCTATTCATGTAGACATTAGTCTGCATGTGAGTTAGTGTGAGTGTGTTTTGATGTGTTTGTGTTTTGAACTCCTTGTTATGTTTCAGTGATGTCATGTCTTCAGACAGAGTTGGAAGTCAATACTGTAGTTTTATTAAAATCTGAAAACTGTACAAACATTGTAACATATCATTCATTATTCAGCAGCATCAACTTAAAGAGATATAGACTATGGATTATTACGTTATCCAAATGGATCCTTTAAACATTTCTACATGAATGCAACTGTTGATGTTATAGCATTAAAGGTTATAAAAGTAAGTAAGTGGTGTGTGTGTGTGTATATTAGTGTGTGTTTCTGAGTGTGTGTATTAGTGTGTGTATGTGTCTATGCGTGTGTGTATGCGTGTGGTGTGTGTGTGTGTTAGTGTGTGTGTTCAAACACAAACGCTATATTTTGTCTTCCTTTGTTGTGGAGTCCTTGTTCTATGTGGTACTTGTATTTGGATGCGCACAATGAAGACACAGTCTTCCACACATGCGCACATGCAGATCCATCCACAAGGCTCCAGACACAGGTTTGAAATGCTCTTAAAGGTTCATGTTCACATGTAGTGCATCCACAAGGCTCCAGACACAGGTTTGAAATGCTCTTAAAGGTTTGAGTGATCAGAGATGCATGCTAAGGTAATGTGCTGTCTGACATCTACAGCTCTGTAGATGTGCCCCCTCTGGAGAAGCCAAGTGTTTAAGGGGCCCTCGTAATGTCAGTTACGTGAATTAGAATGTCCTCCAAGATAGTGACAGGGTCTCCCCTGAGGAGAAACGCCAGGGGCAAGGTGTGAGGGCTCGTCCCCTCAGCAACTAGAACACAACCTAGCTCTTAAGGAGAGAACCATTGAGCACATTGCAACGTTCTCTTCCATACATCTTGAAGCCGTGGCGACGGTTTCTCTACCTCCCCAGCTGGAGGAGAGCACAACTGCAGTTCTTGTTGGGATCTTTCCAGGATAGTTGCTGATTTGAGGGGACCCATCTTCCAGGGCCAGCTGGCCTCGCCCATTACTCTGAAGTTTAGCCTGAGAAAGGCTCGTGTTTGAGCCAGTAGGGGGCTCATCGGCCTGCTCCAAAGATGGGATGATGAGGATCCTGCTGTTCAAGACCTACTACCCCACCACCGGGTTCTCCTTCTGCTCAAGACCTTCCAACCCACCACTGGGTTCTCCTTCTGCTCAAGACCTACCAACCCACCACTGGGTTCTCCTTCTGCTCAATACCTACCAACCCACCACTGGTCTGTTCTTCTGTTTAAGACCTACCAACCCACCACTGGTCTGTCCTTCTGTTTAAGATCTACCAACCTACCACTGGGTTCTCCTTCTGCTTCCGCTTGTCTTACTTTGTTACCTGGTTTGGTAAGTATGGTAATTGTTTGTTTAATTCTTTAATTTGTATTTTTTCATACATGTGTGAGCCGGGCCAGAGGTTAACCTGGCATGGGGTTCTTCCTACATGAAAGTGTGGCCGGGCTTCAACCTAGCATAGAATAAACGGTGTGAACGTGGCCATGGTTTAACTTGGCATTGGATATTTAATGTGTGAGTGTGGCCAGCTGTCGACCTGGCATAGGTTACTTCATGTGAGTGTGGCCAGTGTTTGACCTGGCATAGGTTACTTCATGTGAGTGTGGCCAGTGTTTGACCTGGCATAGGTACTTCATGTGAGTGTGGCCAGCTTTCAACCTGGCATAGGGTACTTCATGTGAGCGTGGCCAGTGTTTGACCTGGCAGAGGGTACTTCATGTGAGCGTGGTAATTGTTTGACCTGGCATAGGGTACTTCATGTGAGCGTGGTAATTGTTTGACCTGGCATAGGGTACTTCATGTGAGCGTGGCCAGTGTTTGACCTGGCATAGGTTACTTCCTGTGAGTGTGGCCAGTGTTTGACCTGGCATAGGTACTTCATGTGAGTGTGGCCAGTGTTTGACCTGGCATAGGTACTTCATGTGAGCGTGGCCAGTGTTTGACCAGGCATAGGTACTTCATGTGAGTGTGGCCAGCTTTCAACCTGGCATAGGGTTCTTCATGTGAGCGTGGCCAGTGTTTGACCTGGCATAGGGTACTTCATGTGAGTGTGGCCAGCTTTCAACCTGGCATAGGGTTCTTCATGTGAGCATGGCCAGTGTTGTACCTGGCATGGGGTATTACATGTAAGGATGGCCAGGGATCGACCTGACATAGCATACTATGTGTGAGCGTCTTGACATGGGATGTGGGCTGACCCCTGAAGATTTTAACAGGTTGGTTTAATGTGGTGGTGTATTTTATCGCTACATTTTTATCTTTAGAATTTTCAGCTACAGTACGACGCTACTCCATTTAAAACATCCTTGAGTATCTTTTGGGACGACGTTTCTGGATGACTTAAGTCTGTGGCCCAAATCAACGATTTGCCTTTGCAATCCAGTATACATCAAGAGCATGGAGCGATCCAGCATCTGGCTTTCTATTCCACCTCCTACACACTGGATAGGATGACTTGAGTGTCATGCAGATTGGATTGCAATGTGACTGAATTATGCAAACAATGGATACTATGAACAATGGAGGATGGAATAATGGCATTCTGAAAAATGTGAAATGTGAAAAAATTCTGAAAATGTACCAGAACATTTTTGTAAATGGTTATTCAAGCTTGACAGTCTGCGACGTGGCTGCCCTTCCTACCCCCGACATGATCGATGGCTGCCATGACCTGTGGATCTTCTGTACTCCTGTGCTGAGACGCAAGTCTTTCGCTGGCTGAATTGTAAGGTATTGGACGAGGCTAGCTGGACCTGGGAGATGGGTTCCCTTGAATCAGAAACCATCTTGGAAACATCCCAACTAGGGTCCTCTTCAAGCTGCAGGTGTGTTGTTCTTCAGATGTGGACGTAAAGAAACCCTAACTGGGGCTTCAAGATCTATGAAGAGGAACATTGAAATGTGCTCAATGGTTCTCTACTGTAAGAGTTAGGTTATATTCTAGTCGCTAGGTGTACGAGCCCTCACATCCTACCCTTGGCATTTCTCCTTGGGCAGTCCCTGTCACGGTCCTGACGGATGTTCCTGTTCATGTAACTGATGTGACGACAGCCTTATGAACACTTGGTTATTTCTGAGGGGGAACGTCTACAGAACTGTAGACTTAAGATAGCACAGTGTCCTAGCATGCATCTCGGGCCACTCATACCACACCCAGATCAATAAGGCAACACTCATGCAATTTGAATGCAATGTTTTTGAGAGTAGCAAGGAAGTGGACAAAAAGCATCAGATCTGTTTGTTTTTTTGTACGCTGGTGAACCTTGTTTAATGGTAGTAGTTAATTAGTTAGATGGGGGAACTGTTTAGTCAAAATTATTTGTACATATACCAACAGCATCAAACTACTAGATCGCCTCAAGGTAAGTCTGTTGGCTGTGTTTTGAAATGCGAAGATGATCAATGGACCACAAGATCTTCATCGTTGTTCAGCTCAAGGTGAGGTGCTGGTTATGTATTGCTGGTTTGTACTGGAACGCTAGGATTCCAGTATGACTTTTGGGCTTTCTGCCAAGGTTAGTAGTTAGAAATATGCAGTTTGTGAACCTCTAATGCTGCAGTACTGTGTATGAGTTGTGGATATTGAGTCACCTGGTAGGGCATCTGGCAGTATGATTAGGATTGACATTTGCGTAACCTCATCACTAACAAGCGTACCTAATTAGGTCATCTGGCGGTTCCCTATTTCTATCAGTAACCATCTGCAATATTTGATCACTTTTATTGTGCTTTAGGTAGTGCACTTATAATGAAACGTAACATTTTTATTAAATCCCGCAAAACTACTTTGATAATTGCTCTCTACAACTGACACTGTGTTCTTGCGTAAACATTTTAGAGTCGCGTATTTGATGCAGAGATTGTTTAAGGCTGCAACATTTTAATTACAATTTGACATTTCCATAGTGTGGCTCCTTTGATCTACAGCAACCCAGCAGCTGAATATGGCTAAGTATCATTTTACTATTATATTACTATTGATACTGCTAGTGTTTTAAATATCTGGGCTGTGATTGGCCCAGTTAAACCCTCACCCTAACCCTACAGAGCTGAAATTGTAACTGTAGTTTGTGTCACAAGGTGTCTGCCTCCACACCCAGCTCCATCCCTCGCTGCGGTCTCCCCACTGGGCTAAAAAGGACTCCATAACGGTGAGGTCAATGCACTTTCAGTTTCAGTGCTTGGGCTGAATAAATTCTGTCTTCTCTGTGTTGTCTCTACTAGACTTCAGAAATAAAAGGAAGGGTTCAATGTAAATGTGCTTATTTGTGTAAAAACTAATGGAATAGCTGTTCAGAAGAGTCAAATAAGTTTAAATGTTGAGGAAATGCTACCATAAAACTGCGGCTGTAGATGAAATCCCACATAACATAAGCAAACTAAGAACAGTTGTTCCTCTTAAGCACCCTGACTATTGTATTGGTTTTCAGTTTATTCTTGGTGAGGCCATGATGTAAAGCTCATTGAAGAGTAGTGACACATTCAGACATACTACATCTTTTGCGTACACTCATTGACTTGGAAAATGAGGCAGGACAGGTTTTTAAAGGAAAGGATTTATAAATTGCTGCATCACTTCCTGTGTTTGGTAATTGTTGTTCCCATGTAATTTCAGTGTGTGATGTCTTGTTATTAAATGGATGATTGTTTTGTGTTAACAGTGGGGGCAGCTCCAGTCCTTGCTATCCTGAACCTGTATGACGCACAAGATGTCAATCCAACCCCGCAGGTGAGTGTTTGATATGGACGGTTTCACATTGATACCTACCGTATTAACCCATTATTTTCTGTAACGTTATATGACCTTCTCAAAGTGATCAATGCAGAGTGGTCGGGAGGTAGATGTGGTCGAGGAAGCGTTGAACCAGGCTCACTAGTGTTAGTGGCATTCGATAGTGTAATTGAACTTGCTGTTGTGATAATTATAGAATATATTTGTTACCGTGTGTTGACATCACTGTTAATGATTATGGAGTTACAATGATTTCTATTGGATGTGAATATGCTTGATTGTGATTGGTTCAGTACCTTGACTCGGTGTGTGGAAGTTTGCCTTCCTGAAGACGGCCAACCTGTATGTCTCTAGTTAATAAATAAAGCTAATAAGTTATAGCACAGCTAATATGTTATAGCACGTCATCTTCCGAGATTTAATTACATGTACATATTGTACAAAACAAGACCGCTGTGTAAACGTGTTTACAAAGATGCTGTCTGACTTTACAGGATCCCCTGGACCATGGTGGACCAGAGGGCAACCAGATCCCCTGGACCAGGCATGAGGCACCAGGGTGGACCGGAGGGTAACCAGATCCCCTGGACCAGGCATGGGGCACCAGGGTGGACCGGAGGGTAACCAGATCCCCTGGACCAGGCATGGGGCACCAGGGTGGACCAGAGGGTAACCAGATCCCCTGTACCAGGCATGAGGCACCAGGGTGGACCAGAGGGTAACCAGATCCCCTGGACCAGGCATGGGGCCCCAGGGTGGACCGGAGGCTGAGGACCAGAGGGTAACCAGATCCCCTGGACCAGGCACGGGGCACCAGGGTGGACCGGAGGCTGAGGACCAGAGGGTAACCATCACCAAGCTGTTCTGAAACGCTAAATGCCCGGAGGTTCTTTTTAGTTTTTATAAACGATTGTAGAGGGAGATTTATTAGTTTTTAGTTTGTGAATTTTCACTGTGAATTCTTCCTAAGCTGTTATTTGAGGTAATATTTTGGGTCATCTAAGTCACGTGAGCTATTTTTGCTCCTATTGCTGCTACTACTACTACCATAGTTACACATTTCTCAGTTAATTTCACAGTTATACATTTCTCAATAAGTCAACTTGGAAACTTAAGGAAGTTGGATATTCGCTACCCCTTTGTAAATGTTTCCATCCCCAGGTTTGTTAGCAGATGTTATACCCAACTAGCGCTGTTTGATAGCAGACCGGGACGCCGTGGCGGAGGGGAGCTGATGGTGGAGCCGTGCTGGAGGTCCTGCCTGACGAAGGACGTCCCGGTCGGGGTGAATGAAGCCCAGCTCTAAAGTGATTATCACACTCACTGCTACTGAACTGTTTTTGTTCTTAAATCTGTTACGGCAGCCATCACTTATGGTGGCTGATTTAGAGAAAACAGTCCCTGGGGTAATACGTTTTATTTAGACTCTCTAACCCCTAAATGTGAAGGCTACAGAGTCTGCGCTACTGCTGCACAAGTTCTACAAGTTGTATGGTTTATTTGAACAAATGATAGTGAGTCTGTCGGCTGAGGTGGGAGACGGTTTTTATTTGTATACTGATTTAAAGTGTATTTGCATTGTGAATAGATGAAGCTGATGACCAGGAACAACACGAGGCCTACGATGTGACTGCTTAAGTCTTTGGAAGGTTAATACCAACGTCAACCTTTTTTCTACGTCATTTGACAACCAGAGCTGTTGAATTCACACAATGTTTGACTGTTTTCCTGAATAACAAGAGTGTGCATGTTTCATAGTGCAAGTTTCAAATATCAAATGAATCTTCTCTCTTTTCTCTTTTACAATCTCTTTTACACTCAAGCCAGCACTTTGGTTCAGAATGATTTAAACGAGGCGTCCAAAGAATAAATGGCTCAACTACTACCACTGTGTTTGTTAGCGGACCAGGAATCCTTGGCTGAGGAGAGCTGATGCTGGAGCTGTGCATCTGGAGGAAGTATTACTGGGAAGTTTGCATAAACTGCATTGCTTCCATTCAGACATGACTGCAAACGACCAACGTTACCACACCATTCAAACCACTGCTTGTGTTACCAGAGCAAACTACTGCTGTGTTTGTTACCAGACAAACTACCGCTATTGGTTACCAGACAAACTACCACTGTTGGTTACCAGACTAAATAATGCTGTAGTTACCAGACAAACTACTACTGTTAGTTACCAGACTAAATAATGCTGTAGTTACCAGACAAACTACCACTGTTGGTTACCAGACCAGATAATGCTGTAGTTACCAGACGTTGAGACTAAACCACTGCTGTTTGTTGCCAGACCAGGACTCCGTGGCGGAGGGGAGCTGATGGCTGGAGGACCTGCCTGGTGAAGTACTTCCCTCGTGGGGGTAAGGACACCCGTCTCCAAAGTGATTATCACTTCCACCTCAATGGAATAGAGTACTACTGCTACTACTAAACTAGCCACTGATGAAGAAAAACTTCTTTATAGACACTTCTTGACAGCAAAATATTAGATTTAATTTTGGAGCATGATCATGGGAAGATGCAAGCAGCAAAGCTACCAAGCATCCATTCAATGAGACAATGGGTGCACATGATTCTTATATCACATGGTGGGCAGGAAGTACAAAGGTGAGGGGGAGTGACCATCGTGGAGACTTTAGGACTGGAGGTCAGTCATGGCAGGAGAGACACTATAGGTGAAGTGGACATGTCCACAAGGCTGCAGGACAGTTAAAGGAATCTACACAACAAAGAAGTAGATTGGCATGGCCTCAGTATCAGACTACGTGGCTACAGTGGAAATGCAAATGCAAACTAGCTTAACACCTTTCAATTAGAGAAAGGAAGGGAGGGATCTCTAGGTCCAAGGAGAATGTATACAAATTCATTTTCAGTTGACTAGTAGTTATATAAACAAGGTTTATATAATTGGTATATAATTGTATATTATAGTTAGGATTTAATATTTCCACAACAGTTACTCAACTAGTCCTAAAGCTGTCACTGCAGCCATCCCTTCTAATCAAAATGATTTTGAGAAAGCATTCCCTGGGTTAATGGCGCTATGAGATAACAGGATTTATTTAGACTCAGTTTTGTTGTAAATGTGACTGCTCTAGGGTCTGCTCTTCTTTCTAACATAAGCTCTAAAAGTTGTATTTTTTAATTTAATAAATGATAAATGAGGTTGGAGACGGCTTTTGTTCATATCCTGATTGAGTTGTGACTAGATGACCCAGATGACCCACCAGGATCAGCGTGGAGGACTGCCATGTGACTGCTGAGGACTTTGGAAGGTAAAGCCAGCTGTTGGTCCTCCCCTCTACCCTAAACTTAACCTCTACCCTTACCTTAACCTCCCCCCTCCCCTCTACCTTAACCCCCCCACCCCTCTACCTTAACCCCCCCTTCTCTCTGCCTTAACCTCCCCTCTCTCCCCTACCCCCTTTACCCTAACATCCCCCTACCCTAACCTCCCCCCTCCCATCTACCCTAACCATAACTACCTTAATCTTAACCTCCCCACTACCCTCACCTCCCCTCTTCCTCTTACCCTCACCTTAACTTCCCCTCTCCCCCCTCCCATCTACCGTAATCTGCTCTACCTTAATCCTAACCTCCCCTCTCCCCCCCCTTCCCCCCCCCTACCCTAACCTCCCCCCTCGTATCTAACCTAACCGTAACCTCCTCTACCTTAATCCTCTCCTCTCCCCTTAACCTCCCCCCTTCCCCCCTCTACCTTAACCTCCCCTCCCCCCTCCCATCTACCCTAACCGTAACCTCCTCTACCTTAATCTTAAACTCCCCTCTACCCTCACCTTAACCACCCCGGTTGTGAGTGGACATTGAGTCCCAACTAGCACTGTTTGTTACCACCAGGAAGGCGTGGCAGAGGGAAGCTGATGGCAGAGCCGTGCTGGAGGACTTGCCTGGTGAAGGACGTCCTTGTGGGGCGAGTGACACCCGACTCTAAAGGGAAAACCACTGAGGAGAGAGAGCTGAATGTGGTACTGGTGGTCCTCGTACAGGGCAGGATGGGGTCACATGGTACAACCCACACTGATTGGTGATTTAGTGTCGCTAATGAGGCTTTTGTAAATGTAAAAGCGTCTGCCAAATGTCTTAATAGTGTGTAGGGATTGGGTCTGTGCTCAAAAGATACATAAAGGGATACTTACAGGGCTGAGAGTAGAAATCCCTCACCCCCACACATTTACCAAATCCCATTGTGCTGTTTTGTAACCTGAAAATCTACTAAAAACCAAATGACTCTTTGTAACACTTGATAGACTAGTAGTCTGCTAAAGCTGCTGCATGTCCTTTTAATCTGGTAATTAATAAGTGACTCTTTATAACACTTGGTAAATGTTTCTGACGTCAGTGGAGTTTAGTGTGAATAAAAGTGACTGAATGAATACGTAGTCTATCAGTAATTAATGTCAGTCAATCATTCATTATGGATCATTCATTTATTACTGAATTCAAATGAGTGTGGTGTCTGTGTGTGTGTATTGTTCTGCTACAGCTGTGTGTGTGTATTGTTCTGCTACAGCTGTGTGTGTGTATTTTTCTACTACAGCTGTGTGTGTGTGTGTGTGTGTGTTCCCAGCCCTCCCCGTGCCTCAAGGTCCCCATCCTGTGCAGCCTCCTCCTCCTCTGCCAAGAGGCCAGCCTGCCAAAGACCAGCCCCCCCACTGTGAGGCAGGACCACCAGGACCCTCCTTGGTTTGTGGCCCACGTCCCCTCGCTGAGTAAGATATCATTGAATAATGGATTACAGCCATTCAACTGTCATTTATTAGTGCCATTGTGGTGGATAAGCACTTTAAC
Source organism: Lota lota (assembly GCA_026745465.1). Lineage (NCBI taxonomy): Eukaryota > Metazoa > Chordata > Actinopteri > Gadiformes > Lotidae > Lota > Lota lota. Next base: position 132,065 of record JACYXH010000742.1, read on the forward strand.
AAAATAAGAGAGGTACAGAAGACTTTATTGTCACTTGGAACGAGTAACAACAAAAGCTGAGTTAGTTTGTAAAAGAACTAACTGGCCTCTCCCCAGACTTTGGCCTATATGCTCCATTCTGCACATCCATACGTCACTACCTCATCCTATGTTGAAATCCACTGCTCCCTTATTCTCCTCTTCGCCCTTGTCTGATACTATGTATGGAAATATACTAGCTGTATACATACAACATAGCAGACACACACATTCACCTCTTAGTATCAAGAGTGGTACCATGATACTTTGTTTTTTCTCCACACTTATTTGATAAGAATTCTACATTTCTCCCATACCATTCAAGATGTTAACAATATTGTTGTGTTCCACAGACCGGCTCACGCAGACCTACCGGTGACACCCGGAGCGTCCGGACCCCAGGGCCCAGGAGCCGGACGAAGTCTCGATGCACCACCTCCAGCCCCCGCCACGCTCACCGTGTAAGAGGACGACTCCCTCGCCCACGAAGGACATCAAGGACATCATAAATAATCAGTGTGTTTTAGTGTAGTTGTAGAGTCATCTATGTTATGTAGACATGGATCTATGTTGTGTGTTAGTTAGTAAAACTAACCAGAAGAAATATTAACCCAGCAAGTGATTTATGTACTTAATGTGTGTGTGCATGTGTGTTCCCACATCGGACCCCACGGACCAGAAGGGACGATCTGTCATGAATGTGTTTTTATTGATTAGTTTAGAGACGAGTGTAGTTGTAGGGTTTAGTTTAGAGTCAGGTTATGTAGACATGTATCTATGCTGGGTTATATTTCATCAAACTAATCACAACAAGTGATGAATACATTACAGATAATGTGTATATGTATCACCCTGAACACACAGGTGTTACTTTGGTGCATGTTGCTGAATTTGTGCTTACAGGAAAGGAGGCCTCCACCACGTGTACCATTATGAATGTTGTGGCTCTAGCCCAACACCAAGTGAGTTAAATTGGTAGGTCAGAGGTCATCACAAGATCAATTAATAAACCGGAGCACAGAATTACTTTTCAATAGGGGGGGGGGGGATGTTATACGACTCTGGGTATTCAAATGTAATATTTATCCATTTGGAAACTTCTAGAACGATCGTGCATTCGAATAATACTGACCCTAACTGGGCGATAGAATGTACCACATAAGATGTACTACGTAAAATGGCGTCAGCAATATGAACTATGTATTGTGTCTTTTAGGAGTAAGCTAGAAACCTGGAGTCAGTTTTAAATGCACGACTTTAGTATCCATGTTTTTAGTGTAGTGTTACAGTTTCATTTAGAGACCAGCGTAGTTGTAGGGTTTAGTTTAGAGAGTATAGTCTGTTATGTATACAGTTATTAAAACTAATAAGAACAAATATCCCATCAAGTGATATATGTACACATTATCTGTAATGTATTCATCACCCTGAACACACAGGTGTTGCTTTCGGTACAGGTTGGTGAATTTGTGCTTACAGGAAAGGAGGCCTCCACCACATGTAATAATATCAATCTTGTGGCTCTAGCCCAACACCAAGTGATTTAAAATGTGTAGGTCAGAGGTCATCACAAGATAAACACCATGAACAGGAGCACAGAATGACTGGAATAAGGGGGGTATTTAATATGACTGGCTATTCAAATATGTATCTAGACATTTGGAAGGTTGGAGAACCATCGTACATTAGAGTAACAGACCCAACTGTCTGATAAAATGTACTACATCAAATGTACTACCTATAATGGCAAAACATTAAAGAAGTTAGAGCTTGTTCTCACAACCCTGACTTTAGAAGTCAGAACGAATGTAATTTAGGTCAGTTGCATAGTTGATATGTTGCATGAGATCGTTTTTCGTTGTTAAAATAAGAACTTGTTTTGTGTTGCTTTATCCCAATATTGGCATTATCTGATAATACAGCACATGCTGCACTGTACTATAATGAGACTGCAACGACTGTCTGTAGAACTTTATAGTGTCATGCCTTTACTCCTATAAAAGCAACGTCTCTGTGTTATGGCAAAGTCATTGTACGGGTTAGTTATGGCTGCGTTGTGTCGAGGCCTGTGATGACCTCTGACCTGGTCGTTTGAATGACTTCCATTTGGGGTAGAGCCACCAGATCTATAGTGTATGGTGTTGTTTAAGCCCTCTTTCATTTAAAACAGACTGGATGTTTCTAGCTTACTCCTAAAAGCAACAATTAATAAGTTTATGTTGCGCCCTCCATTTGTGTAGTACCATTTTTGGCCAGATGAGGGCAGGGTTTGACAAATGTACGATGGTTGTAGCACCTTCCAAACGGATAAATATATAACATTTAAACAGCCAGAGTGATATACGACTCCACCCAGCTCACCGAGGTCATTTCCCCATTCATTGTTTATTAATCTTCCACATAATGCCAGTGGTAAAACGGAGCCAGGAAGGCGCTATGAGTACAACCGGCAATAACCCCAACCCTCCCAGGATCCTTTGGGGCACCTCGCCACTTCTTCTCCCTTGTGGTGGAAACAGCTAAAGACAACTTCGTCGCAAGCTCTTACCTCTGGTGGCGGTACTAGGTAACGACAACCTATTGACTCCTACCGCAGAGCCCAACGTGGGGAAAGCTTTACGTTTGGAAGTTATTTAAAGCTTTTAAATAAAGCAGGGACGTTTTCTGCAAAACATTTTTTACAACATTAAAGTTGCTTAATGGCTTCTTTGCCATGGTAATGGGTCAATTTAGTAATTAGTTGCTGTGGCAGGTTTTCATAGCAACCCTTATTCGACAGGCAGACATTGAGAAACAATGCCAGTTACCTTGACTATCCTCCAATAAGCTGAAACAAAGTTAAAGAAATTAATAGAGCACATTTTCTTTTAGAAAAGCATTCAAATGTTCACAAATGAGGGGATATATGAGTGACATTATTTTACTTGACTACAATTCAAGATATGTGTTAAACAAATCAAAGCACATTGTACCGTCTTTGCCTCCTAAATAAGGAAGAAACGTTATTAATATTTTTATTATTATTAGGTATTCAGTGTATCTGTGGATACCTGTTATTAGAATATTTTTTCTATTTGATATATATATTATTTCTTGCTCCTTATCAGTTGCACTTCCAACCCGATAGAGGGCAGTGTGATTAAGATTCCATCTCTTCTTCTTCTGAGTCCTGACAGCTGATTGGCTCACGCTGTTGTGACAGCTGATTGGCTCACTCTGTCACTGGTGCTGAGACAGAAGCTCTCTTCTCGTCCTACTTTCAAAGTCCATTTAATGCAGGTAAGAGTCTTAAAACAGCACGCTTGTTTTTTGGACCTTGATGTCTGGATTTGTTCCTCATGCACAGTAAAGTCACTTTGGTACTGAGATCTGCTTGATTCGTCTGTTGTGCATTGCAGCTCCATAAGCTAACGCATTAGCTACTGGAACTAACGGGCGCTTCTTTAGTTAGGATTTAGGATTCATGCTTTTTAATTGCAGGGTAAGTGGCCAGTAGCCGACCTTTTTAAAATACCAACCTGTGCTTTTCCCCGTCCTCCTTGTCTAGTCCCTGATCATGACTGCCAAGGACGCTGTGCAGAAAGCTGCCAAAGACTTCCTGCAGGTTGTCAACAAAGGGGTCTCCCCATACCACGGTAAGACTCTGCTAGACCTCGGTCTTCATGTTTGCTTACCTCCATGTGCAAGTACTATGCAATGCATTCATTTTGGAGTACACTGAAAGATAAAGCTCATCAGAGTCCTCTGCCACAGTTCCCATTAAAACTTAGAAAATGAGTGTCTGCTCCTGTCACTGCCGAATGAAGAAATGGCTGGAAAAGATTTCCTTTATATCCACTTTATTCTTGATCAACTTTCTAGTTCACATATTATTTGATGGAGTACATGGCTGCAGTAGAAAAGTTAAATAGTGCCGGTTGAATCATTGTTTCAACTGAAAAGTTCATGTTATATTTTCATTCAAACTTGGGTGGAATAATCTTTGATGGTCCAGGATCATGCTTCACATTCTCATCTGTCTGTCTGTCTCTCTATCTCTCTGTCTGTCTGTCTGTCTGTGTGTCTCTCTCCCTCCCTCCTCCAGGTGAAGCCGCGCTCTAAGAAGACCCCCCAGGGATGTCTCCAGGTGGGGGTGGAGTGCTACGGCATCTGGAACACCTGGTTAGACCGTGACCTCACCGTGGCTGGCCTGGTCATGGTCTTTTAGATGTGCCAAGCAGATGTTACGCACGCACCTCACAGCAATTTGTGCCAATCGATGGACCCCATGAGCTAGTGAAAATATGGCACGCAAGTCATTTGTTGTGCTCAACTTTAAATACAAAAATACAAATTGCCACTCGCACAAATTTCACCAAATGCTTTCCCCAAAAGTGTTTGCCTTCTAGAGTCTTTTTTTTTTAACAACGAAGTTTATATATGACATTACATATAATGTCACATAATGTAAATGCATTCAGAGGACATTGTCATTGGGTGGATTTGAACCCAGGTCTCCAGAACTGATATACAACAGCTCTTTCCCTTGCGCCACTGAGACACTTGCTATGCTTTGGTCGAAGTTTACATTTGACATTACTTATAATGACGTTGTTTCAAAATTCCATAAGCATTCAGAGGAGATTGTCATGGGCTGGATTTGAACCCGGGTCTCCAGAACTGATATACAACAGCTCTATCCCCTGCGCCACTGAGACACTTGCTATGATTTTGTCGAAGTTTATATATGACATTACATATAATGTCATATAATGCATAACGAGGAGATTGTCATGGGCTGGATTTGAACCCATGACTCCAGAACTGAGATACAACAGCTCTGTCCCCTGCGCCACTGAGACACTTGATATGCTTTGATCGAAGTTTACATTTGACATTACTTGTAAAATGTCATTAAGTTTCAGATGAGTGTGTGGTTGGAGGGACTTAAACCCATGTTTCCAGAAAAGATAAAGAACTGCTCTCACAACTGAACCACTGAGTCATTGACTATTAGCTGCTCTCACTTAATAATTGATATTACTATTCACGTGACATTGTTTCTAAAATGATATTCTGTTTCCATTGACGGCATGTTTGGCGAGACTTGAACCCATGTCCCCTGAACTACAAATGAACAGCTCTATGGACTGCACCACCCGGATGTCTGGTGAGACATGTCCTGAGGTTTTAATTGACATCACCATGACATCATTACATATCTCAAATAACATTTCCATATACAAACTTTCCTGCAGGAATTGAACCAACGTCTCCAGAGACAAACAGCTCTCTTTGATGCAGTGAGTGACTGGCATTGATAAGGTTTGATGCTTTGACAGTATGATTGACATGACACCATTTTGAAAATGTTATCAGGTTTCCACTTAGAGTGCTCTTGGCAGCCCTTAACACATGTTCTCCCAAACAGACTACGCCACCCAGATGCATGCATGCTACAGAATGGGAGAGAAAGAGAATGGGACAGAGAGAGAATGGGAGAGAGAGAGACAGAATGGGAGAGAGAGAGAGAGAGAGAGCATGGGAGAGAGAGAGAGAATGGGGGGGGGGGAGAGAGAGACAGAATGGGAGAGAGAGAATGGGAGAGAATGGGAGAGAGAGAATCCACTCCACACACACATTCCCCCATGACAGAGGGACCTTGACCCCATGACCCTAGACTCTGGGTCTATGATGCTAGACTATCCTCTGAACCCTGAGGTCAAGAGACTTAGGCCCAATCCCAGTTCACTCCTTGCCCCTACCACGTAGTACACACACACACACACACACACACACACACACACACACACACACACACACACACACACACACACACACACACACACACACACACACACACACACACACACACACACACACACACACACACACACCTGTTCTCTCTTCTTCTTTTGTTGAATGTTGGATCGGGGCTGGATGAATGCATTTAAATATAAGGACATTCAAAGGACTTCTGTCACGTCTACTCATTTTGAGTAGCATCAAGACAAATTAATCACTTAAATATTGAACGCAATGTTTAATTTACCACATGGATCAGAAAATAACAATATATTAAACATTAAACTAACGATGTATTTCTCTATAGTAAAATGTAATTGATAAGCGTTACACGGAACCGTTTCCCAAGATTAAATCATTTAATATACCAATAACCTAAAGACAATATAAACTGTAGTAAACTGTAGGCTTACCTTATCTATTCCGTGATTAAAATGTGTTCCACCCCATACAGTATAAAGTTATAAAAGTATAAATGTAAGGGAATAAAAGGAGGTTAAAGTGTTCCTAAATCAAGTAAATAAGGTAAAAGGGATTAAAAGTGGATCTAGAGAAAGTTTGAGCTTCAGGGATCCTCACAGCGGAAGATTGAAGTTTGGGGAAGCACAGGAAGTCCAGACAGCCTCGGCTACCTCACAGGAACCGCCCCCTCTCTGTGATAGCCAATCGGGGGCTGCCCCGTTTGAGGCTGTCGTCAATGGTCACCTGTTTTCAGGAAAAGCCTTCAGACATGCGCACAAACACACATACGGACGCGCGCACACAGCCACACACACCGACGCGCGCAGACACAGCCACACACACACACCGACGCGCGCAGATTCTTTATTCTTTATTATTCGTTGGTTCCTATAACTATATAAGCCTAATTATAAAGGGTAATGACGGTTTAATAGAAGAGTTCTCAACAGCTTTATTCTTTATAATTCGTTGGTTCCTGTAACTATATAAGCCTAACTATAAAGGGTAATGAAGGTTTAATAGAAGAGTTCTCAACAGCTTTATTCTTTATTATTCGTTGGTTCATGTAACTATATAAGCCTAATTATAAAGGGTAATGAAGGTTTAATAGAAGAGTTCTCAACAGCTTTATTCTTTATTATTCGTTGGTTCCTATAACTATATAAGCCTAATTATAAAGGGTAATATTACTGTCTGTCATTCCTTTATTACTGAATTCAAATGGTAATATTGAAAATGCTATGCAATATTTGTGATGATCATTAAGCCTGGTTACGCTATTGACAAGGTGAGAGACTACTAAGGCACAAACTGTGTGTGCCTGCGTCCTCAAAGCGCGCACACACACACACATATGCCCCGTACCTGCTATTATGAATTATTATCATTTGTAGGACCCTAAATATACAAAATTGAATAAGTAATATAAACTACAGAATTCAACTGAAAAGAACATGTGTGTTAAATGCTCAATAACAGGAAATAACATGTATTTGTTCAATATTCATTAACAGCGTGACACACTTATTTAGTAATCTGCAAAAGCTGTGAATGTGTGAATCTGTCATCTATTCATCACCCTCAACACACAGGTAGGTGATTGTTTCTGAATGTATGCTTACATCAAACAATTACTCCAATACATACAATACTAATATCAATCTTGTGGCTGTAGCCCAACAGCAAGTGATTCAAAGGGGTACACCAGAGGTCATCACAAGATAAATGAATAAACAGAATGACTTTGGAATAAGGGGGGTCGTTTATATCACTCTGGCTATTATGTTATATATTTATCCGTTTGGAAGGTTCTACAACCATCGTATATTTGTCAAACACTGCCCTTATCTGGCCAAAAATGGTACTACACAAATGGAGGGCGCAACATAAACTTATTAATTGTTGCTTTTAGGAGTAAGCTAGAAACATCCAGTCTGTTTTAAATGAAAGAGGGCTTAAACAACACCATACACTATAGATCTGGTGGCTCTAGCCCAAATGGAAGTCATTCAAACGACCAGGTCAGAGGTCATCACAGGCCTCGACACAACGCAGCCATAACTAACCCGTACAATGACTTTGCCATAACACAGAGACGTTGCTTTTATAGGAGTAAAGGCATGACACTATAAAGTTCTACACACAGTCGTTGCAGTCTCATTATAGTACAGTGCAGCATGTGCTGTATTATCAGATAATGCCAATATTGGGATAAAGCAACACAAAACAAGTTCTTATTTCAACTACGAAAAACGATCTCATGCAACATATCAACTATGCAACTGACCTAAATGACATTCGTTCTGACTTCTAAAGTCAGGGGACCATTGTGAGAACAAGCTCTAACTTCTTTACATTTTTTGCCATTATAGGTAGTACATTTGATGTAGTACATTTTATCAGACAGTTGGGTCTGTTACTCTAATGTACGATGGTTCTCCAACCTTCCAAATGTCTAGATACATATTTGAATAGCCAGTCATATTAAATACCCCCCTTATTCCAGTCATTCTGTGCTCCTGTTCATGGTGTTTATCTTGTGATGACCTCTGACCTACACATTTTAAATCACTTGGTGTTGGGCTAGAGCCACAAGATTGATATTATTACATGTGGTGGAGGCCTCCTTTCCTGTAAGCACAAATTCACCAACCTGTACTGAAAGCAACACCTGTGTGTTCAGGGTGATGAATACATTACAGATAATGTGTACATATATCACTTGATGGGATATTTGTTCTTATTAGTTTTAATAACTGTATACATAACAGACTATACTCTCTAAACTAAACCCTACAACTACGCTGGTCTCTAAATGAAACTGTAACACTACACTAAAAACATGGATACTAAAGTCGTGCATTTAAAACTGACTCCAGGTTTCTAGCTTACTCCTAAAAGACACAATACATAGTTCATATTGCTGACGCCATTTTACGTAGTACATCTTATGTGGTACATTCTATCGCCCAGTTAGGGTCAGTATTATTCGAATGCACGATCGTTCTAGAAGTTTCCAAATGGATAAATATTACATTTGAATACCCAGAGTCGTATAACATCCCCCCCCCCCCCCTATTGAAAAGTAATTCTGTGCTCCGGTTTATTAATTGATCTTGTGATGACCTCTGACCTACCAATTTAACTCACTTGGTGTTGGGCTGGAGCCACAACATTCATAATGTTACACGTGGTGGAGGCCTCCTTTCCTGTAAGCACAAATTCAGCAACATGCACCAAAGTAACACGTGTGTGTTCAGGGTGATACATGTACACATTACCTGTAATGTATTCATCACTTGTTCTGATTAGTTTGATGAAATATAACCCAGCATAGATACATGTCTACATAACCTGACTCTAAACTAAACCCTACAACTACACTCGTCTCTAAACTAATCAATAAAAACACTCTTCATTCATGACAGATCGTCCCTTCTGGTCCGTGGGGTCCGATGTGGGAACACACATGCACACACACATTAAATCACTTGCTGGGTTAATATTTCTTCTGGTTAGTTTGACTAACTAACACACAACATAGATCCATGTCTACATAACATAGATGACTCTACAACTACACTAAAACACACTGATTATTTATGATGTCCTTGATGTCCTTCGTGGGCGAGGGAGTCGTCCTCTTACACGGTGAGCGTGGCGGGGGCCGGAGGTGGTGCATCGAGACGTCGTCCGGCTCCTGGGCCCTGGGGTCCGGAAGCTCCGGGTGTCACCGGTAGGTCTGTGGAACACAACAATATTGTTAACATCTTGAATGGTATGGGAGAAATGTAGAATTCTTATCAAATAAGTGTGGAGAAAAAACAAAGTATCATGGTACCACTCTTGATACTAAGAGGTGAATGTGTGTGTCTGCTATGTTGTATGTATACAGCTAGTATATTTCCATACATAGTATCAGACATGGGCCAAGAGGAGAATAAGGGAGCAGTGGATTTCAACATAGGATGAGGTAGTGACGTATGGGTGTGCAGAATGGAGCATATAGGCCAAAGTCTGGGGAGAGGCCAGTTAGTTATTTTGCAAACTAACTCAGCTTTTGTTGTTACTCGTTCCAAGTGACAATAAAGTCTTCTGTACCTCTCTTATTTTGTTAAAGTGCTTATCCACCACAATGGCACTAATAAATGACAGTTGAATGGCTGTAATCCATTATTCAATGACATCTTACTCAGCGAGGGGACGTGGGCCACAAACCAAGGAGGGCCCTGGTGGTCCTGCCTCACAGTGGGGGGGCTGGTCTTTGGCAGGCTGGCCTCTTGGCAGAGGAGGAGGAGGCTGCACAGGATGGGGACCTTGAGGCACGGGGAGGGCTGGGAACACACACACACAGCTGTAGTAGAACAATACACACACACACAGCTGTAGTAGAACAATACACACACACAGCTGTAGTAGAATACACACACAGCTGTAGCAGAACAATACACACACACACCACACTCATTTGAATTCAGTAATAAATGAATGAACCATAACGAATGATTGACTGACATTAATTACTGATAGACTACGTATTCATTCAGTCACTTTTATTCACACTAAACTCCACTGACGTCAGAAACATTTATCAGGTGTTATAAAGAGTCACTTATTAATTACAAGATTAAAAGGACATGCAGCAGCTTTAGCAGACTACTAGTCTATCACGCTGTTATTGCATAGCCATCTGAATATTATCATTGGACTTCACTAAGGAATGTATTAATGCACCGTAACCAATGATTGACTGAATTAATACGTAGTCTATTAACAATTAATATCCGTCAGTTGTATTCACCCTAATCTCCACTGATGTCCCAAACGGTTATCAAGTGTTACAAAGAGTCATTTGGTTTTTATTAGATTTTCAGCTTACAAAACAGCACAATGGGATTTGGTAAATGTGTGGGGGTGAGGGATTTCTACTCTCAGCCCTGTAAGTATCCCTTTATGTATCTTTTGAGCAGAGACCCAATCCCTACCCACTATTAAGACATTTGGCAGATGCTTTTACATTTACAAAAGCCTCATTAGCGACACTAAATCACCAATCAGTGTAGGTGGTACCATGTGACCCCATCCTGCCCTGTACGAGGACCACCAGTACCACATTCAGCTCTCTCTCCTCAGTGGTTTTCCCTTTAGAGTCGGGTGTCACTCGCCCCACAAGGACGTCCTTCACCAGGCAGGTCCTCCAGCACGGCTCTGCCATCAGCTTCCCTCTGCCACGCCTTCCTGGTGGTAACAAACAGTGCTAGTTGGGACTCAATGTCCGCTCACAACCAGGGAGGTAAAGGTGAGGGTAGAGGGGAGTTTACGATTAAGGTAGAGGAGGTTACGATTGGGGTAGATGGGAGGGGGGAGGGGGGGTTAAGGTAGAGGGGGGAAGGGTGAGAGGGGAGGTTAGGGTGAGGGTGGGGGGAGAGGGGAGGTTAAGGTACAGGGGGGAAGGGGGGAGAGGGGAGATTAAGGTAAGGGTGGGGGGAGAGGGGAGGTTAAGGAAGATGAGGTTTTGGGGATGCCTTGTCCATTGTCCAGTCCAATTTTGAAACCAATTAGAGCGGTATGTTGTGAAAGCAGCCCATGTATTCAACCATCTCACCCTAACTCTTTCCCTAACACTGAACCCTAACTCCTTGAAGGACAAGGAGCCTCCCACTGTGGGAAGGAAACCTTGATGGAACACGCTAGGAAAGATCCTAGTGTGCAACCTATGGTGACAAAGTCAAGTTGTGTGAGTGTGTAGGCCATGAATCCAGTCCAGCGATGACCTCAGCTCTGATGAAGCGCTGTTTGTTGGTCACTGAAATGTTGCAAATTGTTCACTTTAAGACTGTATTTGTCTAAGCAGTGTCAGGTAATCAATAGCTTATTACTACTGTAGTAAATGAACACAATATCCATGTTATCTTAGCAGTGGACTACTGACCGGCAGGACTTGAGCTGTTCAGAGATACAGGTGTGATACAGCTCTGGTGTGTCTGCCCCAGACTCAACACAGTATTTCAACCGCGCCTTACAAAGATGGATGACACATTTTTCTCATTATTCAAAACGATCCAACATTCAGTTCTTCAGCAGACACTCGTATCCAAAGAGACCTAGTGAATTCAGATGCATTACATGTAGTCTGAGAACTTGGGGGTGGAACCCAGTACCATGTGATAGAGAGCCCAACACCCCATCCTGCCCTGTACGAGGACCACCAGTACCACATTCAGCTCTCTCTCCTCAGTGGTTTTCCCTTAGCATCTTCAGTTATGGTTTAGTCAGAAAACGATGTGAATTCAAGAGCAAAACTTTTTAATTCAAGAGCATACCTCTGGTGGTCACATGACATGCAGAACACACTGTTGACCCACAGCTGGCTTTACCTTCCAAAGTCCTCAGCAGTCACATGGCAGTCGTCCACGCTGATCCTGGTGGGTCATCTGGGTCATCTAGTCACAACTCAATCAGGATATGAACAAAAGCCGTCTCCAACCTCATTTATCATTTATTAAATGAAAAAAATACAACTTTTAGAGCTTATGTCAGAAAGTAGAGCAGACCTTACAGCAGTCACATTTAGAACAAAACTGAGTCGAAATAAATCCTGTTATCTCATAGCGCCATTAACCCAGGGAATGCTTTCTCAAAATCATTTGGATTAGAAGGGATGGCTGCAGTGACAGCTTTAGGACTAGTTGAGTAACTGTTGTGGAAATATTAAATCCTACCTATAATATACAATTATATACTAATTATATAAACCTTGTTTATATAACTACTAGTCAATTGAAAATGAATTTGTATACATTCTCCTTGGACCTAGAGATACCTCCCTTCCTTTCTCTAATTGAAAGGTGTTAAGCTAGTTTACATTTGCATTGCCACTGTAGCCATAAAGTCTGATACTGAGGCCATGCCAATCTACTTCTTTGTTGTGTAGATTCCTTTAACTGTCCTGCAGCCTTGTGGACATGTCCACTTCACCTATAGTGTCTCTCCCGCCATGACTGACTTCAGCCATGGCCAGTCCTAAAGTCTCCACGATGGTCACTCCCCCTCACCTTTGTACTTCCTGCCCACCATGTGATATAAGAATCATGTGCACCCATTGTCTCATTGAATGGATGCTTGGTAGCTTTGCTGCTTGCATCTTCCCATGATCATGCTCCAAAATTATATCAAATATTTAGCTGTCAAGAATTGTCTATAAAGAAGTTTTTCTTCATCAGTGGCTAGTTTAGTAGTAGCAGTAGTACTCTATTCCATTGAGGTGGCGGTGGAAGTGATAATCACTTTAGAGACGGGTGTCCTTACCCCCACGAGGGAAGTCCTTCACCAGGCAGGTCCTCCAGCCATCAGCTCCCCTCCGCCACGGAGTCCTGGTCTGGAAACAAACAGCAGTGGTTTAGTCTCAACGTCTGGTAACTACAGCATTATCTGGTCTGGTAACCAACAGTGGTAGTTTGTCTGGTAACTACAGCATTATTTAGTCTGGTAACCAACAGTGGTAGTTTGTCTGGTAACTACAGCATTATCTGGTCTGGTAATCCAACAGTGGTAGTTTGTCTGGTAACAAATAGCGGTAGTTTGTCTGGTAACAAACACAGCAGTAGTTTGCTCTGGTAACACAAGCAGTGGTTTGAATGGTGTGGTAACGTTGGTCGTTTGCAGTCATGTCTGAATGGAAGCAATGCAGTTTATGCAAACTTCCCAGTAATACTTCCTCCAGATGCACAGCTCCAGCATCAGCTCTCCTCAGCCAAGGATTCCTGGTCCGCTAACAAACACAGTGGTAGTAGTTGAGCCATTTCTTCTTTGGACGCCTCGTTTAAATCATTCTGAACCAAAGTGCTGGCTTGCGTGTAAAAGAGGAATGGAAGATTCATTTGATATTTTAAACTTGCACTAAGAAACATGCACACTCTTGTTATTCAGGAAAACAGTCAAACATTGTGTGAATTCAACAGCTCTGGTTGTCAAATGACGTAGAAAAAAGGTTGACGTTGGTATTAACCTTCCAAAGACTTAAGCAGTCACATCGTAGGCCTCGTGTTGTTCCTGGTCATCAGCTTCATCTATTCACAATGCAAATCCACTTTAAATCAGTATACAAATAAAAACCGTCTCCCACCTCAGCCGACAGACTCACTATCATTTGTTCAAATAAACCATACAACTTGTAGAACTTGTGCAGCAGTAGCGCAGACTCTGTAGCCTTCACATTTAGGGGTTAGAGAGTCTAAATAAAACGTATTCACCCAGGGACTGTTTTCTCTAAGCCACCATAAGTGATGGCTGCCGTAACAGATTTAAGAACAAAAACACTTCAGTAGCAGAGAGTGTGATAATCACTTTAGAGCTGGGCTTCATTCGCCCCGACCGGGATGTCCTTCGTCAGGCAGGACCTCCAGCACGGCTCCACCATCAGCTCCCCTCCGCCACGGCGTCCCGGTCTGCTATCAAACAGCGCTAGTTGGGTCTAACATCTGGTAACAAACCTGGGGATGGAAAACCTGCACACCCTTGCATTTGCAAAGGGGCAGCGAATATCCAACTTCCTTAAGTTTACAAGTTGACTTATTGAGAAATGTATAACTGTGAAATTAACTGAGAAATGTGTAACTATGGTAGTAGTAGTAGCAGCAATAGGAGCAAAAATAGCTCACGTGACTTAGATGACCCAAAATATTACCTCAAATAACAGCTTAGGAAGAATTCACAGTGAAAATTCACAAACTAAAAACTAATAAATCTCCCTCTACAATCGTTTACAAAAACTAAAAAGAACCTCCGGGCATTTAGCGTTTCAGAACAGCTTGGTGATAGTTACCCTCTGGTCCTCAGCCTCCGGTCCACCCTGGTACCCCATGCCTGGTCCAGGGGATCTGGTTCCCTGCTGGTCCCCGGCCTCCGGTCCAACCTGGTGCCCCATGCCTGGTCCAGGGGATCTGGTTACCCTCTGGTCCACCCTGGTGCCCCATGCCTTGTCCAGGGGATCTGGTTACCCTCTGGTCCACCCTGGTGCCCCATGCCTGGTCCAGGGGATCTGGTTACCCTCTGGTCCACCCTGGTGCCCCATGCCTGGTCCAGGGGATCTGGTTACCCTCTGGTCCACCCTGGTGCCCCATGCCTGGTCCAGGGGATCTGGTTTCCATCCGGTCCACCCTGGTCCAGGGGATCCTGTAAAGTCAGACAGCATCTTTGTAAACACGTTTACACAGCGGTCTAGTTTTGTACAATATGTACATGTAATTAAATCTCGGAAGACGACGTGCTATAACATATTAGCTGTGCTATAACTTATTAGCTTTATTTATTAACTAGAGACATACAGGTTGGCCGTCTTCAGGAAGGCAAACTTCCACACACCGAGTCAAGGTACTGAACCAATCACAATCAAGCATAGTCACATCCAATAGAAATCATTGTAACTCCATAATCATTAACAGTGATGTCAACACACGGTAACAAATATATTCTATGAATATCACAACAGCAAGTTCAATTACACTATGGAATGCCACTAACACCAGTGAGTCTGGTTCAACGCTTCCTCGACCACATCTACCTCCCGACCACTCTGCATAGATCACTTTGAGAAGGTCATATAACGTTACAGAAAAGAATGGGTAAATACGGTAGGTATCAACGTGAAACCGTCCATATCAAACGCTCACCTGCGTGGTTGGATTGACATATTGTGCGTCATACAGGTTCAGGATAACAAGGACTGGAGCTGCCCCCACTGTTAACACAAAACAATCATCCATTTAATACCAAGACATCACACGCTGGAATCACATGGAAACAACAATTACCAAACACAGGAAGTGATGCAGCAATTTATAAATCCTTTCCTATAAAAACCTGTCCTGCCTCATTTTCCAAGTCAATGAGTGTACGCAAAAGATGTAGTATGTCTGAATCCGTCACTACTCTTCAATGAGCTTTACATCATGGCCTCACCAAGAATAAACTGAAAACCAATACAATAGTCAGGGTGCTTAAGAGGAACAACTGTTCTTAGTTTGCTTATGTTATGTGGAATTTAATCTACAGCTGCAGTTTTATGGTAGCATTTGCTCAACAATTAAACTTATTTGACTCTTTTGAACAGCTATTCCATTCGTTTTTACACAAATAAGCACGTTTACATTGAACCCTTCCTTTTATTTCTGAAGTCTAGTAGAGACAACACAGAGAAGAAAGAATTTATTCAGCCCAAGCACTGAAACTGAAAGTGCATTGACCTCACCGTTATGGAGTCCTTTTTAGCCCAGTGGGGAGACCGCAGCGAGGGATGGAGCTGGGTGTGGAGGCAGACACCTTGTGACACAAACTACAGTTACAATTTCAGCTCTGTAGGGTTAGGGTTTACCTGGGCCAATCACAGCCCAGATATTTAAAACACTAGCAGTATCAATAGTAATATAACAGTAAAATGATACTTAGCCATATTCAGCTGCTGGGTTGAAAAAAAAACTAACTGATCTGATGCTTTTTGTCCACTTCCTTGCTGCTCTCAAAAACATTGCATTCAAATTGCATGAGTGTTGCTTTATTGATCTGGGTGTGGTCTGAGTGGCCCGAGATGCATGCTAGGACACTGTGCTATCTTAAGTCTACAGTTCTGTAGATGTTCCCCCTCAGAAATAACCAAGTGTTCATAAGGCTGTCGTCACATCAGTTACATGAACAGGAACATCCGTCAGGACCGTGACAGGGACTGCCCAAGGAGAAATGCCAAGGGTAGGATGTGAGGGGTCGAACACTTAGTGACTAGAATACAACCTAACTCTTACAGTAGAGAACCATTGAGCACATTTCACTGTTCCTCTTCATAGATCTTGAAGCCCTAGTTAGGGTTTCTTTACGTCCACATCTGAAGAACAACACACCTGCAGCTTGAAGAGGACCCTAGTTGGGATGTTTCCAAGATGGTTTCTGATTCAAGGGTACCCATCTCCCAGGTCCAGCTAGCCTCGTCCAATACCTTACAATGCAGCCCGCGAAAGACTTGCGTCTCAGCACAGGAGTACAGAAGATCCACAGGTCATGGCAGCCATCGATCATGTCGGGGGTAGGAAGGGCAGCCACGTCGCAGACTGTCAAGCTTGAATAACCATTTACAAAAGTGTTCTGGTACATTTTCATCTTCTCAGTTGGTTTCCTGTCAGATTCTGTCCATTGGGAATGCCTTTAGTCCATCATCCATTGTTCCTAGTATCCATTGTTCCTTTCCATTGTTTGCATAATTCAGTCACACTGCAATCCAATCTGCATGACACTCAAGTCATCCTATCCAGTGTGTAGGAGGTGGAATAGAAAGCCAGATGCTGGATCGCTCCAGGCTCTTGATGTATACTGGATTGCAAAGGCATTAACCACCCACTTTGTAACTGTCGTTGATTTGGGCCACAGACTTAAATCATCCAGAAACGTCGTCCCAAAAGATACTCAAGGATGTTTTAAATGGAGTAGCGTCGTACTGTAGCTGAAAATTCTAAAGATAAAAATGTAGTGATAAAATACACCACCACATTAAACCAACCTGTTAAAATCTTCAGGGATCAGCCCACATCCCATGTCAAGACGCTCACACATAGTATGCTATGTCAGGTCGATCCCTGGCCATCCTTACATGTAATACCCCATGCCAGGTACAACACTGGCCATGCTCACATGAAGAACCCTATGCCAGGTTGAAAGCTGGCCACGCTCACATGAAGAACCCTATGCCAGGTTGAAAGCTGGCCACACTCACATGAAGTACCTATGCCAGGTCAAACACTGGCCACACTCACACGAAGTTCACTATGCCAGGTCAAACGCTGGCCACACTCACATGAAGTACCTATGCCAGGTCAAACACTGGCCACACTCACATGAAGTACCTATGCCAGGTTGAAAGCTGGCCACACTCACATGAAGTACCTATGCCAGGTTGAAAGCTGGCCACGCTCACATGAAGTACCTATGCCAGGTTGAAAGCTGGCCACGCTCACATGAAGTACCCTATGCCAGGTCGACAGCTGGCCACACTCACACATTAAGTATCCCATGCCAAGTTAAACCATGGCCACGCTCACACCGGTTATTCTATGCTAGGTTGAAGCCCGGCCACACTTTCATGTAGTAAGAACCCCATGCCAGGTCAGCCTCAGGCCCGGCTCACACATGTATGAAAAAATACAAATTAAAGAATTAAACAAACAATTACCATACTTACCAAACCAGGTAACAAAGTAAGATAAGCGGAAGCAGAAGGAGAACCCAGTGGTAGGTTGGTAGGTCTTAAACAGAACGACAGACCAGTGGTGGGTTGATAGGTCTTTAGCAGAAGGAGAACCCAGTAGTGTGTTGGTAGGTCTTGAGCAGAAGGAGAACCCAGTGGTGGGTTGGTAGGTCTTGAGCAGAAGGAGAACCCAGTGGTGGGGTAGTAGGTCTTGAACAGCAGGATCCTCATCATCCCATCTTTGGAGCAGGCCGATGAGCCCCCTACTGGCTCAGACACGAGCCTTTCTCAGGCTGAACTGCAGAGTAATGGGCGAGGCCAGCTGGCCCTGGAAGATGGGTCCCCTCAAATCAGCAACCATCCTGGAAAGATCCCAACAAGAACTGCAGTTGTGCTCTCCTCCAGCTGGGGAGGTAGAGAAACCGTCACCACGGCTTCAAGATGTATGGAAGAGAACGTTGCAATGTGCTCAATGGTTCTCTCCTTAAGAGCTAGGTTGTGTTCTAGTTGCTGAGGGGACGAGCCCTCACACCTTGCCCCTGGCGTTTCTCCTCAGGGGAGACCCTGTCACTATCTTGGAGGACATTCTAATTCACGTAACTGACGTTACGAGGGCCCCTTAAAAACTTGGTTTCTCCAGACGGGGCACATCTACAGAGCTGTAGATGTCAGACAGCACATTACCCTAGCATGCATCTCTGATCACTCAAACCATATACCCCCATCATTAAGACAAAACACATGTGATGTGATGCAATGTTCAGCAAAGTAGTGGGAAAGTGGGCAGAAACATATCAGAGCAGGGCAGGGGGCCTGAGAGCGGGGGGACAGAGAGAGAGGGGGCAGAGAGAGAGGGGACAGAGAGAGAGGGGACAGAGAGAGAGGGGGCAGAGAGAGAGGGGGCAGAGAGAGAGGGGACAGAGAGAGAGGGGACAGAGAGAGGGGGGCCTGAGAGAGAGGGGACAAAGAGAGAGGGGACTGAGAGAGAGAGAGAGGGGGGGGACTGAGAGAGAGAGGGGGGACTGAGAGAGAGAGAGGGGGGACTGAGAGAGAGAGGGGGCATGAGAGAGAGAGGAGGGACAGAGAGAGGGGGGACAGAGAGAGGACTGAGAGAGGGGGGACTGAGAGAGGGTGGACTGAGAGAGAGAGCGGGGACCGAGAGAGAGAGGGGGGACTGAGAGAGAATACAGAGAGAGAGAGAGAGAGAGAGAGGGGGGACTGAGAGAGAGAGGGGGGACTGATAGAGAGAGAGGGGGGACTGAGAGAGAATACAGAAAGAGAGAGGGGGGACTGAGAGAGAGGGGACAGAGAGAGAGGGGCCTGAGAGAGAGGAGACAGAGAGAGAGGGGACAGAGAGAGAAGGGACAGAGAGAGGGGGCATGAGAGAGAGGGGACTGAGAGAGAGAGAGGGGGGATTGAGAGAGAGGGCGGGGACTGAGAGAGAGAGAGGGGGGACTGAGAGAGAGAGGGGGGGACTGAGAGAGAGGGGGCATGAGAGAGAGAGGGGGGGCATGAGAGAGAGAGGAGGGACAAAGAGAGGGGACTGAGAGAGAGGGGGGACTGAGAGAGAGGGGACTGAGAGAGGGGGGCATGAGAGAGGGGGGCATGAGAGAGGGGGGCCTGAGAGAGAGGGCATGAGAGAGAGTGGCATGAGAGAGAGGGCATGGGGGGGGGAGGGGGGGGCATGGGGGGGGGGCACATGAGGGGGGGGGCGGGGCTTGAGAGCCTCAACCAACCAGGAGGCCAAAATGAGGCCTCAGCATAAAAAGGAAAAATCAGAACTTACAGTTTGCAGTTTCTTCTTCATGATTCAGTTGTGATACTCACAGAATCTCCATTTCTTGTTCTTGACCTGTGAAGGAGTGTAACAAGCAGATTAGTTTTAGAGCTCAAATGAACCACTGAATACAGTGGCAAAGTTGCTTCCTGTTCAATTAATTATTCATGCGTTCCTTTCCCCAATCTTGGGCACTTGTCTACTTCCATATTTGTAGAGCAACCAATGTATTACACGTTTTAAAACCCAGTTCTTTATTATTAAGCTTTTGATATTTTTGATAATTTGTAAGATACATTCACCTTTTTACAGTGGAAGTCAGTGGGCTTCAATCTAACAACTCAAACTACTTTCACCTGTAGAATTTTTTTTACTTTATTGCATAAAGGTGCAGTTGGAAGAGACTTAGCAGATATCGATAAAGATATAGCTTTACCTATATATCTAAGTGTTTTAATTAGTGGATAATACAATTAAAAAAGCAAGTTGGTTAAGAAGAAGCAACTAATAGTGATAGATATCTATCCATCTATCTCTATACTTATATAGAAATATCTATACATCTATATCTCTATCGCTATATATATATATATATATATATATATATATATATATATATATATATATATATATATATATATATATATACCGCTATCTATCCATTTCTCTATAGCTATATCTATAGATATCAATATATCTAACTCGATATCTATACTTCTATCGCTATCTATCCATCTCTCTATAGCTATATATTCATATGTATATATATATCGATCTCTATATTTATATCTCTATAGCTATATAGATATATACTATATCTATATAGATATCTCTATATCTATCTCTGTATCTATCTATATCTATACCTCTATCGCCATATATCCCTCTCTCTATAGCTATAGATATAGACATCTATCTATATACCTCTATCGCTATCTATCCATCTCTCTATAGCTATATCTATATATATCTATATCCATACCTCTATCGCTATTTATCCATCTCCCTATAGCTATATCTATAGATATCTATCTCTATACCTCTATCGCTATCTATTAATCTCTCTATAGCTACATATATAGATATATATCTATCTATCTCTATACCTCTATCGCTATCTATTAATCTCTCTATAGCTATATCTATAGATATCTATATATCTATCTCTATATCTCTCCACGTTTGTATCAAGAAACAAAGGCCCGTCATCATCATCGTGCCACCACAGAGACAAATCAACCGCTTAGCTTCAGCCACTCAACGGGCTATGGCCCGGTGGAACAAAACCAATGAACCCATCCCGACACACTGTTTATTAGTCCTTTACTCAGTCAACGCAGAAAATAGGAAACAGCGCCCCCAGGTGTCACACATTATAATGGCTAACAGAACAGGGCCAAACACCGGCATTGTGTGACGTCATTTCCCCGCCTACTACTTGTGATGGCGGCCAATTGAAAGTGAATGAGGTCTCGAGCTTCTAGAAGCGCTAGGCTAACCATGACAGTCACGTTTATTTCAATATAGCAATAGGCCTATGACTTGCAACAATACTCATTTAAAACACTTTACGTCCCGTTACATCCAGAACTAACATTATTTAACATATCAAGTAGGCCTAGTAGAAAAACAAATGTTCCTCACAGCAGGTCCAGCTACAGCAGTCGGTTTTACTTCGAAAAGTCTTCGTTTCCTTGCGGTTAACCCGGAAAGCAGAGGACCACATTTGTCCTTAGTCACACATAGAAGTTGAACCGGAAACTTCCAACCGTGTTGTGGTTTAATTTGTAAACATTATTTAGGAAATGACCGTGTATTGGAGACAAAAGACGGCTACTACCAAACTAGTTGCTTTACTGAACGGAAGTAAACAGCGCCACCTGCAACAAGCCCCGCGAACTCACTACCATGGCAACCTAATTAGTACACCTACATGCAGGTGTGCATGGAAGCAAATCATAACGTTTTGAATTTTTAAAAGCCATTTTATTTTGTATATGGAAATGTAAAACACAATTGAATTCATAACATTTACATATTATACTTTAAAGCCAAAATTCTCTGAATTCATTCGTTTTGAATTCACCTCGGCAATCGAGACTGAACGTGATGGAACAGACTGCTGTCATGGTGGTTATGTTGTGTTACGAGCTTTTTTGAAGCCCTGAAACCTACTGTGCTTATTGAGGCCCAACTTTGATTATACATAACTGACATACAGTAAACCGTACAATTGACCTGAGCCCCGTCCTTCTCCCTGTTGGCCATCGTTGGGTTTAATTCTCCAGCAGTTTTCTTTGATCACATGACTGACGGATGGCGCTCTGATAGGCCGGCAGTAGATTCGATTGAACATGAACCTTTAAGAGCATTTCAAACCTGTGTCTGGAGCCTTGTGGATGCACTACATGTGAACATGAACCTTTAAGAGCATTTCAAACCTGTGTCTGGAGCCTTGTGGATGCACTACATGTGAACATGAACCTTTAAGAGCATTTCAAACCTGTGTCTGGAGCCTTGTGGGTGGATTTGCATGTGTGCATGTGTGGAAGACTGTGTCTTCATTGTGCGCATCCAAATACAAGCACCACATAGAACAAGGAAAGGAAAGGAAGACAAAATATAGCGTTTGAACACACACACTAACACACACACACACACACACCACACGCATACACACACACATAGACACACACACACACTAATATACACACACACCACATGCATATACACACACACTAATACACACACTCAGAAACACACACTAATATACACACACACACGCACACACACACACACACCACACACACACACACACGCACACAGAAACACACACTAACACACACACACCACACGCATATACACACACACATAGACACACACACACTAATACACACACTCAGAAACACACACTAATATACACACACACACACACAGAAATACACACCAATACACACACACACACATCTCTAATCTGTGTGTGAGTGTGTGTGTGTGAGTGCATTTGTGTGTGGTGTGGTGTGTGTGTGTGTGTGTGTGTGTGATTTTGTGAGTGTGAGTGTGTGTGAGTGTGTGTCTTGGTGTATGTCGTGTGTGTGTGATTGTGTGTGTCGTGTGTGTCTTTGTGTGTGTGTGTGTGTGTAAGTGAGTGTGAGTGTGAGTGTGTGTGTGTGTGAGTGTGAGTGTGAGTGTGTGTGTGTGTGTGTGTGTGAGTGTATATGTGTGTGGTGTGTGTGTGTGTGTGTGTGTGTGTGTGTGATTGTGTGTGTGTGATTGTGTGCGTGTGTGTGTGTCTTGGTGTATGTCATGCGTGTGTTTGATTGTGTGTGTTGTGTGTGTCTTTGTGTGTGTGATTGTGCGTATGTGAGTGTCGTGTGTGTGTCTTGGAGAAAGTGACTAGGTGTGTGTGTGTGTCTTGGTGTGTGTGTGTGGAGTCCCGTGTCTGCTGGCGTTCCTCCTCCTCCTCCATGTGTTTCAGCGCAATGGGGCCAGCGCTAATGCGGGCCCCCGCTGGGGCAGAGCGGTGGCCCCTGGGCCGCCTGGGGCGATGTGCTGGAGCCGGGTTACCACAGTGTGTGTGTACCTATGAATACGTGTGTATGTGTACCCATGTATACGTATGTATGTGTACCTATGTACACGTATGTGTATTTATGTATATGTATGTGTATCTTTGTGTACGTATGTGTACGTATGTATATGTATGTATGTATTTATAGTATGTACGTGTATGTATGAGTACATGTCTATGCATATAAAGTATGTGTGTGTATGTATGAGTACATGTCTATGTATATAAAGTATGTGTGTGTATGTATGAGTACATGTCTATGTATATATAGTATGTATGTGTATGTATGAGTACATGTCTATGTATATAAAGCATGTGTGTGTATGTATGAGTACATGTCTATGTATATAAAGTATGTGTGTGTATGTATGAGTACATGTCTATGTATATAAAGTATGTGTGTGTATGTATGAGTACATGTCTATGCATATAAAGTATGTGTGTGTATGTATGAGTACATGTCTATGTATATAAAGTATGTGTGTGTATGTATGAGTACATGTCTATGCATATAAAGTATGTGTGTGTATGTATGAGTACATGTCTATGTATATAAAGTATGTGTGTGTATGTATGAGTACATGTCTATGTATATATAGTATGTACGTGTATGTATGAGTACATGTCTATGTATATATAGTATGTACGTGTATGTATGAGTACATGTCTATGTATATATAGTATGTATGAGTACATGTCTATGTATATATAGTATGTACGTGTATGTATGAGTACATGTCAATGCATATAAAGTATGTGTGTGTATGTATGAGTACATATCTATGTATGCATAGCATGTATATGTTGTAGCAACGTCCATTTACTACACGTCACCTAGCTGGCTTTTCCCCCTCCACCTAGGTGACTTTCCTCGGGCTCCTCCAAACCAATGGACACAGGGTGGTGATGTTGAACCGGTTTATTGTAATGGTTGCATTTAATGAGGCATGCAGATGGTGCTCCATGCTGGCATGCAGGAGAGCTCTCCCTGAGTGTGTGTGGTGATGGCTGGTTTAACCTGTGCACACTGATTGCTTAATGTGCAACAGGTGTGCAGCCTCACCCAGCCCCAGAGTCCAATCAGTCTGACTCGGGCCAGGTGAGGCTGCGTCAACCAGCCACCATCCATCCACACACACTCCCACAGCCTGTTTTTAAAATGCAGCTGTACCTTTGATAACTCTTCTATTAAACCTTCATCACCCTTTATAATTAGGCTTATATAATTATAGGAACCAACGAATAATAAAGGATAAAGCTATTGATAACTCTTCTATTAAACCTTCACCATGTTGGATATGAAACGCACCACACACCGTGGCCTTATCCTACAAGGGTCCGAGAAGCTTCATGAACCTTCTCGGACCCCAACAATAACCGCTCCCCAGATGGAGCTGACGTTGTGACGTCACGGGGCCTCCGAAAGGGCCCGTAGACATCCTGGAAAGAACCGGACCGGAGTTCAGAGCAGCGTGGAACGGGTTTCTTTCTGCATTATGTGATTATTCTAGTAACGTTGACTAAAGAGCATAGGTTACTAAGTTTAAGATCATAGAAGACATAATAAGACGGAACAAGATAAGTGTTAATATTGGTAATGATAAGAAATGTAGATAATATAATTATATAGAATAATGAGCACTGTCAATAACCTCTTATTTATAACAGCATACTTTTATATACTTATATATATACATACTTATACAAGTCTGTATTTAAAGTAATAATAACCCAAGTAGAAGTAAAAGTAGTCATCAGATAATGACTTGAGGAAGAGTAAGAAAGTATCTAGTGAAAAGACTACTCAAGTACTGAGTTACTTCATACCAAATGATTTATTGTTGTAATCAGAGCAAGATGAATGTAAATAGACAAATATTACATTGTACATGATTGTCTAATAAACATTAACAACACACAATAACACATTAAATCTCTTCAAAATAACATGAAGGAAAATACAGCCACAATAAATCTCTCTCTCATGCCTCCATTTTTTATTCACAAATAGACTTGAGTGAAAGCGAAAGGTATGTTACATTAAAAAATTTAAAAGGTTATTGTAGTAAAAGAAAGAGAAAATATAAAACGTTTGTGTATTTATGTGTGTACTATGTATGTGTGAACTATGTGTGTGTGTGTACTATGTGTATGTGTGTGTGCTATGTTTGTACTATTTGTTTGTGTGTGTACTATGTGTATGTGTGTTTGCTGTTTGTGCATGTACTATGTTTTTGTGTGTGTGCTATGTGTGTGTGTAATATGTGTTTGTGTGTACTATGTGTTTGTGTGTGTATTATGTGTATGTGTGTGTTCTATGTGTGTGTGTGTACTATGTGTGTGTGTGTGTTATATGTGTGTGTGTGTACTATGTGTGTGTGTGCTATGTGTGTGTGTACTATTTGTTTGTGTGTGTACTATGTGTGTGTGTACTATATGTGTATGTGTGTGTCTGTGTGTGTATTACATGTGTGTGTGTCTGTGTGTGCGTGTTGTCAAGTAAGGTTGATTCATCGAAACCCGGACAGTATTACACTTGACCATGAGTCATATGATAGGGATGATGTTATTGTCGATTGATATCTACAAATGTATCCTATATGTTTGCCATTGAGCACTGGTACAACGACAACTGATTTTAAATGAGCACTTGTTTACCCGTAGAAAGGATGTGTAACATATAAGAGCACTTACTAGGCTAGGCACTAGATAGAACTGCTGTTATCACCAAGAGCACTTACTAGGCTGAGCACTAGATAGAACTGCTGTTATCACCAATTATCTACTATACGATATGAGATAATTGTATTATGTGTACACTAGAAAGCCGGTGCACGGGTTCATATTATATTGGTAATGACGCACTCATGGGCATGCTATAGCACCAAAGACTACGCTCTACCTTTTGTCTTGAACACTGATATATATTACCTTTTGTCTTGAACACTGACATATATTCCCTTTTGTCTTGAACACTGATATATATTACCTTTTTTGTCTTGAGCACTGAGATATAACTATTGTTTTGTAATCCATGTACTGATATACATTTTGTACTCTTAAACTATGATATGTATGAATATTACTATGCATGAACATGACCACCTGCGTTAAACGGGTACAGCCTTATAAAAGAACAGCCTTACAACTAGGAAAACGCTCGGAAGATCTTATTCAAAACAAGAAACAGGTTTATGATACTATGAGTACATGTACAGCAGGGAATGCATACCTCAGGCGTAGAGTGGTGCTTGGGAACATGAGCTCATCCATCAGGTCTAATGTGACTTTTGGATCTTTCTCGGTGTTTACTGAGATAAGGATCAGACCATTTAGTAACTAGACGATCATGAGGCAGATAGAAAGTACCTAGAAACTGAGATAAGGATCAGACCACTTAGTAACTAGATGATCATGAGGCAGGTAGAAAGTACCTAGAAACCCAGGGGCTAAGTATCATCAGTGTCAGCAGAATAGGAGAGTGGGAGTGACAAACAACTGATACTTAGAGAGTTTTCAGCCTCTTTAGCCCGAGGATGGGAGGTGCTCTAAGTCCTATAAAAGAGCCCGCATATGAGCAGGACGGGGAGGAATCCTTACTACGGGGACTCCATGCAGGACGTCAACCCGGACCTTCGGAAAAAATAGCCTATAGATGAATAGAACGAATCGGAACAGAAAACTGAAAGGAGATAGACTATTCTCAGAACACCTCTATTAGACATGTGTTTTTAGAAGCTAGCCTAGAAATATTCAATCTCCGGAGAGGATTCCTCCCATAGCTGGGACAGCTATGTAGGCTCACTTATACATGCAAAAGGGACGAATTAGGAAAGAAATTAATTAGATATTTGTTCAAAAGGTAGAAGGAGTTTTTGCTCCTTTTACTCCCCTGCGCACTTATTCGGCTTCTCATCACAAGTAAGCAACATGTGTGATCGTTGTTTTTTCTTTTATTGTCAACTATTATTGGAGAGTACTCTTTTGTTCATTTTATACGTCCTTCTGATTTTGTATATCGAAGGACTCTTTAGTAATCTGCAATGTTCCCTCTTATAATCCGCAATTAAATACAATAAATCATTTTAATCCATTTTGTCATTTCCCGACATCTTCTTCCTCTGGACATCAACTGGATGGAGCTGTATCTAGCATCGTGATTCTGAGAGGTTACCTAGTCCTCATAAATAAAACATATCCTTAGAGTTATTTTTCCAAACTCTTAAATAATCCCAGCAAACTTACAAGTGCACGGATCCCAGAGGAGAGCTACTATACAGACGCGGCCGGCAGCCACGGTCCTGGCCAGGGTTATGCCCAGGGGTAGGGCGTCGGAGCAAGCGGGATAGGTGTCTGGTATAGAGTAGTTAGGGGCTGGGCGAATCTCCTCACCAGCTTGTTCACAACCATTACTGGACAACAAGCTTCACATAGTGACGGATCTAACAGTGTGTGTGTGTGTGCGCATGTCCGCCCGCCCTCCCGCGTGTTCTTTTTTTCTACAACCGACACAGAGACACTGAGGCACCATCCCCCCATAACCAAAACCCATGGAGGAGGTCCTCCTGGGTGAAGGTGGACTGGAAGGTGTGGATGTGTGTCAGTGTGTCTGAGGACCCTCC
Organism: Lota lota; assembly: GCA_026745465.1. Taxonomy (NCBI): domain Eukaryota; kingdom Metazoa; phylum Chordata; class Actinopteri; order Gadiformes; family Lotidae; genus Lota; species Lota lota. The sequence continues at coordinate 160,027 of JACYXH010000742.1, forward strand.
TACATCTGGGGACACTCTGTAGAAGGACAGAGTGCCAGTAGGCCGGTCCAGATACACTCCTACTCTGTTAGAGCCAGCGGGGGGGAGACGTATGACTGTTCTACTACCGTTGTACCGGGCAGAGTAACCAACATCATCACAAACAAGACTCCAGGACTTGTTGTTCCATCCAAGCCTGCTGTCATGACCCACTCCTCTCCTTGTGATTCCTCTGTATGTCACTCCTATCTCAACATCTCCTTCCCTCTCTACCTCCCAGTAACAGCGGCCAGTCAGAGCCTCTCTACACAACACCTGGGGATGGGAGTCAAATCTCTCTGGGTGATCAGGATACGACTGGAACTCTCTAACCCGTGTCACCTTTCTGTTGTCCTCAGACAGAGAGAGTTCTCTGTGGGCTGTGTTTGGTTCCAGTGTGAGTTCATAGGCATCTGACGGGAGAACAAGACATGATTAGCTGCTGAACTATTCTTCATCATCATCATCACTAGTACTGTTCTCTTGCATACTTCTTATTCCTGTCCTTTTGCACGTGCCATCTACTCTACAAACGAACTTAGAAAGACAAAATAATATCTTATGACAGGTACTATAGTGGACTAGTGCTACAGCTTTAGAAATAGTAGTGCATATTGTTTTTAAGATAATTAAAGTTCCACTTAATAGCAAATCCCATGTGTGTGTGAGTGGCTGTCCCAGTCAAAACATTGAAACCATGGACAATTTATAGACTGCATTTACTCCCTCAATATTTACACTACATACACATATTATACATCAAAATGTTAAACATGAAGAGCTAGTTACTCATATGAAATATCTAAGCAATACTTGTAATGCCTTTCAAGATATAAAACTGTTAGATTTCCCAATACACATACATTGCACTCAACCTTCAAAAGGGACACCTGTGTGAACAACAGACTGAACAAGCTGAGCTCACATACAGGCTAGAAATTAACTGTTGGTACCAGAGAACTGGTTCATACATACTATATATACTTAGACATGTACTCATACATACTATATATACAGACATGTACTCATACACGTACATACTATATACACATAGACATGTACTCATACATACTATATATACATAGACATGTACTCATACATACACGTACATACTAGACATACATAAACACAGGGAAACATAGCTATACATACGTATACACAAGTACACATCTGAATGAACGGACGTCACCTCCTGCTGTGTGGATGGACTTTCCATCTCAATAGTTAGTGTGTGTTGTGATGAATCTAACTAAACACTTACACTTCTTTACACCTGGTGTCAGCCTCCACACTCCACCGTGCTCCACCCTGGGGGGGAAACAAAGTGAGAGCAGCATGTTGAAACATTCACCTTCATCATCTCCTGTCTCATCACTTTCTACACAACATGAGTTCCAGCTGTGTTTTCAAACCACTTCATCTAGCAGCTGGTTGAATCCTTGTATGAGACATTGTCCCTGAGTGGTGAGCTGTCCTCTCCATACCTGAGAGTGTCCAGTCTCCAGCGTGGATCCTCCAGTCCAGCAGAGAGCAGCGTAACTCCTGAGTCTCCTGGGTGATTGTAGCTCAGGTCCAGCTCTCTCAGATGGGAGGGGTTGGAGCTCAGAGCTGAGGCCAGAGAAGCACAGCCTTCCTGTGTGACCAGGCAGCCAGACAACCTGCACACACACTCCATTAATAAAGTGTATTCATTCCATATGGAGGACCACTAAAAGCTTTATTGATACTTTGGATGTGAAACAGGATCTTAAACAAATGCTTCTTTCTCAATAGCTACAACTCAAATGAGATATTGTTTGGTTAGAGTCAGGAGAAGTCTGCTGTGTTTGGTACGCTAAGACTGTTTCTTCACAAGTTCTAACATTGTGTAGAACCAGGGAGTGTTTTGTCAGCAGGGAAAAGAGCAACAGAAATGCATTGGACATGAGCAGCACTTACACCAAACTAATGTGATGTTAATAAAGGACATCTTTAATGTTCCATATGAATCACTATGCCACGGTCAGTGATGTTCTAGTGGTGAGGTGTGCATTATATTCAGATCACAGCACGGCTAGAGCCTCATCACCATGTCTACACTAATGACAACTCCTCAGCTCACATCAGCTGGCCAGAGTTACATAACATATAACATACATAACATATAACATACATAACATACTAGCAGTTAACAGGACAGCAACCCCTAACCCTCACATCAGCTGGCCAGAGTTACATAACATGTAACATACATAACATACTAGCAGTTAACAGGACAGCAACCCCTAACCCTAACCCTCACATCAGCTGGCCAGAGTTACATAACATATAACATACATAACATAGTAGCAGTTAACAGGACAGCAGCCCCTAACCCTAACCCTCACATCAGCTGGCCAGAGTTACATAACATATAACATACTAGCAGTTAACAGGACAGCAACCCCTAACCCTAACCCTCACATCAGCTGGCCAGAGTTACATAACATATAACATACATAACATACTAGCAGTTAACAGGACAGCAACCCCTAACCCTAACCCTCACATCAGCTGGCCAGCGTTCTGTGAGCTAGAATAACCTGTTAACTCATAACATATTAGCAGTTAACAGGACAGCAAACATAAATAACTAAACAATAACAATCTTGTTTGAATCAGTGGTCCTCTAAAGTTATGTCACTAATGTAGCGTTGGCATCCTCACTGACACGGTGAACCTAGCTTCTAGATGAATAATGATGCTGCATCGTGTCGGGTGTTCTTTTTCCATAACAGCCCACCTAGTCGTGGATCATCCCTTACATATTAAACAAGCCCAAAGACACAGTTTGAAGAAGAGGCTGATAACTGACCTGAGAGTGTAGTGTACAGTGTGGACTCCCCAGTCCAGCAGAGAGCAGCTTCACTCCTGAATCCTGCACATCATTGGTACTCAGGTCCAGCTCTCTCAGACTAGAGGAGTTGGAGCTGAGAACTGAGGCCAGAGCTTCACAGCATCTCTCTGACAGATGACAGCCATTCAGCCTTCACACAATATAAACACAACATGTTATGAACTGTGATCTTTAATTAGAAATGTTTTATTAATTTAACTAATATATACGACTGAATACTTTAGATGCTGGGCGATCTCTACGGAGAATAAAGTACTCTTCTCCTTTGTCCTTGTCTCTTTCCTTTTTTCTTTTACCCGCTCGCTTGTGACCTCTCACCCTTCCCCAAATGACCTGGAAGTCTCTATATCAACCCTTCCTATTGGTTAAACCCAAATAGAGTCCATATAACCAAACGTACTGAACAAGGTTAAAGAAACTTTCAAATAGTGCGTTAATTGTTACTAACAATGAACTTATCCTACATTTCAACAATAACTTAGTCATAAATATAGCTATATATTTGAATACAGCTGTATTTAATAAACACATTATATATTCTTGGCTTTCCTTATTTATTATTTCATAATAAATATAGCTTTTATGAGTTTGTCTCTTCACCCTGGTTACAAAATATAACAGTATTTTTCTGTAGCCTATTCATATTTGTGAATAAATGTTTTGCATTTTGATTAATGAATACTGAACGTAAGCTTCTAAAAATACAATTTTGTATGACAATTGCAAGTTTCAAATATTTTTTTTACGATTTTCCCAGAGACCCTCCAAAATGTTGCAGTTGAGGCTTTCAGGGGAACTTAGGGGTCCAACTAGGGGTCTCTAACCCTCCAAAGATCCACTGTATTTGACCCTGCTCTTAACTATCAATGTCCCATATACGGGGGACGGTGGGGGGAGACTATTATTATAATTTGTGTTCATGTTTAAATTTAGAATTTAAAAGTTGCAATATATGGATGTATAAAAATATCCACCTAAACAACAAGGTGTAACATTCCCAATGATATCAAAGTCATGAATGTGGTCATCACAGGTACTGAGTTATAAGCTGAGTCCTCTGAAATGGAACTTGTGGTGTAACTGTGTAACTGTGCATTGAGTAAACACTGACCTGAGAGTTTCCAGTGTACAGTGTGGACTCCCCAGTCCAGCAGAGAGCAGCTTCACTCCTGAATCCTGCACATCATTGGTACTCAGGTCCAGCTCTCTCAGACTAGAGGAGTTGGAGCTGAGAACTGAGGCCAGAGCTTCACAGCATCTCTCTGACAGAAGACAGCCATTCAGCCTTCACACAAAATCAACAGAACTGTTAGGAACTGGGATTAAATGTTTTATGACAATTAAAAGTAGTTTTAAATACATGAAATAACTAACATTAATAAACGGAATATTTGAATATTAAGAGTTTGATGTCACACAGATGTTAAATTATTAAACAACGTATCATTATACTTCCCTTGAAAGGACAGTTTTATGAATAAGCTGTTATAAAACCTTAGCAAACAACTCTAAAGTCAACCTTAATGTCTAACTATATTATAATGAGTGGGATAAGAATGTAATACAACACACACCTTGTAGCATATCACACCAAAATATGGTGTGACACTTGAACTGATGATTTTAGATTTATCAGAAATCCCAAAACCAACATAAGAGCTGGTTACAAAACACAAAACAACAATATATAAGCTACCTAATTACCATACAAACCAACGTAAGAGCTGGTTACAAAACAACAATATATAAGCTACCTTAATTACCATACAAACCAACATAAGAGCTGGTTACAAAACAATATATAAGCTACCTAATTACCATACAAACCAACATAAGAGCTGGTTACAAAACAATATATAAGCTACCTAATTACCATACAAACCAACTTAAGAGCTGGTTACAAAACACAAAACAACAATATATAAGCTACCTAATTACCATACAAACCAAGGTAAGAGCTGGTTACAAAACAACAATATATAAGCTACCTTAATTACCATACAAACCAACATAAGAGGTGGTTACAAAACAACAATATATAAGCTAGCTTAATTAACAAAACGTTTCAGAGCATTAGCATAGCCTAGCACTAACGTTAGCTCAATTAAACAAACCGTAAGGAAGAGTTAATATAGTTCAAACTACTTTAAGACACAAACCACATGTCAACATTACAGTATTATAACAAATACTAAGCTTGTGCCTCTTCGGGGGGTGAATAAACATTAAATAATTCACTGTTTGAGTTTTCATTTGACCGTTTAAGAGAGAAGAAACGAGCCACGACGACATGTTGACAACATAACATCCTGTGCCGCTTCTGGCTCCGTCACATACAGCTGTTATCTCATTGGTTGCTATTTGAAAAGGTCAGCAAGGTGAAAGTTGAAATAATTTGAACTTTGAGCGCAAAAATCACTCTGCGCTTGAGGCAATTTTGCGCAGTCAATTTTGCATAGTCGGGTGCAAACGCCCATAGGAAATTAATGGAAGTGCTAGCGCAGAGCGTTTTTTGCCCTGATCATGTGCAGGTGCCTTTACACAACATTCCCCTTATATTGTCATGGCAACACAAATAATATGTTGCGTTATTCCTATGAAAGAATATATTCCTGCCTATTAACTTTGTGAATTTAACCTTATGGATGTAAATCTGTTAAATGTCTTCTGATATGGAACTTGTGGTGTAACTGTTTATTGAGTCAAACTGACCTGAGAGTTTCCAGTGTACAGTGTGGACTCCCCAGTCCAGCAGAGAGCAGCTTCACTCCTGAATCCTGCAGATCATTGGTACTCAGGTCCAGCTCTCTCAGACTAGAGGAGTTGGAGCTGAGAACTGAGGCCAGAGCTTCACAGCATCTCTCTGACAGATGACAGCCATTCAGCCTTCACACAAAATAAACACAACATGTTAGGGACTGGGATATTTAATTATAAATGTTTTATTAATTTAACTAATATATACGACTGAATACATTAGATCCTTATGTTCATTTAATATTGGGTGTAAAATGTTTAATATTGAATAGTTGTTTTGTAGTATTTGTAATAGTTTTGTATATAAATTTACTTTTTATTGTAATAGATGTTATTAGTACATGTACAGAGATGTTTTGTATATTATTAGAAGTTATATTCCAATATTATGTATATTGTGTGCGAGCACGAAAGCAAAGACAGCATTTGTGCGCACAGGGGCATCAGTTGCGCGCTGCTTCACTTTACGTGCGCGCTCAATGAATCGTTTCTTCCTCACAGGCTTTATTATTGCTCTCGCGATCAGAGAACTACTGAGCGCGAGTGCAGTTAGTGTTTACAATAATGATTTGTGTGCACGGATGTGTTAGTTCTGCGCGCGTGTGAAGTCATTTTTATATGTTATGTTATATGCAGCCATAGACGTTGCAGGCCTGTACGGGCTCGGGTGCGGTGTCACAACCAGGGATGTAGTGGGTGTTGGACCCGGGGGAACGCCGCTCCCCCACTTCTTCCAGCATTACTTTATTTTTACTTAATTTAAATATATTATTTTTTAAATGTTAATAGTGAAACAACGTTACTGCCAATGGTAAAAACAAGTGCACAAATCACCCAACCCTCTCCAATAATGTCTTCTTTGTCATAGAAAAAGCCAAATTCTCCCCCCATAGTTTTTACCATTGCCCTGACACTCCATTAGGCCGTGTAATTTGAACATTAACAGCAGCTCTGCCTCACTACTTGATAACCTGAAAGTGTGGTAAAATGGCAAGTCGCCAGAGAAATACAACTGGCCACCAGCACAGAATATGCCGCCCGGTTTTGGAGGTGGAAATAGGTGAACTCAGCAAACGATTCAGGCTGCCAACTGTTAGTGCAATTAATGGATTCAGGGACTTTATCGAGAGCTGGGGATGCTATACCTGATGAGCTCTTTAATGAAATGCACTAAGTCATCCTATGCAGCACTGCAGAGTGCGAAAGGGGATTCAGATTAATCGAATTATCACCCCGACCCGCACAAAGTTACTAATTTAACGGGTAGCAGCCTTGATGTTCATCAAGCTACATGGGCCCCCTCCAAACCAGTGGGATCTGACAACTTGGCTGAGATGTCATCGCTCAGCTGAAGACAGGAGAACGAGACCTGAATCTCGCAAAGATCCTCGTGACCCATTGTAGTGATTCCTTTGACTGTGTTTAGAGAGCAGGAAGTCTAGTGGTCAAAGTCAAGACATCAAAAGTGAGTAACACTGGTGATTTGTATCGAGATAGCGCCGCCTGCTGTGCTTGGTATGTTTTAGGAATTACAAACTAAACTTCCAATTTGGAATTGTATGTAATCAAAATGACTCTGGTAACGTTCCAGTAAACCAATGTAAGTGATGTTGAATAATAAGCAATGGCAATGATATGACGCCCCCTCCAACTTGGAGCTACTCCGGCCTGTCATTAGCTATACTTGACTCTTTGGTTTGGTGTGAATTAGGATCCTGTGTGTCTGCTATAGTTATGAATTGGCATGATTTGTGTGTGGTTCAATGAAGCAATGACGCACACATTATGAATGTTGTTGGTAATGTTTGTTTTTGTAATACAGTAGCTAAAGTAAGCACAAGTAGTTTCTGTATCTAGCAATTATTTTAAGTCTACTTGTGTGTCCGTGTGCGCGTGGTATTGTTTGTGATGACGTCATTAAAAATAGCGTTCCCCCACTAAAGAAATCCCCACTACACCACTGGTCGCAACACGAGAGACTGTTCGCTCTTAACGTGAGCAAAACAAAGTCCCGGTACCGTTATAGGGAGAGGAGACGACGGATGAAGAAACTGGAATCCCGGGATGATCTTCGTTAGGGGAACCGCGCGCTACCTGACCCCCTACTGTGGACTATCCTCGTGCGCTACTCTGATGATTTATATCCCGTTCAGAGGATGCTAAGGCGGTTAGCAAACCAAGCTAGCTTTACACCAAACGACCAAAACATCCCTGACACGAACAGAAACACGAATAAAACAATCCCCAAATCCTCTCTCTCCCGTACTCATTTAACCGTCAAACAACTAATAAGTAAATGTTTAAATATAATTTAGCTGGTCGATCTCTACAGAGAATAAAGTACTCTCCTCCTTTGTCCTCGTCTCTTCCCTCTCTCTCCTTTTTCCCGCTCACTCGTGACCTCTCACCCTTCCCAAAATGACCTGGTAGTCTCTATATCAACCCTTCCTATTGGTTAAACCCAAATAGAGTCCATATAACCAAATGTACTGAACAAGGTTACCATGTTTTAAAATAGTGAGTTAACTTTAGTCAATAATACATTTAGAATTATGAATGTTACCTACATTTCAACAATAACGTATTTATACATATAGCTATATATTTGAATACAGTTCAAATAACTAGTAATAAACAAATATTATATATTCATGGCTTTCCTTAATTATTATTTCAGAACAAATATAGCTTTTATGAGTTTGTCTCTTCACCCTGGTTACAAAATATAACAGTATTTTATCTGTAGCCTATTCATATTTGTGAATAAATGTTTTACAATTTAAATAATGACTAGTGGGCAAAATAAGCTTTTAAAATACATTTTGTGTGACAATTGCAAGTTTCAAATTATTTTAAAAGATTTTCTCAGAGACCCTCTAAAATGTTGCAGTTGAGGCTTTCAGGGGGTCTTAGGTGTCCAACTAGGGGTCTCAGACCCTCCCATGACCCCCTGTATTTCACCCTGCTCTTGACTATCAATGTCCCGTATACGGGGGACGCTGGGGGGAGACTATTATTATTATTATATTTTGTGTTCATGTTTAAATTGATAATTGAAAGGTTGCAAGCATATGGATGTATAAAAATATCCACCGAAACAACAAGGCGTAACATTTCTATGATATCAAAGTCATGAATGTGGTCATCACAGGTACTGAGTTATAAGCTGCATCCTCTGATATGAACCTTGTGGTGTAACTGTTTGCACATTGAGTAAAACTGACCTGAGAGTTTCCAGTGTACAGTGTGGACTCCCCAGTCCAGCAGAGAGCAGCTTCACTCCTGAATCCTGCACATCATTGGTACTCAGGGCCAGCTCTCTCAGACTAGAGGAGTTGGAGCTGAGAACTGAGGCCAGAGCTTCACAGCATCTCTCTGACAGATGACAGCCATTCAGCCTTCACACAAAATAAACACAACATGTCAGGAACCGTGATCTTTAATTATAAACGTTTTATTAATTTAACTAATATATATGACATTAGATCCTTATGCTTATTCAATATTGGGTGTAAAATGTATAATATTGAATAGTTGTTTTGTAGTGTTTGTTATCGTTTTGTATATTAATTGACTTTTAATTGTAGTAATAGGTATATTATGTATTGTATTGTAATACATGTTATAAATTAATCTACAGAGATGTTTTGTATATTATTAGAAGTTATATTCCAATATTATGTATATTGTGTGCGAGCACGAGATCAGACATCATTTGTGCGCACGGGGGCGTCAGTTGCGTGCTGCTTCACTTTACGTGAGCGCTCAATGAATCGTTTCTTCCTCACAGGCTTTATTATTGCTGTCGCGATCACAGAACTACTGAGCGCGAGTGCAGTTAGTGTTTACAATAGTGATTTGTGTGCAAGCACGGATGTGTTAGTTGTGCGCGCAAAGTCATTTTTGCTCCAGACTGTACTAAACAGGCGTGGCAACGCGCTAGACTCTTCACTCTTACCGCGAGCAAATCAGTTATAAAAAATACAGCTGTATTTAACTATTAAAAACTATTCTTATCAAGTCTTGGCTTTCCTCATTTATTTCATAATAAATTGAGCTTTTAGGAGTTTGTCTCTTCACCCTGGTTACACAATTTTTCAATATTCTTCTGTAGCCTAATGATATTTGTTTATTGGTTTAACATATATTTACTAAATCATTAGATCTATAAATGTTAATTATGTATTGGGTGTGAAATGTTGAAAAGTTATTCTCAATTGTACTTCTATATTGTAGTAGTATGTATATAATGTTGTGTGTATTGTTATACATGTTATTAGTGAACGTACAGACATGTTTTTGTATGTTATTTTAACTTTTTAATCCTAGTATTAGGTATATTGTATTGTGTGTATTGTAATACATGGTATTAGTACACCTACAGAGATGTTTTGTATGCTATTCTAACTTTTATATTCTAGTATTAGGTATATTGAGTTGTGTGTATTGTAATACATGTTATGAGTGAACCTACAGAGATGTTTTGGAGGCTTTGACCACTGGCAGCAGCCTCAGAAGACCCTTCTCTGAAGCAGAGTATTTCTTCAGGTCAAACACGTGGAGCTCCTCTTCTGATGACAGTAAGATGAAGACCAGAGCTGACCACTGAGCAGGGGAGAGAGATTCTCTAGAGAGTCTTCCTGATGTCAGGTACCATTGGATCTCCTCCACAAGAGAACGGTCGTTCAGCTCATTCAGACAGTGGAACAGATTGATGCTTCTCTCTGGAGAGAGACCTCCACCTATCTTCTTCTTGATGTAAGACACTGTACCCTCATTGGTCTGTGATCTACTTCCTGTCCATCCCAGCAGTCCTCGTAGGAGAATCTGATTGGTCTCCAGAGAGAGGCCCAGGAGGAAGCGGAGGAACAAGTCCAGGTGTCCGTTCTCACTCTGTAAGGCCTTGTTCACAGCGCTCCGGTAGAGGACGAGTTTATATTTCCTGGAGGTTGGTGGTTCTTCTGAGAGCAGATTGATGCCAGTTTTGATGAAGGACAGAAAGACATAAAAGGCAGCCAGAAACTCCTGGATGCTCAGATGGACAAAGCAGAACACCTTGTCGTGGTACAGCCCACACTCCTCTTTAAAGATCTGGGTGAACACTCCTGAGTACACCGAGGCTGCCTTTATATCGATGCCACACTCTTCCAGGTCTGCCTCATAGAAGATCAGGTTGCCTTTCTCCAGCTGGTCAAAAGCCAGTTTTCCCAGAGAAACAATGATCTTCCTGCTCTCTGAACTCCAGCGTGGATCTGTTCCAGCTCTCCCATGATACTTCCTGTCCCCCTGTATGGACTGAACCCTCAGGAAGTGGATGTACATCTGAGTCACAGTCTTGGGCATCTCTTCTTCTCTCTGAGATGTTTTGAAGCAGTCCTCCAGAACTGTAGCAGTGATCCAACAGAAGACTGGGATGTGACACATGATGTGGAGGCTTCGTGATTTCTTGATGTGGGGGATGATTGTGCTGGCCAGCGTCTCCTCTCTGAATCTCTTCCTGAAGAACTCCTCCTTCTGTGGGTCAGTGAACCCTCTCACCTCTGTCACCATGTCAACACACTCAGCAGGGATCTGATTGGCTGCCGCAGGGCGTGTGGTTATCCAGATGCGAGCAGAGGGAAGCAGGTCGCCCCTGATGAGGTTTGTCAGCAGCACGTCCACCGAGGTGGACTCTGTGACATCAGTCCAGATCTGGTTGTTCTGGAAGTCCAGAGGAAGTCGACACTCATCCAGACCATCCAAGATGAAGACAACTTGGAACCGGTCGTATCTGCAGATTCCTGCTTCTTTGGTCTCAATGAAGAAGTGATGAAGAAGTTCCACCAAGCTAAACTCTTTCCCTTTCAATAAATTCAGCCCTCTGAAAGTGAAGAGAAATGTGAAGTGTATGTCGTAGTTGCCTTTGCCTTCAGCCCAGTCCAGAGTGAACTTGTGTGTTAAGACGGTTTTACCAATGCCGGCCACTCCAGTTGTCATTATTGTTCTGATTGGTTGATCTTGACCAGGTAAGGGTTTAAAGATGTCTTCACATCTGATTGGCATTTCCTCCTTGGCTGATTTCCTGGAAGCTGTTTCAATCAGTCTGACCTCATGTTCCTTGTTGACCTCTCCACTGCCTCTCTCTGTGATGAAGAGCTCTGTGTAGAAGTCATTCAGATCTGTTGGCTGTCCTGCTTTAGGGATTCCCTCAAACACACACCTGAACTTCTTCTTCAAACGAGACTTGATGTTATGTTGGCACTCAACAGCAGCAGATTCTAAATGACAAAACAACAGAAGACATCAGTTAGTGGACGGTGGATCAGTGGAAACATGTCAATATTTCATGTTAACTTATTAACTTCATGCTATTTAGTGGTTTCATTACTTGTGGTTGGAGAAGCTGGTCGTGACAAGGACTGAATGTTACAGATTCAAATTGTTCAGGATTATTTCGTTATTTCCACAGCAATATGATTGGTCTACTTTAGATAATAATGATAGAGACAATCAATGGAAAGACATGTGCTATGCAAGATAAATAATATTGTGCAATCTTCACACGAGTTTTTCTACATAAATAATTTTTAAGTTTTTTATCCTTAACAATTCATTACTGTGATATCACACAAATCATGATTGTGTTGTGTTTTTTCCTATTTATAGCATTATCTGGGGGATTCAGAGACCATTTAAGCTCCTGTCTAGAAAAGATGTGTTTTTTTGGAAAAGATAAAATAAAGGAACTGTGGAAAACAAAACTTCACACAGACAACAAAATCTGTCCAAGGTCAGCCCCCAAGTAACAGGATAACAGCTAGTTGCAATAAAACCCCGATAAAGTGACAAACTAATACCACCCCACAGTGAATCAGCACAGTTCTGCTGGTTAACACAGTAGCCCAAATGGCAACAGTTTCTACACTTTGATGAAATACTAACAGACAGATCCAACCGAAAACAAGATGTACGCTCTGTTGGTAGGATCTGGAGTCAGAACACTGCCAACCCATCAAAAAGGCTCCTCAACTCACCACCCAAGTCCCGCCACTCAGCCCCTCCTGAATCACCTCCACACCCTGACAAGATCATCCCAGAGACAAACACCAGGACTTTACCACTACAGCCACACCACGCCAAATTGACCCCACATGTCAAAAATGTGTGCTACACAGCCACTTCGTTCTCCACCATGTCAGAAATCACAGCATACAATCATGAACCCTCCTTCTCTCCCACACCATGTCAACCACATCACTAACAGCCTTATCCCTCCTCTCCATTCACACCATGTCAACCACATAAAACACCTTATCCCCATCCCACCAACAGCCAAAACCCTCCACTCATAACCCTCACAACAACCCCGATACCCAACACCCAGCCATAATCCCACCACCCACAAACCCAAGCCCGAAACCACACACTAAAACAGCCTTCCTCCTCTCGCTAATACACCATGTCAACCCACCTAAAACAGCCTTATCCCTCCTCTCAGTCACACCATGTCAACCACATCACTAAAACAGCCTTATCCCTCCTCTCATTCACACCATGTCAACCACATCACTAAAACAGCCTTATCCCTCCTCACATTTAGACTTATCTGTAAGATTTATGGACGTTTTATATATTCTGTATATTTATCATCTCTGATAAATCCTCACCTTTTCTTAGAAGGTTGGTGATTTCCATTTGTAAAGTTATCAGGTGTATACATAGAGCGGTCACTCTTCATGGATTCACAGATGGGTCCAGGGGAGTCTGCTCCCTCCTGCCTCTTTCTAGAAAAACAAACACCATCTGGAAGTTAGAATTTGTGTATGTTGTTTAATGTGAACATTTATTTGATAAATCCTCACCTTTTCTTAGAAGGTTGGTGATTTCCAACTTTAAAGTTAGCAGGAATATACATAGAGTGGTTACTCTTCATGGAGACACAGATGGGTCCAGGGGAGTCTGCTCTCTCCTGCTGCTCTGGGCTTCAACACAACACACACACAGCTTTTACTCAGACTAATGATGGAGTCATGATATATCGCTGCTGAGCTCTGAGATGGACAACAGTCACAGACAGTGAGAGATCCTCTTCTTACCTCTTAGCTTTGCTCTGGCGGCCATGTTCCCCAGACAGAGGATTTTAGATGTAGGACCCCCCTTCTCTCTCTCCTCATTCATAGTAGACTGGAGACCTGGACACAAACACAACTCATTGATCACTTCATTTGCCTTTTGAACTGTTTATTGAAAGAGTAGATCAGTGTAACTACATCACACTTAAGTGTTATAGACGTCATAGACCATCAATATTAACCCCACAACATAACCACACAGACCTCACTACAGTACATATGTGATTAAACACCTTGGAGACTGTAACTGTGCTTAAACTAATACAATTTACTTGAAAAATCTTGAATGTTTGATTCATTTTTCTACTGGAACAAAGTCTGAATTCTGTCACTTTACTGAAACACAGATTCCATCTAAATCAACTGGTACTCAATACATCTATATGGTATCCTCTTATTATCGTGATATAATAGTTTATTTCAGCATTAAGAGGAGGCGCTGGCCAACGAGTCTCCTTCTCTCCCTCTCTGGCTCCAGCTGTGGTTTAAATCATAGGAACAGAGTCTATACCGGCAGGAACCCCCCTGTGAAAGTGGTACAGTCCAGCAACACGTTCCTAGAATAAAAAAAAACTAACATTAACTAACGTTGTATTTCTCTTTAGTAAAATGTGTCTGGAAAATATAATTGATAAGCGTTACACGGAACCGTTTCCCAAGATTAAATCATTTAATATACCAATAACCTAAAGACAATATAAACTGTAGTAAACTGTAGGCCTACCTTATCTATTCCGTGATTAAAATGCGTTCTGCCCCATACAGTATAAAGTTATAAAAGTATAAATGTAAGGGAATAAAGGGAGTTTAAAGTGTTCCTAAATCAAGTAAATAAAGTAAAAGGGATTAAAAGTGGATCTAGAGAAAGTTTGAGCTTCAGGTAGCCTCACTGCGGAAGTCTGAAGTTAGGGGAAGCACAGGAAGTCCAGACAGCCAATCACAGCCTCGGCTACCTCACAGGAACCGCCTCCTCTCTGTGATAGCCAATCGGGGGTGTGCTATGAGGCTGTCGTCAATGGTCACCTGTTTTCAGGTAAAGCGCGCAGACAAAGGAGTGCTCTGACACAGCTGTGCGCGCGCGCACACACACTTACACACACACACACACACACACACACACACACACACACACACACACACACACACACACACACACACACACACACACACACACACACACACACCAAACCCGGAGCGCTGCTTCCTCTACTTCCTACTCTGACTGAATCCTCTGTCTGCTGCTCTCATAGCTCTGCTGCTCGTGTGTGCACTGTAAGTGTGCACGCCGGGGCGCGTTCCTGCAGTGAGCGTAGCAGCAATAAACAGATCTGATCTCTCTTCTTCTTCTTTTGTTGAAAATTGGATCGGGGCTGGAGATTTATTATTTATTATTCGTTGGTTCCTATAACTATATAAGCCTAATTATAAAGGGTAACGAAGGTTTAATAGAAGAGTTCTCAACAGCTTTATTCTTTATTATTCGTTGGTTCCTATAACTATATAAGCCTAATTATAAAGGGTAATGAAGGTTTAATAGAAGAGTTCTCAACAGCTTTATTCTTTATTATTCATTGGTTCCTATAACTATATAAGCCTAATTATAAAGGGTAATGAAGGTTTAATAGAAGAGTTCTCAACAGCTTTATTCATTATTATTCGTTGGTTCCTATAAATACATAAGCCTAATTATAAAGGGTAATGAAGGTTTAATAGAAGAGTTCTCAACAGCTTTATTCTTTATTATTCGTTGGTTCCTATAAATACATAAGCCTAATTATAAAGGGTAATGAAGGTTTAATAGAAGAGTTCTCAACAGCTTTATTCTTTATTATTCGTTGGTTCCTATAACTACACTGTAAACCCGAATGTTCAAAATAATTAATTGTAATAAGTAGTGTAAACTTAAAATGTTCTTAAAAGTTGTACTTACTTAAACATTTTGAGTGCCAGTAGCAATGTTCTTCTTTTTGAGTTTATTGAACTTGTAATTTTTGAGTAATCTGAATATTTTTCATTTTTATGTAAAAGCTACTTACACTTTTTTTTAACTTAAAACTATATGGAATAAACATGAATTTATGTCTTATTTTGAAAGCAGAAATATATCGAATTGAGAATAAATCAATTGCATCACATAGATTTGTATATATAAAATATCACTCACACACACACACACACACACACACACACACACACACACACACACACACACACACGTGTTTATACGTTTATAAAGAATTAATTGTTAATAGTTTGCTTGTTACAATGTTGACTAGTTAATAAATTACAAATATGCGCTCACATATTTTATTTTGTAGTATGTGCGTGCACTTCCTCTTCAGGCCGCACACGGGAGCCGAAGAGAAGAGCGGGAGATGTGAGGGTAACACTCAGCTCTGCACAAATGAGTTATGAATGTAAGTAGTCAACATAAAACTTGTTTTAATGTTTGTTTCTGGAAGTTCAACGTGTTTTTAAGACGGACAAAGTGAGTCACGTTAGCAATGTAAAACGGTTAACTGTTAGGTTAGCAAGCTAACATGCAAAGTCATCCCGTCAGTTAGCTAGCTGTATAGGCTACATGGCTAGGCTAATGTAGTTGTAAAAAACTGGTTGAGCCCAACGTGCAGCTGTGGATAGTAAGGTATCATGTACTGCTCAATAAAAACTCGAAATCTGCGCTGGAGCTGTGTCAGTGTTGTGAGTGAAAGCAGAAGCTAACTCCACGTGTAGTGCCTTAGGCTAACTGAAAGCTATTCTCTGCAAGTTGAATTAGCTGGTTAATTTTTTTGTATTTGCTATGATAAGAATTGATGGATGCTACCAGCCCAACGTTACCTAACTTTGACTTATTTGTGTAATAGAATGTTTTGAATAGTCTAACAGACATCTTACACATCTACTTTGTTTTAATCAATGTTGGTGTAGCTATATTGTACACTTTTAGTATGAGGAATATGACTGCAGTTTTTGATAGTTCTGATGGAGGTTTAAACTTCATGACAGGTGTCCTGTAAAATAATATATTTTTTTTGTGTGTTTTCAGGTTGCTGCAACAAATGACTTGGCACTGCAAGTTGTGTTCCGCTTCTTTTACCACTAGAACATATTTATTTAAACACTGCAGACTGCAGCACAGCCACTTTTCAAAAATTATCCCACTCCCATGCCTCCATGATGATTGCATTACCCCCTGGTAATGTTGTATTTACAGTTTATAAGCTATTTGTGACATTATGCTATTTTCTTAATGTAATTTGAGCTTTTCTGAGTTTGAATATTTTCTGCTATTACATGGTTCATCTTAGAGTATAAACAAAATGCCCAGAAGTAGACTTGTAAATTGTTATTTATGTATTTATGTTTTTATTTTTTAAATTTTTTTGCTAAAAGACTGGGCAAGAAAAGTGTATACTAAACATCTGAATTGAAAAATTACTTATAATTTGATGTTTTTTTGTTTGACTTTTAAGTTAAGAGTACTTATTATTTGTAAGGCAATCAGTTGCCACAAATATTTTAAGTTTGGTGGTAAATGATTTTGAGTTGAACAAGTCTATGTTTTTGAGTTATATGTAATCAGAAGATTGATTGAAAAAACTAATAAATGTTAAGTTAATGAAACATAAATATCCTGAGTTTTCATGCTTGAAATTATTAAGTTCTCTTGAGTTATTGCAATGAGAAAGATGAATAAATATTCTGAGTAGCATAAACTGAGAATGTTTGAGTTGGCTTAATTAAAAATTACATTTAACATGAACTCCAAATATATAAGCGATGATATACTCAAATGTTTTGAGTTTATGAACTCAAACTAATTGTGGCAACTGATTGCCTCACTTTTTTTAAGTTCTGCCTACTTATTCGGGTTTACAGTGTATATAAGCCTAATTAAAAAGGGTAATGAAGGTTTAATAGAAGAGTTCTCAACAGTACAGCTGCATTTTTTTTAACAGACCTACATATATTCTGTATTTTTTTATATAGTGTCAGGGGACTTATTTCAAAATGCTACATTTATTTATGTAATATTAAATTGATGTATTTCAGGGAACTTTTATTTCATTATGCTACATTTATTTATTTAATGCCATATTTATTTATCTCAATTGACTTTTATTTCATAATGCCACCTTTTTTAATTTAAATGCCACATTTATTCATTTAATGCAATATTTATTTATTCAATGCCAAATTTATTTCATAGTGCCACATGTATTCATTTAATGCCACATTTATTTAGTAAATGCCACATTTATTTAGTAAATGCCACATTTATTTATTTAATGCTACATTTATTTAATAATGCCAAATGTATTTATTTCAGGGGACTCTTATTTCATAATGCCACATTTATTCATTTAATGCAACAAGAAAATGTGGCATTTAATAAAAACGTGACTTTGTGAAATAAAAGTCCGCTGAAATAAATAAATGTGGCATTAAATAAATAAATGTAGCATTATGAAATAAAAGTCCCCTGAAATTAATAAATGTGGCATTAAATAAATCAATTTAGCATTTTGAAATAAGTCTTCTGACACTATATACAAAATACAGAATATGTAGTATGTCTGTTTTAAAAATGCAGCTGTACCGTTGAGAACTCTTTTATTAAACCTTCATTGCCCATTGTAATTATCATTTTATAGTTATAGGAACCACCGAATAATACATCTGCTGAGAACTCTTTAAACCTTCATTACCCTTTATAATCAGGCTTATATAGTTATAGGAACCAACGAATAATAAAGAATAAAGCTGTTGAGAACGCTTCTATTAAACCTTAATTACCCTTTATAAGTAGGCTTATATAGTTATAGGAATCAACGAATAATAAAGAATAAACCTGTTGAGAACTCTTCTATTATACCTTCATTACCCTTTATAATTAGGCTTATATAGTTATAGGAACCAACGAATAATAAAGAATAAAGCTGTTGAGAACTATTCTATTAAACCTCCATTACCCTTTATAATTAGGCATATATAGTTATAGGAATTAACGAATAATAAAGAATAAATCTCCAGCACCAATCCAATATTCAACAAAAGAAGAAGAAGAGAGAACAGATGTGTTTATTGCCGCTATGCTCGCTGCAGGAACGCGCCCCGGCGTGCACGCGCACAGTGCACACACGAGCAGCAGAGCTATGAGAGCAGCAGACAGCGGATTCAGTCAGAGATGGAAGTAGAGGAAGCAGCGCTCCGGGTTTGGTGTGTGTGTGTGTGTGTGTGGGGGGGGGGGGGGGGGGGGGGGGGGGGGGGGGTGCCTGCTCGTGTGTGTGTGTGTTGCATCAATATAGACATGATTATTAAAAAATGATGATAAACAATATAAAGATATTAAAGTGCAACCACCAACACAGCAGTCCTATACCAATATGCTTCATAACTGTAGGCCTATAATAGTGCTGACTAAATATATGAACAGAGTTGTTTCCAGGCCTACAGTTTGTTAAATGCCAACACTGCTGTATTATGCAGTTATGTGTGTTTCATTCAGCATTAGCTAGTTAGTAAGGAGAATGAAGCTTCATACGAGTGATCCTCTCAAATATAGAGTAGGCCTACATTACATAACACAATATTGGGATTGGCTCAACAATACTCAATACAATATCACCTGAATCGTTTAAGTCACCAAAATACAAACAAGCAAATGTGTTCATGAAATCAAAGTTGACGTTTATCTTAGTCTTCTATCAAAAATGTATAGAAATATGCTGTTTATTTAGATAAAATGCAGTTTAAAAAAAGCTTTATATTTTTTCATCAGAGATTTTTGGATTGATTGGGAGTGGCACTAATTCAGTTAAAGCAGTTTGATTGACAGCTACAGGAACCAACCGGTTCTAACCACTGGGCCTTCATCATTCTATATTGTCCCTGACAGTATTTAAAAATGCAATTAATTACAAACGCCGTTTGCCACAGATGTCAATCACAAATGATGGGTCTGCTACTTGTATGTAGGCCTACCAGGGCAGCAGGCTCATCTTCATTAGTTGATAGTGAAGATGGGTCTGCTACTTGTATGTAGGCCTACCAGGGCAGTTCATCTTCATTAGTTGATAGTGAAGATGGGTCTGCTACTTGTATGTAGGCCTACCAGGGCAGCAGGCTCATCTTCATTAGTTGATAGTGAAGATGGGTCTGCTACTTGTATGTAGGCCTACCAGGGCAGCAGGCTCATCTTCATTAGTTGATAGTGAAGATGGGTCTGCTACTTGTATGTAGGCCTACCAGGGCAGCTCATCTTCATTAGTTGATAGTGAAGATGGGTCTGCTACTTGTATGTAGGCCTACCAGGGCAGCTCATCTTCATTAGTTGATAGTGAAGATGGGTCTGCTACTTGTATGTAGGCCTACCAGGGCAGCAGGCTCATCTTCATTAGTTGATAGTGAAGATGGGTCTGCTACTTGTATGTAGGCCTACCAGGGCAGCTCATCTTCATTAGTTGATAGTGAAGATGGGTCTGCTACTTGTATGTAGGCCTACCAGGGCAGCAGGCTCATCTTCATTAGTTGATAGTGAAGATGGGTCTGCTACTTGTATGTAGGCCTACCAGGGCAGCTCATCTTCATTAGTTGATAATGAAGATGGGTCTGCTACTTGTATGTAGGCCTACCAGGGCAGTGGGCTCATCTTCATTAGTTGACTGTAGTGAAGATAGTTGACCTCCTTTAGCCTACCTCCTACCTGGGCCCTGGTACATAAAGGAGCAGGCCCATAGCTAGTGTTATGAGTGATAGCTGTGCTTATGCTACGATGACACCTGTGAAAAGACAACTAGGCTAATGCTTGTGATTGGTCAGGCTTACTATTAGCGCCATTTGTCAACTAGGTCTAAGGTAATTCCTTATTGTAGATATTAGTTATGGAGTTATGGATATAGGACCTATATGCTTTTTAGTTTTATATGCGTGTATATCCAGATTGACTGGACAACATTTGTCTTCACTTTGACTAACAGCCTATGCTCACTGAATGTAACAACACTAAAACAAACCTAGCTTGAACCAGATGACTGGGTGATTTATGAAATGAAAAGCGGGGACATTTGTAGTTTAGTGGTCCACAGAGTCAACTAACTATCTAAGGTTCTGTTTTCTGAAGAAAAAAAACGACAGATTTACGCTTTGCTTATTGTCATGGTGAATGTAGTAGGCTACTGTAGGCCTAGTAAAAGATTGGGCCCGATGGCTTACTATGTTGTGTTTTAAGCTTTGGTTAACCAGCCAGAAACAGCCTTCTCCTCCTGTGGAGAAGGAGGAGTCTTCTCTTTCCAATAAGGAATCGTTCTATATTGTATTGATAGCCTATTGATTATGATCGGTCTGCTTATGGTATAAAGTCCATAGATAGACCCCCCCTCGTAGCGAGGCCGCGTCACAGCCTATCAGATAGACCCCAGACTAATTACCAACTGTCTAGAAATTAATGTTCATGAGCAAGCTAGAACCTTTCATTCTATTCATATATCTTTAAAATCCTATTTTTAAAATGGGGACTGTCCCTGGAAAACGGGGCCATCCGGTCTTCAGTAGGCCGGTAGTATCGGCCTACTACTGGAGCTGACCGCACTGAGTTCACACTTGACAGGCGCTAGGACCCTGGGGACAAGATGTCCGCCTGCAGATTGGCTCCCTGACTCCCCTTATGACTACCTGACCCGGGCACTCCTCCACCATCACCACCAGCACCACCAGCACCACCACCAGCACCACCACCAGCACCACCACCAGCACCACCACCACCACCACGTATCATCTTCATGACGTTAGACTCTAGCTCTATGATGCTAGGCTATCCTCTGAACCCTGAGGTCAAGAGACTAAATTAGGTGTAGAAGTTCACATATATCCACAGCAAGTTTCCAGTCCGATTCTTCCAAAAATACAGCTGAGGCAATACTTCACGTTCAATACTCTATTTGTGGGCTCATGCAGGATCCCCGAAACAACCACCAGAGACCTTCCATGGTCACAAAAAGCTCTGCTTGATTCTGTGTGTAAAATCCTGAGTGATCTCTTATTATTCTTCTCCCATTCTTCTCCCATTAAAGTATTTTCTTCATCACACAACACAGTGTCTTAAAGCACATGACAAGGGCGGGGCTCTCAGTTACCTCCAATCATTACTTATTATCATGCAAAAAGGTGCAACCCACAGATGGCCATTGGGTTACCGTTATTAAATTAAGCCAATGACAAACCGCCTACACCCTCTCTAGGCTATTTATTTCGGGGGGGGGGGGGGGGGGATGATGGGCCCCCGACCTGTTTGTCTGAGGGGGATCCGTTGTTAGGTTGTGAGACAAGGGAAGGGCCATTTGATGGCAATACCAACAGTGGAGCAATATCTTACAATATCTTTAAGAACAAAAGGGGGTTAGAGACAGACGTTTAGCAGGGAGGGGGATGAGAACAGGATGAAGGTAAATATAAATATGAATTAAAACATGGGTTCAGAGAAAGGGATCTGGCGGGGGGGGCGTAAGGGCAGGGAAAAGGTGTCGTCAACTAACAGTGGGAGGCAGAGACCGGGTTCTGGCTGGGAGGGGGGAACAGTATGAAGCAAAACCAAATGTAACTGTTTAAAGACTAACACTTTCCTCAACAGCGTGTAAAGACAGCTGTTTTTCATATATGGAGTTGAAAGGTCAAAAGGAGCCTGCGCCACACCCCTAATGAGATTTTAAAAAGTTAGAGGGGTGAGAGGTCACGAGATGGAGCATTATCCGAGGCTCTTTTAAATGGTTTATTGATGGTTCCAGCTTTATTAGTGAGACAGATGATAGTAAAATGCAGATGCATTTTTAAAGAATGTTTCATTATGTGTATTCATGTTTATTTTATTTTTTAATGTTTATGTTGTTTTGTTTTGTGGAGGATGTTTGTTTTTATAGCTTATAAGTTATGTTGTGTATGATGTGTATGGTGAGCAGGATTATTTTGGGTGTGTATGTGATTGTTGCATGTTATTATTTATACCAGAATGATAATGTAAATACAAATTGATATTTTTGATTAAAAAAAAAAACAAAGAACGGAGAAAACGACGACGGACAAACGGAGTGAAGGAACGGAGAGAAGCATCGAGACGGACAGACAAACTAGTGAACGAGATCGGAACGAACGACGACGGCGGCGTAACGCACACGCACGGTGAGAGTAGAGGAAACGGTGAGGCTGTGTATGGTTCGTTCGTATCGTCTTTTCCGG
Organism: Lota lota; assembly: GCA_026745465.1. Taxonomy (NCBI): domain Eukaryota; kingdom Metazoa; phylum Chordata; class Actinopteri; order Gadiformes; family Lotidae; genus Lota; species Lota lota. Next base: position 183,019 of record JACYXH010000742.1, read on the forward strand.
AGTACTCCAAACTCAGACCGGAAGTGTCCTACCGAGGGGGCGGGCCCGAGCCTGGAGCTCTGCATAAAGACCCCTCTCTCTTGTTCAGGAAACGGAAGTTTACGGAAATCCAACCGACGAAGGGACGACATGACGAAGAGACAACATGGACGCGTTAGCCTCTCCGGAGACGAAGAACAAGACGTTTTAAAGCGGAGAGCCGGGACAGAAACATTCCAAGGTGGGTCCAACATATTAAACCTCTAATCCTCATTGTCCTGTCTGCAGTGCGCCATGTTGTACTGTAGCGTTAGCCCCACACGGGTCTCCTGCGCTCCGTGTGAACACGTGATGTTGATGCTTAGCGAAACCAACCTTCACGTGCTCTATTGTGTCGCCTCGTCGGGTTCCACCAGCGCGTGCTCAGTGCTCGGCGTGCTGTTTGGAGCGCGGGGCCGCGCTCTGTGCGCTTTCGCTTTGGTTGAACCCGACCAGGCGAGGCCAACACGGGACTTTAACAAAGTTAGTTTGGTGTTAAAGCATCAGGGCGTTCTAAACGAGAAGGACGCATGCGTGAGTAGGGATGGGTCCCGAAACAGGGTATTAACCGAGGCCCCTGGGGGTGGTCCCATGATACTATTACACACCGTTGTATGTAAAGTGTAATCTAATCTAAGTATCGATGAGCTCCGACGTACCCGGCGCTGCAAGCGGTATTTGAGGAACAAAGGAAATAGATTTACTTCCTGGTGATCGTTCATCCAGAATGATTACCAGGAAAGGAAAAAAAGCAGATCTTCCTCCAGAAGAACTGTTCAGATAAGGCTTCAGGCCTTTTTGAGGCCCAGCTGCATGCAGTCCCCATCCCTGTTGCTCTATGCCACTGTCTTTTATTTTCTCTTGTTTATTTATTTCTTTTTGTTTGTATCACATTTCAATTCTCTCAATAGTATAGAGTCTATAATAGTTATATATTCAAAACCTGTGTACGGTGTTGCTGTTGAAGAAAGATGTCTTGTTCTTAACTTGTCTTCTTCTAAAAGAAACGATAAGAGTAGCGTTAAAGTAGCGGCTGGATAAGCAGTATGGATCAGAGTAGTAGTGGCGTTAGAATCTTCCCTGTGTGTGAGGGCAGTTGGCTCCTTCATTCGCGGTGGTAGCGGTGTGAGAGTCGATAGTGACCAGTGTGTTTATGTTCAGTGCTGTTGTACCGACCTGTTGGCTCAAGAGCTTTGCTTGAAATAACAAAACATTTATGAATATTAACATATTATTACATGTATACAAAATAAATCATATTATTAAAATGGTAGATCAGAGAGAGAGGTAGATCAGCTGGAGGAGACACTGAACATGGAGATGAAGAAGCTGTGTGCTGCTGAACTGAAGAGGATTCAGCAGTATGAAGTAGATGTGACTCTGGATCCTGATACAGCTTATCCCAGTCTCATCCTGTCTGAGGATGGGAAACAAGTACATCATGGAGGTGTATGGAAGACACTCCCAGACAACCCTAAGAGATTTACACAGAAGCTAAATGTTCTCACGCGGCAGAGCTTCTCCTCAGGAAGATTTTACTTTGAGGTCCAGGTTAAAGACAAGACTGAATGGTGTTTAGGAGTGGTCAGAGAGTCCATCGGCAGAAACGGTGGGATCAAACCAATCCCTAAGAATGGTTACTGGACTATTTTATTCAACAAGGAAGGTTTGGTATTTAGAGGTAACCCTGATGTCCGTCTCCCTCTGAGAGCTGAGCTCCAGAAGGTGGGGGTGTTTGTTGATTATGATGAGGGTCTGGTCTCCTTCTATGATGTGGAAGCCAGGGTTCATATCTACTCTGCTACTGGCTGCACCTTTAGTGAGCTTCTCTATCCATTCCTCAATCCAGGGATCTATGTTTATAAAGGTAAAAACTCTGCCCCCCTGATCATCTCACCTGTCAATCAAACAGACTAGGACCTTTGTTTGATAGTAAAGTAATCAAACGACCAAAACCACTGATGTTGTTTCCTGCATGGGAATCTCTACTATGTTGATCTGAGAGAACTGCATTAATGTTGTACTGCTTTCATTTGACAAGAAGGAATTCATTCGGAAAAGAACCCTGACTATTGTAAAATATAACCCATGATACATGATTCGATTACATATACTATATTGATCAATATCTGATTACTGCTGAATGTTTTTTATACATTTAACAATATGAAATTGAGAAACATTTACAGGTGCATGTTAAAAATCTCTAGTTTCTTAAACAAAAAGAAGATATTAGTTTATGCTTCTGAAAAATGAATGACAACAATCAAATGTTTGTACACTTATTTTTTCAATAAAAATGTACAAAAGGTAGAATGGGGTCATTTTCTGTGGAATAGGTACCTTCTCTACAATAATTACTCAGTAGAATAGGTACATTCTCAGTACAATATGTATTCAGTAGAATAGGTACGTTCTCTACAATATGTATTCAGTAGAATAGGTACATTCTCAGTACAATATGTATTCAGTAGAATAGGTACATTCTCAGTACAATATGCATTCAGTAGAATAGGTACATTCTCCTTCGCTCTCTCCCCCTCCTTCCCTCATTCTCTTCCCCTCCTCTCACTCCCTCCCTTCCTCTCTCCTTCCCTCTCAGTGTCTCTTCTCTCTACCTATTTTCCCCTCCCTTTCCCTCTCTCCCTCTCTCTCTCCCACCTTCCCTCTTCCCCCCTCCCTCCCTCTCCCTCCCTCTCTCCTACAGTGAAGCTGACTGTCATCGATGTCTCTGTGTCAACAGCATTGGGCCTGTGTGTCACTCCGTCCACTGCCGCCACCTAGCGGCCGCCGGCTGCCACTTCTCCACGTGCTTCTGTTTACACACACTGCCAGCAATCGCCAATCTACGCTCCCTATTTCTCCACCGCGCTTCCTAGCAGCCGGCGCCAGTTCGTTGTTCCCTCTCCCTCCCTCTCTCTCCCTCCCTCTCTCCTACAGTGAAGCTGACTGTCATCGATGTCTCTGTGTCAATAGCATTATCTCTGTGTCTTCCAATCTAAATGTTCAGTTAAAGTTCATATCTCTCTCCATCTCTCTGTCCCCTCTCCTCTTGTTTCTGTTTTTTTATACGTTTAATGATATCAAATTGCAAACGACTACAGGAAGTAGAAAATATTGACAATGTGAAGTGTTCATTTTGATAACATAATAAAATGTTTCTAAACCTTTTTGATTTAAATTCAAATTTACAAAAGTAGAATGAGACATTCTTTGGAAAATGAGCATTCTCTACAATATGTATTCAGTAGAATAGCTATATTCTCAATCTGTATTATACTCAATAATCTCTCTCTCTCTCAATCTGTATTGTACTGAATAATCTCTCTCTCTCAATCTGTATTGTACTGAATAATCTCTCTCTCAATCTGTATTGTACTGAATAATCTCTCTCTCAATCTGTGTTGTATTAAATAATCTCTCTCCCTCTCTCTCAATCTGTATTGCACTGAATAATCTCTTTCTCTCTCAATCTGTATTGTACTGAATAATCTCTCTGTCTCTATCTCTGTCTGAGTCTCTCTCTCTCTCTCTCTCTCTCTCTCTCTCTCTCCCTCTCTCTTTCCTACAGTGAAGCTGACTGTCATCGATGTCTCTGTGTCAACAGCATTAGGCCTGAGTCTTCCATCCAAACGATGAATTAAAGTTAATCTCTCTCTCTCTCTCTCTCTCTCTCTCTCTCTCTCTCTCTCTCTCTCTCTCTCTCTCTCTCTCTCTCTCTCTCTCTCTCTCCATGCAGGATGTCTTTGGTCAGACAGAAATGGAGAGAGACACAGAAGACATCAGCAGTCCCACTAGAGATGTGTTTCAAGACATTGTGTCAGCCCGGCTCCAGCGCAGCGGCCCAGACGGCCCAGGGGAGCGCTGGTAGACGGAGCAGACCGCCGCTCTCCCCCAGCTGGCCCCCGGGAGCGCATTAGCGCTGGCCCCGCTCAGCGCCGTGGCAAGTGTTATCAAGTGTTGAACATAAAATGAACACCTGTAGACGTCAACGCGCTTACTAATGTCGAGGTGTTGTCATTCCAACAGGTCCTCGTTAGTATTGTGGTCAGTATCGCCGCCTGTCACGCGGGAGACCGGGGTTCAATTCCCCGACGGGGAGTGTTTGACATTAACCCACAGTCACCAATACAATCAAAGTTGTGTTATTTTAGGAGCAGTCGGTGTCTGTGAGCAACAAGCGATCTTTGAATTTGAAATACATGACAAACGTAACAAAATTCACGCAACGATCCACTCTTTAACATTTTCAATTATATGTCAAGATGGCCGAGCGGTCTAAGGCTCTGCGTTCAGGTCGCAGTCTCCTCTGGAGGCGTGGGTTCAAATCCCACTTCTGACAGACGTTTTGAGAACAGGGTGAGGTCAGGACTCGAACCCGGGACAAATGCTTGGAAGGCAGTTATGTTTACCACTATAACACCAATGCAGGAGTGAGAAATTACGTACTGTGGATCGTCCGACCTGACCTCAAAACATGGAGGAACGTAGTTTGCTGGTGAGCTTCCTAGGACAACTCTAGACATTAAGGGTTTTCTTCATTCTCTATGGTCTGAACCACTGTTCAATGTTTCAGTTTCACTTAAATGTAGTCTAGAGAACAACAATTACCGCAAATAAACCCAGACAATAATCTCAAAAGTCCTAACTCACTTTGGCATTGATAAGTAGATAACGAAGCATTGGCCGGGAATCGAACCCGGGTCAACTGCTTGGAAAGCAGCTATGCTCACCACTATACCACCAATGCTTGCGGGAGACTCGTACTCGGAATCGTCCGACCCGACCTCAAATCGCGGCGGAACCTAGTTTGCTGGTGAGCTTCCTAGAACAACTCTAGACATTAAGGGTCTTGTTCATTCTCAATCCTCTGAACCAGTGTTCAATTTTTCAGTTTCACTTATATGTTGTTTTAAGAACAACTACTTGGAATGCAGCAATGCTAACATCTAATCCACCAATGCTTTTGGCAGCCAATAACTGAATGATAATAGACACCATGAATTCAACCAAGTTTCAGAGTAGTCGCTAAAGATCACAGTCCTCCATGTTTGAAATATAGTTGTTGTGGACTCTCTATTGAAACACATGTGCTGGAAATGGTTCCATGGTGTAATGGTTAGCACTCTGGACTCTGAATCCAGTGATCCGAGTTCAAATCTCGGTGGAACCTATTGGCACTGTGTACCTTTGGAAGACATCTCTGTTTGCTTTCTCACATCCGTAATTCACTACCCAGATGTTCAACACAGTTCAAAATTCCTGTGTTGCTTAAATGTAGTCTAGATCACATTTCTTAACAAATTCAAAATGTTTTATACTTAAGTTGGCTGATGGGGTGGCCGAGTGGTTAAGGTGATGGACTGCTAATCCATTGTGCTCTGCACGCGTGGGTTCGAATCCCATCCTCATCGTTTGCATCATTCACACATCAATGTCGTTTTCATGTAGTAAATGTGATGAATCATAGTCATGCGGCTGTCCTTTACCCTGCAAAGAAAATCCAGACCCTCACTTACAAAGACTTTAATCGCTGTGGCAATGGTAAGAAGATATCGATGCATTAGCCAGGAATCGAATCCCGGTCAACTGCTTTGAAGGCAGCTATGCTTACAACTATAACACCAATGCGGGAGTGAGAAATTACGTACTGTGGATCGTCTGACCTGACCTCAAAACACGGAGGAACCTTGTTTGGAAGTAGCGGATGCATTGCCACAGGGGCACCACTGTGGCGGTGCATCTGCTGCTGCTGGCACGGGTTCGGGGGTGGGGGGCACGGTTGGGCACTTGCGCTTGTCTGTTTGGCAAGTATCCTTTGTGTGTGTAAATATGTTTTTATATTCAATATTATATAATGTTATGAGTGTTTTTTTCAATTCTGCATTAGTAGACTTTGTTTTTTAATTTTGATTGGGGATGTCTTGATTTGTATATATTGTATATATGACTTTGTAAATTTGTGAATTAAAAAAAAACATTAAAAATATTTTAAAAAAAGTATCCCAGCCTGTCACGCGGGAGACCTTTAGCAAAGGCCCATCGAAATTTAGTTCGCCCTCATCAGCTAGATGTTTAGAAAGAGGTCACCTCACACACAGTGTTTAGGTTCCAGTTTAGAACTGATCTAAAGTGTTCCTTGCATTGGCCGGGAATCGACCACGGACCTCCCGCGTGGCAGGTGAGAATTCTACCACTGAAACACCAATGTTTGTTCGGTGCTGAATGTTGGCTCACACAATTTGTCCAACACACATTTACACCTGCAGGACTCAAAGTATTTACTCGGGTCAAGGAATACTGGAACCCCACGGCTTCTCGTTATCAATGCTTGCTTTCTCTAGAATTTGGGCTCCCAGAATTGAATTTGTCGGACACACATTTACAGCTGTAGACGGCAATGCGCTTACTCATATCGAGGTATTGTCAAAGCTTGTTAGTATGGTTGTCAGCATACCTGCCTGTCACGTGAGAGACCTTGGTTCAATGCCCCGACGGTGAGTATTTGATCCTTACCCAACACATAAAATGTTGCGCTTTTTTAGGAGCAGTCGGTGTCCGTGAGCAAGAAGCAGTCTTTGATTTCCATGACAAGTTTAACAAAATTTACGCAACGATCCACAGTGGTACTTTTCCAATTACGTGTCAGGATGGCCGAGCGGTCTAAGGCGCTGCGTTAAGGTCGCAGTGAGCCAGGTTGCTTCAACCAGCAGTCATCCACACACACTCCCACTAACAGTAAATAATGTCATCAGATTCATCAGTACATAATCAAACAATATGAAAAACAAACCAAACTATTTCTGCACAAAACACGGCAAAGAGGTAAAAACAGAACTTTATTTTTGTATTATTTGTAAAGCCCATTGCAGTATTATTGTATATTGGTAGGCTACTGCTAGTTTTTAACTGTCTCTAACATTGCTTATATAGTGTGTGTGTGTGTGTGTGTGTGTGTGTGTTTGTCTTTCTGAATACCTGCCTGTAAAGGGTGTAACAAGAGGAAGAAACATGATAAAGCAACCAGATGACTCATTGAAGAGAAATGAAAAAAGAAAATAACCCTGCTATTATAGAAACATAACCCAATACAAAACACACACACACACACACATACACACACAGATCATCATTGTCTGTTGTCAATCAGAAAAATATAGCCCCCCCTCCCTTTTATGAGTCAAACCACGTCAGTCCTGTAACTACAAACACAAAACTATAATGACCATCATCTTTATCAAAAGAGGACATTCGTTGGGACACATATTCACTCAACATTCCTTGTCGTTTCTACATGACTTTATTCAACTTAATAAAGTCAGGAGAACGCCTAACAGAAATGTCTAGGATGAGATCAGCCAATAGAATGGCCTCACTGTATTCAGAGGAATGAGGACCACCGTTTAGCGCCTTGTTCCCCTGATAGAAACAAAACGTACAGAAACAAAACACAAACTAAATCAACAAGTAGTCCAGCGTTCCGTCTGTGGCCGTTGACCGGCACGCCCAACAGGAAGTCGCCCAATGACGTTCCGTTCCGACCGTTATGAAACAGAAGACGAGAACAAACGAAGTTCCACATTCAGTGAGCTAGCTTTGGTTAAGTGCACACATTATCGCAGCTGTGATTGTGAGTGTGTGTGTGTATATGTGTGTATGTGTGTATGTGTGTACGTGTGTGTGAGTGTGTGTGTATGTGTGTATGTATGTGTGTGTGAGTGTGTGTGTGTGTGTGTGAGGTTGTATGTGAGTGAGTGAGTGAGTGAGTGAGTGTGTGTGTGTGTGTGTTTGTGTGTGTGTGTGTGTGTGTGTGTGTGTGTGTGTAGGAGGAGGAGGAAGGTGGAGTGGGTGGAGGACAGGTCCTTGGTGAGGTCGGGGGTGTAGTTGACCCCGGCTGAGCACGCGTTGTTGGGGTTCTTGGAGAGCATCATGTGGGCCCGCTTCTGTGGTGGAGGAGGGAGGAGGAGGAGGGGGGAGGGGGGAGGAGGGAGGAGCTGGAGGAGGAAGTAGGAGGTGGTGAGAGAGGGGGTGGAGGAGGATGAGGGAGGAGCTGGAGGAGGAGAAAGTAGAAGGAGGTGGTGAGGGAGGGAGGGTGGGGGAAGAGGAGGACGAGGGAGGAGGAGGGGAAGAGGAGGAGGAGGAGGAAGGGGGAGATGCACACTCCCAACCGTCCAGCAGACTTGAAAGCGCTGCGACCCTCGGTTCATGTCCCAGGTGGAACCACTGGGAGGCTCCCACCAAGCCATGCCTTGTCCCTCCTCAGGGCTAACACCTGAAGCCTTGGCAGGAGCTTCCTCCAGACCTTCAGATCCCTGAAGGATCCTCCACCCACCAGGGACTGGATGACGCTAGAGTTCCTTCCCTCATCATACGTAGGGACCTTGAGGAGATCCCTGGATCAGCTGAAGAAGACACTGAACATGGAGATGAAGAAGCTGAGTGCTGCTGAACTGAAGAGGGTCCAGCAGTATGAAGTAGATGTGACTCTGGATCCTGATACAGCTCATCCCCATCTCATCCTGTCTGAGGATGGAAAACAAGTACATGATGGATGTTTGTTGAAGAAACTCCCAGACAACCCTAAGAGATTTACACAATGTATATGTGTTCTCACTAGGCAGAGCTTCTCCTCAGGAAGATTTTACTTTGAGGTCAAGGTTAAAGACAAGACTGAATGGCATTTAGGAGTGGCCAGAGAGTCCATCAACAGAAAAGATCAGATCATATTGACCCCTGATAAAGGTTACTGGACTCTTTACTTCAGAAATGAAAAGTTTATATTTAATGATAACCCTGCTGTCCGTCTCCCTCTGAGAGCTGAGCTCCAGAAGGTGGGGGTGTTTGTTGATTATGATGAGGGTCTGGTCTCCTTCTATGATGTGGAAGCCAGGGTTCATATCTACTCTGCTACTGGCTGCACCTTTAGTGAGCCTCTCTATCCATTCTTCAGTCCAGGTCTCTATAATTATAAAGGTATAAACTCTGCCCCCCTGATCATCTCCCCTGTCAATCAAACAGACTAGGACCTTTGTTTGATGATAAAATGATCAAACGACCAAAACAACTAATGTTGTTTCATGATTGAGAATCTCTGCTATGTGAGATCTGAGAGAACTGCATTAATGTATATGATGTATAATCTGCTGTCTTTTAACAAGGATCAATTTGTTAAGAAAATAACCCTTACTAATATAAAATGTAACCCATTTGAAATTCTTAGATTACACTCTATTGTTCAAGTGTAATGCTATAAAATTGTAAAAAGTTGCAGTTGTGTAGAACATGTTTGGATGATTAGTTTGTATAACATAATCTGTAGTTTTTTTTAACATTAGTTTATATTTCTTAATCATGAATGACAACATAATGAAATGTCTTTAAACTTTTCTGATTCCAACAATAAATTTTAAAAAATAGACTGGGTCATTCTCATTGGAATAAGTACATCATCAGTACAGTATGTATTCAGTAGAATAGATACATTCTCAGTACAATATGTATTCAGTGGAATACATTCTCAGTACAAAATGTGTTCAGTTGAATAGGTAAATGTTCTGTGGAATATGTACATTCTCAGTACAATTTGTATTAAGTAGATTAGGTACATTATCAGGGGGATAAGAAATGCACATTTGTTGCCTAAAAACTATATTTTACACATTATGGGATTCATGGAAGGATTCAAATCAATGATCGATTGCACAAGTTTGTAGCTGATGAGCCAGTCAATGACTTAATGTCCACCATACAACAACCCAACATGTGTTACACCTTACACAAAGGTCACAGTGACTACATGTAAAGATTCACCCCATGTGTGTGAGTACTGTGACTGTCTTTTTAGCTCTCCTCTCCATCCTCTCCTCTTAGTTTCTCCTCTCTCCTTCCTCTCCCTTCTCTTCTTCCTCTCTGCTATCCTTTCTAGCTAATCTAGGATTATGTTCATTCTTGTCATGCAGACACATTGTGTACACATTACAACAGTAAGCATATTTTGATTTGTTTAGTAAAATATTGTACTAGTGTATAGTACTTTAACTTTAATTTAGGTATCCCATAATTAAAATAAATTGGCAAAGATTGGTCCATGACAGCTTATGAGTTTACAAGCTGTTACGAACCCCGTGGCTTTAAACGTCTAGGGGGATGGACATGAGACCCGTAACATAATTCATGCAAATTAGGATGATGACATGGAACAGTGAGAACGAAAAACTACACGACAACCATAAACTACCGTCAAACATAAAATGTTTATTTGTGAACACACGGTAAAGGTTTGGGAAAAAGGGCTGAGCAGGACCCAAGAAATGAAACTATATTGTACAAAACCCCTAAACTGATCTTGCCTGCCTCAAGAACCGCTAAACTACTGCTAATTATAGAAAAATACAGTGGGTGGTCCGCTCAGGTCTAACTAGTGTTTATAGACAGTTTTCTTTCTACGGGTAATGTATGCCCAAGGGCAGGTTGCTTAACTTCCCCTTTTCCCAGAAACACACAAAGTTACCAAACAGAGTAACCAGCAACTTAGTGAATAAACAAAAAACAGGACACCACAGTGTCCATACTCACATACGGAAATAGTCTCTCTTTTTACAACAAACACAACTGACCGGCTTTTATACAATGGGATGTGTGATTGAAAAACCAGCAACAGGTGGTGCAATGCAGAGGAATGTTCACTGATTGGTCCACCTTAGCAATCAGCAGACACCTCAACGACCACCAATCAGGAACATACAGGACACCTGCTATTAGGGCAGAAGGAGAGGAAACACAAAAAGACAAAGGATACCTGTATCCGTAACACAAGCAAATATCATGGATGTTAGAAATCAAACAATGATCCCGCACACACACACACACACACACACACACACACACACACACACACACACACACACACACACACACACACATACATACATACACACACACACACATACACACACACACACACACACAAGCAGCTCAAGAGTCAAAAGTAAAGTAAAAGTAAGATAAAGTGATATATACAAAATGAAAATACAAAATTAATTAAAGAATAAAATAAAGATAAAAATAATGTACACTGAATACTCCTTTCACAGGATACTTGCTCAGTATAAATATAAACCTAATTGCATATGATCATTTGTAAAACAACCCCAAAATCATTGTCAGTCAGTTCAATTACATTATCTCAACCCCACCCAAACATACAGTCAGTCATAAATATCAACCCCACCCAAACATAGTCAGTCAGTTAGATTATATGATATCAACCCCACCCAAAGCTGAACTCCAACTTGATGCCGTTAAAATTCAAGACACAGTGTAGTGACAACAAGTGTGTCTCCAATTCTCTGAGTCATTCAGTCACTGTGGTGAAAGGATGAACACGGTTTAATAAATCTACCTTGAATGAACCTTTCATTATGTCTTGTTGTGGTGTGTGTGTTGAGCACCAAAGGCTCTTTAACCATTCCAAACACCTACACCACACACACACACACACACACACACACACACACACACACACACACACACACACACACACACACACACTCCGGACACGCCTGACAGTGCTGAGTGACGTCCCTCTTAACCCCGGGCCAGTAAACCCGCCCTAGGATTGTGTCCCTAGTCTAGTCCATGCCTAGGTGAGCCCCTAGTACATGGGAATGGGCCATGTAAAGGACTTTGATCATGTAGGGGCGGGGCTCCACAAACAGCTGGGTCACTGCCCCCCCCCCACCCTCTACTACCCGATAAAGCAAGCCCGCCCTGGTGCTGGAATGGGGGTGGGGTAGGTTACTCACCGACTCCCGGGCCTGGCCGTCACGGGCGAGGACGTGGCTCCAGGCGTGCTTCAGGGCGTCGTCCTGAGGAGGGGGAGGGTGGGGTGTAGTACAGGCCCGGACGCCACTCGTCAGCGTAGCATCACTGCCCCTCCGAGGGGTTGGTCCAGCTTCTCGTTCCGGGTAGCTGCGCTCCAACGTCCGTTCCCCAGGGCGGCTCCGGTTCTAGGGAAGAGGAGGGAAACGGTCCTCTACCCGCGAGCATCCTCTCCCCAGGCTGTTGGATGTTCGTGGCGTTAGGCTGCGTTCTCCGCTCTGCGACACACAGACACACACACGCAGCCCGTTTACACGTTTGGCGGACAAACCTTAAAACAAGTCACCCCGAGTCCCGTGTCTGCTGGCGTTCCTCCTCCTCCTCCTCCTCCGTCGCAGGTGTTTCCCACGGCGCTGAGTGGGGCCAGCGCTAATGCGCTCCCGGGGGCCAGCTGGGGGAGGGCGGCGGTCTGCTCCGTCTACCAGCACTCCCCTGGGCCGTCTGGGCCGCTGCGCTGGAGCCGGGCTGACACAATGTCTTGAAACACATCTCTAGTGGGACTGCTGATGTCTTCTGTGTCTCTCTCCATTTCTGTCTGACCAAAGACATCCTGCAGGGAGAGAGAGAGAGAGAGAGAGAGAGAGAGAGAGAGATTATTCAGTACAATACAGATTGAGAGAGAGAGATATTATTCAGTACAATACAGATTGAGAACATAGGTGTTCTACTAAATACATATTGTAGAGAATGCTCCTTTTCCACTGAAAATGTCCCATTCTACTTTTATAAATTTGAATTGAAATCAAAAAGGTTTAGAAACTTTTTATTATGTTATCTAAATGAACACTTCACATTGTCAATTGTTTCTACTTCCTGTAGTCGTTTGCAATTTGATATCATTAAAGGTATAAAAAACCGAAACAAGAGGAGAGGGGACAGAGAGATGGAGAGAGAAATGAACTTTAACTGAACATTTAGATTGGAAGACACAGAGGCCCAATGCTGTTGACACAGAGACATCAATGACAGCCAGCTTCACTGTAGGAGAGAGGGAGGGAGAGGGAGAGAGGGGAGGATAGGGTGAGAGAGAGAAAGGGAAGGTTGGAGAGAGAGGGGGAGGGAGAGGAAGAGAGAGAATCACGAGAGTCAGGATTGTGTGAACGAAGATACTACCAGGTGGAGAGTAACAATGAACTGGCGCCGGCTAATAGGAAGCGCGGTGGAGAAATAGGGAGCGTAGATTGGTGATTGCTGGCAGTGTGTGTAAACAGAAGCACGTGGAGAAGTGGCAGCCGGCACCCGCTAGGTGGCGGCAGTGGACGGAGTGACGCACAGGCCCAATGCTGTTGACACAGACATCGACGACAGTCAGCTTCACTGTAGGAGAGAGGGAGTGAGAGGGAGGGAGGGGGGAAGAGGGAATGTGGGAGAGAGAGAGAGAGGGAAAGAGAGGGGAAAAGAGGTGAAGAGAGAGGAGATACACTGAGAGGGAAGGAGAGGCAGGGAGAGAGTGAGAAGAGGGGAAGAGAATGAGGGAAGGAGGGGGAGAGAGCGAAGAAGAATGTACCTATTCTACTGAATACATATTGTAGAGAATGTAACTATTCTACTGAATACATATTGTAGAGAATGTACCTATTCTACTGAATACATATTGTAAAGAATGTACCTATTCTACTGAATACATATTGTAGAGAATGTACCTATTCTATTGAATACATATTGTACTGAGAATGTAGTTTTTCTACTGAATACATATTGTACTGAGAATGTACATATTCTACTGACTAATTATTGTACTGAGAATATAGCTATTCTACTGAATACATATTGTACTGAGAATGTACCTAGTCTACTGAATACATATTGCAGAGAATGTACCTATTATACTGAGTAATTATTGTAGAGAATGTAACTATTCCACAGAAAATTACCCCATTCTACCTTTTGTACATTTTTATTGAAATAAAAAAGTGTACAAACATTTGATGTCATTCATATTTCATAAGTATAAACTAATAAACTCGTTTTGTTTAAGAAACTAGATATTTTTAACATGCACCTGCAAATGTTTACAATTTCAAATTGTTAAATGTATAAAAAACATTCAGCAGTAATCAGATATTGATCAATATAGTATATGTAATCGAATCATGTATCACGGGTTATATTTTACAATAGTCAGGGTTATTTTCCGAATTAATTCCTTCTTGTCAAATGAAAGCAGTACAACATTAATGCAGTTCTCTCAGATCAACATAGTAGAGATTCCCATGCAGGAAACAACATTAGTGGTTTTGGTCGTTTGATTATTTTATTATCAAACAAAGGTCCTAGTCTGTTTGATTGACAGGTGAGATGATCAGGGGGGTAGAGTTTGTACCTTTATAATTATAGAGACCTGGACTGAGGAATGGATAGAGAGGCTCACTAAAGGTGCAGCCAGTAGCAGAGTAGATATGAACCCTGGCTTCCACATCATAGAAGGAGACCAGACCCTCATCATAATCAACAAACACCCCCACCTTCTGGAGCTCTGCTCTCAGAGGGAGACGGACATCAGGGTTATCATTAAATACCAACCCATCCTTGTTGAAGTAAAGAGTCCAGGAGCCATTCTTAGGGGTCAAACTGATCACACCTTTTATGTTGATGGACTCTCTGGCCACTCCTAAAAACCATGCAGTCTTGTCTTTAATATGGACCTCAAAGTAAAATCTCCCAGAGGAGAAGCTCTGCCTCGCGAGAACAAATAGATACCGTGTAAATCTCTTACGGTTGTCTGGGAGTTTCTTCCTGAAACCTCCATCATGGACTTGTTTCCCATCCTCAGACAGGATGAGCTTTGGATGAGCTGTATCAGGATCCAGAGTCAAATCTACTTCATACTGCTGGTCCCTCTTCAGTTCAGAAGCATCACACAGCTTCTTCATCTCCATGTTCAGTTTCTCCTCCAGCTGATCCAGGGATCTCCTCAAGGTCCCTACGTATGACGGAGGACGGACCTCTACCGTTGTCCAGTCCCTGGTGGGTGGAGGATTCTTCAGGGATCTGAAGGTCTGGAGGAAGAGGAGATATCAAAAATATCAATTTATATTTACATTATCATTCTGGTATAAATAATAACATGCAACAATCACATACACACCCAAAATAATCCTGCTCACCATACACATCATACACAACATAACTTATAAGCTATAAAAACAAACATCCTCCACAAAACAAAACAACATAAACATTAAAAAATAAAATAATAAATAAACATAAATACACATAATTAAACATTCTCTAAAAATGCATCTGCATTTTCCTATCACCTGTCTCACTAATAAAGCTGGAACCATCAATAAACAATTCTTTAAAAGTGTCTCTTCCTAGATGGTTTTTTAACATTTCCACCTCTTTCCTAATCTTTGCTTCGAACAAAACCCATGCATCCACTTTTCTTCCTTCATAATATGCCATGTTCCTCCTTATCCACACCGCATATCTTGCATAGCTCAACATGTAATTCAACAAATTAATATTTACATTTCCCTCTTTTTCACACAGTCCAAATAACATGTTTTCTTTGCACTTCATCCCCTCCATTACATCCAGTTTCCAGTGAGTTTTTACCCTGGTTTTTATTTTGTTACAGAACTTCTGTAAGAACTTACACTTAATGAATAAATGCATGAAGTTTTCTGGTTCTGTTTAACACATGTCACATTCCCTTTTAATCCCCTTATTTATTTGGTGCAGTACAACTCTTGTGAATATTCTATTGTGTCTTAATTTGTAATCAAAGTTTTCACATTCCAGACTTTTTTATTTTACTGTTGTGTTTTGCACATCTTCGTCTTATTGAGTCTGGTGTGCTCTAAGGCTAGGTCTTTGTGACTTAGGGTCCAGCAGGAGTACATTTATCGGGCTCCGCTCGCAGCTTCACCTTAGCCCACAAGGCTACATGAACCAGAACGATAGTTATGTTATAATAACTCCAGTGCTATGATTGTAGGCGTAGCCGTCTAGTTTCCCACCTGCTGTACCCTCCAGTTACTGAAAGAAAAGGGAGGGCGATGCCGTGCGCCGCGTTTATATACACGGTGCCGTGGGGAATGTGGGCGGGGCCCACCTTGATTGGTGCATTGTTGAAATGTTCAGTGCACGCGAGTGCGCGCACGGGACAAGCCCGTAAGGCGAAGCCTAGACGGCGTAGCCTACATGAAATAGAACTAGAGTTAGAATAACATAAATGTCGTTTGCGTTGGTTCAGGAAGCTCACTGAACCCTCTAGTGGCCGCAGAGGAAAATGCATGCAGGGGTTTAAATATCCTATTAATGAATCCTTCTTTATTGTCATGCCTTGCCCTTTAACAGCTAACACAAAGGGTAAACTTGTCGTGTGACTATGATAATCTTCATAAAACAGGTTCTGGTCTAATTCTGTGGTACGGTGGCCTGCATGGGCCATCTCGCACGCTCACCCAGGCAAAGAAGGAGAGGTTCCTTCTTCTTTAGCTCAGCACCAGCGCCTCAAACACAGACCTCTGTGTGTTTCAACATGTATGCTCAGGGTCCTATTAGACGCCACGGGGTAGGTGGTGTATCAACCAGCCTGCAGGGCTCATCTCTGGAGACACGCCAATAGCTGGGATCGGTTTACTGTCGGCTCCTTTCTACAATTCTCTCCATATTCCGTCACTCATTGGACATTTAAGTCGGGATATGGAAATGCACTTCCTGGTATCCTGATTATTAATGTTGGTGTAGACAAAGCCTCTGTTGTGCTTTTAATTTAGTGAACCCACTACCTTAAAGTTGAAACTGATCCTATGCTGAACACAAGAGAACATTCAGTTGGATCCACTGAGTTGTTTATTACTATTATGCTTTATTAACCAATACAACAGAAAAATAGTCCCTTACATGTACACAATAAACACAAGGACTAAAACAATAGAAGCAGCAGACATTACAAATCATCAACAGGTATGCACATATCTTTAATAACTGAACATGTTCTGCTGCTGTGTTGTTCCCAACAGAACACAAGGAATCAATATTCAGTTTAAAGTCATTCACAACATGATCAATAGCTTTTCATAGACCGCTTGCATTATGAATACAATATTAAATCTGCTTTAAATCAGGTTCCATGTCAGGATTATCAAAATAAAAATTGATATCAGAGCCCTTTAGTATGAAACTGTTAATATCTGAAAATATACAAAATATTGTAGTATAAACACGTTTTGATTTACGATCAATCAATATTCAAAATACATTTTACATTAGAAATATAGTCTTTGTAAAACCTACTTAGTTAACCCTATGGAAAATCTTAAGAGTCTCTTCCTTTCATGGTTCATCAAGAACCATGAACCAAGCATTTGGAGTACAGTTGAATACATGTTTTAAAATCACCAAAACACTGTATGTGTGTGTGTTTATATATGCATGTGTGTGGCTACAAGCGACACAGAGACACTGAGGCACCATCCTCCCATACCCTAAACCCAGGGTGGAGGTCCTCCTGGGTGAAGGTGGCCTGGAAGGTGTGGATGTGTGTCAGTGTGTCTGAGGACCCTCCTACATCTGGGGACACTCTGTAGAAGGACAGAGTGCCAGCTGGCCGGTCCAGATACACTCCTACTCTGTTAGAGTCAGCAGTGGGGAGACGTATGGTTGTTACACTACCGTTGTACCAGGCAGAGTAACCAACATCATGACAATAAAGACTCCATGACTTGTTGTTCCCTCCAAGGCTGCTGTCATCACCCCCTCCTCTCCTTGTGATTCCTCTGTATGTCACTCCTATAAAAACACCTCCTTCCCACTCTACCTCCCAGTAACAGCGGCCAGTCAGAGCCTCTCTACACAACACCTGGTCCCAGTAGTCAAATCTCTCTGGGTGATCAGGATACGACTGCTCCTCTCTAACCCCCGTCACCTTTCTGTTGTCCTCAGACAGACAGAGTTCTCTGTGGGCTGTGTTTGGGTCCAGTGTGAGTTCACAGGCATCTGACGGGAGAACAAGATATGATTAGGGTGCTAAGCCACACAGAAATGTCATTTAAATAATGTGGAAGTGATGTATATTAGTATTATTATAAACAGCATTCCACTTATAGTAATAATGATTATATTACATCCATAATAATTGTATAACACTATCATGTTTTCACTATAAAAAATACATAATATAGTTACATTATTATGTCTAATATAATAATTATAGTAAAGAATATTAAAAACATTTATAAAATAATATATTAATACAGACACATTCGTAATAATTATTTACAAACGCTATAGGATAACTGTTGTAGAGCGGGATATGACCACTAGGGGCAGTAGTGCCATTGTTGGGCACAGGAACTGACCGCTCTCTCCCCGGAGTTAGAAGTTGTTGCATGGTCCTTCAATAAAGAGTAATGAGCCAAGTCTGTGACCGTCCAGTTATTAATTAGTATTCCCAATATACTACATTGGCGACGAGGATAATTTGGAATATGGAAGCGGTGAAGACAGGACGTTTTTACTGAGTAAGTGACGGCGGAACCTAGTAACGGGCTAGTTTGCTAGGAAAGGCTAAGAGTGTGACGCTATCGACGTTGGGCAAGCTAGCGAAGGCTTCGCTCTCTCTTTAGCGGCTGTGACTGGACGACAGACAAGATGGCAGGCACATTCGGGTCGGTGGCACCATTTGACAACAAGACACAAGTGTGGGAAGAATACTGCGAAATTCTGGAGCATTTTTTTGTTGCAAATGAGATCGACGATGCTGTAAGGAAAAGGGCCATCCTATTGAGCTGTGTGGGCGCGCAGACCTACGCATTGATGAGGAACTTACTGAGCCCGGCAAAGCCAGGGGAAACGTTATATGATGACTTGGTGAGTCTACTGCGATCCCATTTCAATCCTAAACCGAGTGAAATAGTACAAAGATGGAAATTCAACTCAAGAAATAGGAAACCTGAGGAAAGTGTCAGTGATTATGTGGCGGAGCTGAGGAAGCTCGCGCAGGACTGCAACTATGGGGACACGCTCACAGTGATGCTACGTGACAGATTAGTGTGCGGCATAAATGACGACAGAATACAGCGGAGACTTTTGTCAGAGGAGGGTTTGATGTTTGAAACGGCGCTAAAGAAAGCGCTAGCCATGGAAGCGGCCAACAAGGACATAAAGGACTTGACTTCTATGAGCGATGGAAAAGGGAGCCGACTTGTGGCGGGGTCCGTTTACAACGTGGACGCCCGTGCAAAGACGCAGCAGCGGGGGCGCGCCAAATGCTACAGATGTGGCGGGAACAGCCACTTGGCAAACGAGTGCAGGTTCGCGGGAGAAAAGTGTCACAACTGTGGTAAGACAGGGCACATAAAGCGGGCCTGCAAACTGGCATGGAACGAGAAATCGGGCGCCCAGGGACCTACAAAGGTTAAAGGGGAGAGAGAGAGATATTCAAAAAGTGCGCATTTCATTCAGGAAGAGGAAGAGAGTAGTCAGGAGAGTAGTGAGGATGTATTCACTATTCACAGTATGAACACTACCATTCCCAAAGTACCTCCTCTCAGGCAATATTTAAAAGTAAATGGATGTAAGGTAAAATTTGAGATTGATACCGGCTGTAGTGTAACAGTAATGTCACAGTCAGAGTATGCTAAGCTAGGGAAGAAGGCAAATGTGCCAGAGCTAGGTACATGTCCTATCAGTCTTAAAACATATACGGGACAAAAAGTTGACATTCTAGGGTCAGCTAATGTGAAAGTTGAACATAAAGGAATGGTCAAAGAGTTACCAGTTGTAGTTGTAGCGGGGTCAGGACCAAACCTGCTGGGGCGAGGGTGGATCACCAAGTTAGATGTGGACTGGCGTACAATGAATAAGATAATGGACAGCAAAGATGCTTTACAGGAAGTGTTAAAGAAACATGAGCAGGTGTTCAAGGATGAGCTTGGCACATTAAAAGGAGCCACAGCAAAGATACATGTAGCCAGTGATGCTACACCCCGCTTCTTCAAACCGAGGTCAGTTCCGTTTGCAATGAAAACGAAGGTAGAGGCTGAGTTGGATCGGCTCTTGAAGGAAAACATCATAGAACCAGTGAAGTTCTCAGACTGGGCAGCACCAATAGTCCCAGTGGTAAAACCGGACAATACGGTGAGATTGTGTGGGGACTACAAGGTGACTGTAAATAGAGTGTCATCACTAGAACAGTACCCCATTCCTAAAATGGAGGACATGTTCACGTCCCTAGCGGGGGGTGAAAAATTCAGTAAACTGGATATGAGTCATGCTTACCAACAGATAAGGCTAGATGAAGACTCAAAGAAATACGTCACAGTGAACACGCACAAGGGACTGTTCACCTATTCAAGGTTACCCTTCGGAGTCAGCTCCAGTCCTGCAATCTTCCAGCGCACTATGGAAGGGATTCTACAGGGGATTCCCCAGTGTGCAGTCTATCTGGACGACATCCTTCTGACAGGAACGGATGATCAGGACCACATCCGTACACTGGACAGAGTGTTACAACGGCTGGAGGAGGCAGGGCTACGATTGAAACGGAGTAAGTGCAACTTCATGGAGAAGGAAGTTACATTCCTAGGACACAGGGTGGACGCTACTGGGCTGCATCCAGTGCCAGAGAAAGTGAAGGCGGTCCAAGATGCACCAGCGCCTACTACAGTCACGGAATTGAAAGCATATCTGGGACTGTTAAACTACTACCATAGGTTCCTACCGAAGTTGTCTACCTTATTGGCTCCTCTGCACCAGCTGCTTAGGAAGGACGAGCCATGGTGTTGGAGGTCGGAGCAAAAACGGGCCTTCAACCAGTCAAAAGAACTATTACAGTCGAGCAGAGTGTTGGTACATTATGATGAAGGAAAAGTACTGATACTATCCTGTGATGCCTCACCCTACGGGTTGGGAGCGGTATTGTCTCATCGTATGCCAGATGGGGCTGAGAAGCCTATAGGGTTTGTATCGCGCACACTCTCACCTGCTGAAAAGAACTATTCACAACTTGATAAGGAGGGGTTAGCTATCATATTTGGCGTGAAGAAGTTTCATAAATACTTATATGGGAGGAAGTTTGAAATCTGTACTGACCATAAGCCTCTTATCAGTTTGTTGAATGAAATGAAAGCGGTGCCACAAATGGCATCTCCCAGAATAATGAGATGGGCAGTAACATTACGAGCATATGAGTATGTCATTACTTACAGAGCAGGCAAGGACAACGGTAACGCTGATGCTCTCAGCCGCCTCCCTCTCCCAGAGTGTCCAAGCAGTCCGCCTCCTGAGGAACGAGTGCTAATGCTGGATCAGGAGATCAGCCCAATGACGACCTCGAAACAAATCCAGAGCTGGACAGCCAAAGATCCAGTCCTGTCGAGGGTCCGTGAGTACCTACTGAGGGGCTGGCCAAATCACAAGGATGGACATGAGTTTGCCGTTTACAAACAGAAGCAGCATGAGCTCAGTGTTCAGGACGGTTGTGTGCTGTGGGGAGCCCGGGTCGTCGTTCCAGAGAGAGGACGCACAGCAATGATGGAACAACTGCATCAGAGTCATCCCGGCATGACCAGAATGAAAGGCTTGGCCAGGAGCTACATGTGGTGGCCCAATATGGATTCTGACATTGAAAAGAAGGTCAAATCATGCACCACATGTCAAGAGCAGAGAAAAGCACCTGCTAGTGCCCCACTCCATCCCTGGGAGTGGCCCAGTAAGCCATGGAGAAGGCTACACATAGACTATGCAGGTCCTTTCATGGGAAAGATGTTTTTGGTAATAGTAGACGCTCACTCAAAATGGATGGACGTATACCCATTGAGCTTAGCTACGTCAGCTGCTACCGTGGATAGTCTCAGGAACAGTTTCAGTAGTCACGGCATTCCGGAGATGATCGTTTCAGATAATGCTCAGTGTTTTGTGTGTGAGAACACCAAAGAGTTCATGACAAAAAATGGAATCACACATGTCACATCAGCACCCCACCACCCTTCTTCCAACGGGCTGGCGGAGCGGGCTGTTCAAACTTTTAAAGAGCTAATGAAAAAGAGCTCAGGTGAGACATTGGAGACAAAACTGAATAGGGTTTTATTTAGTTATCGTATAACTCCACAGTCTACCACTGGACTTTCCCCTGCTGAGATGATGATGGGAAGGAAGTTGAGGTGCACATTAGACCTGATACACCCAGATCTAAAGAGTAAAGTGGAGGCTAAACAAGCAGGACAGAAAACATACCATGACAGACACACAAAAGATCGCAGTTTTGTTGTCGGAGACTTGGTGTATACCAAGAATTTTGGGTATGGCCCTAAATGGATACCGGGGCTGGTTCAGGAGATCACAGGGCCTGTGTCGTACACTGTACTCTTGGGGAATGGTCGAGTGGTGCGTCGGCATGTTGACCAGCTGTTCAGCAGGCAAGAAGATGACAGTTCAGAGGCAATGACAGACAAAACAGACGAGGACGACTACAGAGAGCTCAGTCCACCAGACAGTGAGGTGCCACAGGACACAGGTATACCACTGGCACAAACAGACAATGCACCTGTTGCTGAGGAAATCAACGCGCCTGGTGGTTCACCTAAAGTGGAATTGCGACGCTCTCAAAGAACAAGAAAAGCCCCAGCTCGTTTTGGAGAGTTTGGGAGGTAAAGGAGATTCCTTCTTATGGGCTAGAATGCGCCCTTATCTCCTTTAGGAAGTAAGGTAGTCTACCCTTGCTTCAAATAAAGACATTATGAGAGTGTATCTGAAATGAAAAAGAAATGGGACACTCACACGGCCTTTGTTATGGTTTTGGAAACCGGTTCAAGCTGTTACTTATACGTTGAATTTGTTTATTTGTGGTTGCTGTTGTTGAAAATGTTATATTGTGTTCACATAGTGTTTAATATGCAGATATTTTACTAACCGGGTTAGTTCAGATTTAAGGGGGGAGGAATGTTGTAGAGCGGGATATGACCACTAGGGGCAGTAGTGCCATTGTTGGGCACAGGAACTGACCGCTCTCTCCCCGGAGTTAGAAGTTGTTGCATGGTCCTTCAATAAAGAGTAATGAGCCAAGTCTGTGACCGTCCAGTTATTAATTAGTATTCCCAATATACTACAATAACATAAAAGGCATAGCAACGATTACAATAATAGTAAAAAAAAGAATACACACACAATAACTATGGTACAATCATTACGTTATTAATAATATAATGAATATTATTCAATTGTGTGTAGTAATAATATACAACTAATAATTATTATTAATCAATTATAAAATTAAAAGAATACATAGATTACTATGTAATAGATTATATACTAGATTTTACACTCACACTTCTTTAGAGCTGATCTCAGGTCAGGCAGCTTCTTCATCTCCATGTTCAGTGTCTCCTCCAGCTGATCCAGGGATCTCCTCAAGGTCCCTACGTATGACGGAGGATGGACCTCCACCGTTGTCCAGTCCCTGGTGGGTGGAGGATTCTTCAGGGATCTGAAGGTCTGGAGGAAGTGGAGGTGGTCTTCATTGTGTGAGAGCTGCTTCACCTCTGAGCTTCTATTTGTCAGATCTTGTATTTCCTGTTCCAGCTCTTTGATGAAGCCTTCAGCTTCTTTCTCTGTGGATTTCAGTTTCTCTTTAACCGTTTGGTTGAACTCATCCTGCCACTTTTCAATAGAGCGCTTCAGAGCAGTGAAGACCTGCACACCATCAGCTATCTCTCTGTCTGCGTCTGCTTTGCTGCGGTCCACTGTGTCTTTAATCTCCTGAATCTTTTTGTTAAGGTTACGTGAATTGGACCCAAACGCAAGACACAGGAAACCAACGGGGTGCGGGTTGAGAACAGGGATTTATTGTCCAAAGTACAGGCAAGGGCAAGGCAGGCGAGTAGTCCAGCGGGCAGTAGGCAGGCGGGGAGTCAGGCAGGCAGAGAGACGTAGTCAGGCGGGTGGTCGGGCAGGCGAGGTTCGGCAACGAGGAAGACAGGCTGGCAGGAACTAGGAACAGGAACGAGGAGCGGGAACGAGGAACAGGAACGAGGAGCGGGAACGTGGAACAGAAACGGGAACAGGAACAGGCACGAGGACAAGAACAAGAACCGGAGCGGAACAAGAACGGGAGCGGAACCCGTAACAAGAACAAGGAACTAAAAGGTGAGGACGAAGTTACTGAGAGAAGTGAAAACACTAAACTAAACAACGAACTAGCACTGGCTCTGTGGGGAGCCAGTGCTTAAGTACAGAGGGGGTGATTTGTGAATTGATGGCAGGAGTGTGTGAACAGAGGGAGTGCACGTGGTGGCTAATTGATGACGAGAGGTAAACAAAGGAGCACATGGTGTAATGAGGCAAGGTGTCACTAGATGGCGGAAATGGACAGGAACGGAGGAGGGTCACGTAACAGTACCCCCCCCTCAACGGACGCCTCCAGGCGTACGCACGACGGGGGAGGGTGCTGGCGGTGGGGATCGCAGGTAAGGGAGGGGTCCAGGGAGAGACTCCGGAAAAAAAAAAATAAAAAAAAAAAATAAACAGGCTTGCTCCCCAGGTCCGTAGCCCTCCCAGCCTATCGGAGACTGGTTTTGTCGGCCACGACGACGCACATCCAGTAGGCGTCTGGCCGAGAACGCCGGGATACTGTCAATCACCCGGGGAAGTGACGGAGCCGGGGACGGAAGAGACAGCGGCCTAGGGGACTGGGGCTTTTTCACGGCGGATAACCGTGGGACCGGTAGCCGGCGCTTGCGACCAGGAGGTCGTTGGGGCTTGGAACCAGGAGACAGCTGCTGGGGCTCAGGGTCAGGAGGACACTGGGGCTCAGGGCCAGGAGGCAACTGCGGTTGGGGCTCAGGATCAGGAGGACACTGGGGCTCAGGAGGACACTGGGGCTGGGGCTCAGGATCAGGAGGACACTGGGGCCGGGACTCAGGACCTGGAGACAACTGGGGCTTAGGACCAGGAAGCAACTGTTGCTGGGACTGGAACTCAGGAACTGGAGACAACTGGGGCTTGGGACCAGGAGACAACTGCTGCTGGCGCTGGAGCTCAGGGCCAAGAGGCAACTGTTGCTGGGACCGGAACACAGGAACTGGAGACAACTGGGGCTTGGGACCAGGAGGCAACTGCTGCTGGCGCTGGAGCTCAGGGCAAGGAGGCAACTGTTGCTGAGGCTCAGGGCCAGGAGGCCGCTGGAGCTTGGGCCTTTTCCCAGGGGAGTCCAGCTGAACTGGTAGCCGGCGCTTGCGGCCAGGAGTTCGCTGGGGCTTGGAGTCGGGACCAGGAGACAACCGGGGCTTGGAGTCGGGACCAGGAGACAACCGGGGCTTGGAGTCGGGACTTGGGGACAACCGGGACTTGGACTCGGGACCTGGGGACAACCGGGACTTGGACTCGGGACCTGGGGACAACCGGGACTTGGACTCGGGACCTGGGGACAACCGGGACTTGGACTCGGGACCTGGAGACAAGTGGGACTTGGACTCGGGACCTGGAGACAAGTGGGACTTGGACTCGGGACCTGGAGACAAGTGGGACTTGGACTCGGGACCTGGAGACAAGTGGGACTTGGACTCGGGACCTGGAGACAAGTGGGACTTGGACTCGGGACCTGGAGACAAGTGGGACTTGGACTCGGGACCTGGAGACAACTGGGGCTTGGACTCGGGACCTGGAGACAACTGGGGCTTGGACTCGGGACCTGGAGACAACTGGGGCTTGGACTCGGGACCTGGAGACAACTGGGGCTTGGACTTGGGACCTGGAGACAACTGGGGCTTGGACTCGGGACCTGGAGACAACTGGGGCTTGGACTCGGGACCTGGAGACAACTGGGGCTTGGACTCGGGACCAGGAGACAACTGGCGCTGGAGCTCAGGACCAGGAGGAAGCTGCTGCTGGCGCTGGAGCTCAGAGCCAGGATACCGCTGGGGCTTGGGACTGGGAGACAACTGGCGCTGGAGCTCAGGGCCAGGAGGAATCTGCTGCTGGCGCTGGAGCTCAGGACCAGGATACAGCTGGAGCTTGGGACTGGGAGGCAACTGGCGCTGGAGCTCAGGGCCAGGAGGAAGCTGCTGCTGGCGCTGGAGCTCAGGGCCAGGATACAGCTGGGGCTTGGGGCTAGGAGAAAACTGGCGCTGGAGCTCAGGGCCAGGAGGAAGCTGCTGCTGGCGCTGGAGCTCAGGGCCAGGATACAGCTGGAGCTTGGGACTGGGGAACAACTGGCGCTGGAGCTCAGGGCCAGGAGGAAGCTGCTGCTGGCGCTGGAGCTCAGGACCAGGACACAGCTGGGGCTTGGGGCTAGGAGGCAGCTGCTGCTGGCGCTGGGGCTCAGGGCCAGGAGGCCGCTGTTGCTGGGGCTTGAGACTTGGAGACAACTGGCGCTGGAGCTCAGGGCCAGGAGGAAACTGCTGCTGGCGCTGGAGCTCAGGGCCAGGATACAGCTGGAGCTTGGGACTGGGAGGCAACTGGCGCTGGAGCTCAGGGCCAGGAGGAAGCTGCTGCTGGCGCTGGAGCTCAGGACCAGGATACAGCTGGGACTTGGGGCTAGGAGATAACCGGCGCTGGAGCTCAGGGCCAGGAGGAAGCTGCTGCTGGCGCTGGAGCTCAGGACCAGGATACAGCTGGGGCTTGGGGCTAGGAGGCAACTGCTGCTGGCGCTGGGGCTCAGGGCCAGGAGGCAGCTGTTGTTGGGGCTTGAGACTAGGAGACAACTGGGGCTTGGGCCTTTTCCCGGGGGAGTCCAGCTGAACCGGTAGCCGGCGCTTGCGGCCAGAAGTTCGCTGGGGCTTGGGAACAGGTGACCGCAGTTGCAGCGGAGCTGGTGGCCGCGAGACTGCGGCTGCAGCGGGTGTTGGTGGCCACGAGACTGCAGTTGCAGCGGGGGTTGGCGCCGGGAGGGAAAAAGACCGAGGCGAAGAAGGCGGCGGAGAAGCGGGGAAGAGAGAGAGGGAAGCCAAGGGCGAGCGGAGGTCGCGCTCGACGTGAGCCGCCAAAAGCCCCTGTATGTACTTCACATCCTCGTGGAGAGATCTAAATGGTGCTGCGGTTGCAGCCCGGGCAGGCGAGGTTCGGCAACGAGGAAGACAGGCTGGCAGGAACTAGGAACAGGAACGAGGAGCGGGAACGAGGAACAGGAACGAGGAGAGGGAACGTGGAACAGAAACGGGAACAGGAACAGGCACGAGGACAAGAACAAGAACCGGAGCGGAACAAGAACGGGAGCGGAACCCGTAACAAGAACAAGGAACTAAAAGGCGAGGACGAAGTTACTGAGAGAAGTGAAAACACTAAACTAAACAACGAACTAGCACTGGCTCTGTGGGGAGCCAGTGCTTAAGTACAGAGGGGGTGATTTGTGAATTGATGGCAGGAGTGTGTGAACAGAGGGAGTGCACGTGGTGGCTAATTGATGACGAGAGGTAAACAAAGGAGCACATGGTGTAATGAGGCAAGGTGTCACTAGATGGCGGAAATGGACAGGAACGGAGGAGGGTCACGTAACACTTTTGTTGTCTCTGTTACGTGACCCTCTCCGTTCCTGTCCATTTCCGCCATCTAGTGACACCTTGCCTCATTACACCATGTGCTCCTTTGTTTACCTCTCGTCATCAATTAGCCACCACGTGCACTCCCTCTGTTCACACACTCCTGCCAACAATCACCAATCACCCCCCACAGTACTTAAGCACTGGCTTCTCACAAGGCCAGTGCTAGTTCGTTGTTTAGCTTAGTGTGTTCATGTCTCACGGTAACTTCGTCCTCGCCTTTTAGTTTCTTGTTCCTGTTACGGGTTCCGCTCCCGTTCTTGTTCCGCTCCGGTTCTTGTTCCTGCTCTCGTTCCTGTTCCTGTTCCCGTTCCAGTACCTTCTCCTCTTGTCCTCCTCGTTCCTGTTTGCTAGTCCCTGCCTGCCTGCCTGCCTGTCTCCCCGTTGCCGAGCCTTGCTTTCCTGACTACCCTCTGCCTGCCTGACTCCCCGCCTGCCTACTGCCGCCTGATTCCCCGCCTGCCTACCGCCTGGTCGACTACCCGCCTGTCTACGTCCCTCTGCCTGCCTGATTCCCCGCCTGCCTACTGCCTGGTCGACTACACGCCTGCCTACGTCCCTCTGCCTGTCTGTCCCTCGCCTGCCTGCCTACGTCCCTCTGCCTGCCTGATTCCCCGCCTGCCTACTGCCTGGTCGACTACACGCCTGCCTACGTCCCTCTGCCTGTCTGTCCCTCGCCTGCCTGCCTACGTCCCTCTGCCTGCCTAATTCCCCGCCTGCCTACTGCCTGCCCGACTACCCGCCTGCCTACGTTCCTCTGCCTGACTAATTCCCCGCCTGCCTATTGTCTGCTCGACTAACCGCCTGCTTTGCCCTTGCCTGTGCCTGAGCTTATAATAAATCCCCTTTTCAACCCATTCCCTTCTCATCTCCGTGTCTTGCACTTGGGTCCTAGTCGTAACTGTAACAGTACGAACTAGCCAAGATGGACCCAGCAGACACGGATTCCATACGCCAGGCTTATTCCCGGCTGGGAATACCTTATTTCCCCTACGAATCGGCTTTGGCAGAAATCAAGTCCTCCCTTGAAGAGCTTAAGGCGGCTCGCATCGCGCGCGAAATCCGCTCAGCAGTCTCGTGGCCACCAACCCCCGCTGCAACTGCAGCATCGTGGCCACCAACTCCCGCTGCAACCGCAGCATCGTGGCCACCAACTCCCGCTGCAACCGCAGTCTCGTGGCCACCAACTCCCGCTGCAACCGCAGTCTCGTGGCCACCAACTCCCGCTGCAACCGCAGTCTCGTGGCCACCAACTCCCGCTGCAACCGCAGTCTCGTGGCCACCAACTCCCGCTGCAACCGCAGTCTCGTGGTCACGAACTCCCGCTGCAGCCGCAGTCTCGTGGTCACGAACTCCCGCTGCAACCGCAGTCTCGTGGTCACCAACTCCGGCTGCAGCCGCAGCCTCCAGTCCTCAACCACCACAGCAGTGGTCTCCTGGTTCCAAGCCCCAGCAGGAGTGGCCTCCTGGCTCCGAGCCCCAGCAGGAGTGGCTTCCTGGTTCCAAGCCTCAGCCCCCGCAGCTGTTTTCCCCGAGCTCCAAGCCTCAGTCCCCGCAGCCGTTCTCTCCTGTTTCCAAGCCTCAGCTCCCGCAGTCGTTTCCCCCTGGTTCCGAGCCTCAGCCCCCGCAGCCGTGGCCTCCTGGTTCCGAGCCCCAGGTCCCGCAGCCGTGGTCTCCGGATCCCAAGCACCAGTCCACACAGCCGTGGACTCCGTGCTCTCTGCCCCCACAGCCGTGGACTCCTGTTTCAAAACCCCTGCCCCCGCAGCCGTTGCTTCCGGTTTCTGAGCCCCAGCAACAGCTGCTTTCTGGTCCCGAGCCTCAGCGGCCTTCTGGCCCTGAGTCCCAGCAACAGCTGCCTTCTGGTCCCAACCCCCAGCGGCCTCCCGGCCCTCAGCCCCAGCAGCTGCTGTCTTCTGGTCCCAAGCCCCAGTGGCCTCCCGGCCCTCAGCCCCAGCAGCTGCTGCCTTCTGGTCCCAAGCCCCAGCGGCCTCCAGGCCCTCAGCCACAGCAACTGCGGTCTTCTGGTCCCAAGCCCCAGCGGCCTCCCGGCCCTCAGCCCCAGCAGCTGCTGCCTTCTGGTCTCAAGCCTCAGCGGCCTCCCGGTCCTGAGCCCAAGCAACTGCTGTCTCCTGGTCTCAAGCCTCAGCGACCTCCCGGTCCTGAGCCCAAGCAACTGCTGCCTCCTGGTCCCAAGCCCCAGCGGCCCTCTGGCCCTGAGCCCCAGTTCCAGCAGCAGTTCCTTTCTAGCCCAGCGCCCCAGCGCCAGCAGCAGTTGTCTCCAGGTTCCGAGTCCAAGTCACAGTTGTCTCCAGGTTCCGAGTCCAAGTCACAGTTGTCTCCAGTTCCCGAGTCCAAGTCCCAGTTGTCTCCAGTTCCCGAGTCCAAGTCCCAGTTGTCTCCAGTTCCCGAGTCCAAGTCCCAGTTGTCTCCAGTTCCCGAGTCCAAGTCCCAGTTGTCTCCAGGTCCCGAGTCCAAGTCCCAGTTGTCTCCAGGTCCCGAGTCCAAGTCCCAGTTGTCTCCAGGTCCCGAGTTCAAGTCCCAGTTGTCCCCAGTTCCCGAGTCCAAGTCCAAGTCCCAGTTGTCTCCAGGTCCCGAGTCCAAGTCCCTGTTGTCTCCAGGTCCCGAGTCCAAGTCCCAGTTGTCTCCAGGTCCCGAGTCCAAGCCCCAGCTGTCTCCAGGTCCCGAGTCCCAGTGTCCTCCTGATCCTGAACCGCAGCAGTTCCCTTCTGGCCCTGCGCCCCAGTGTCCTCCTGATCCTGAACCGCAGCAGTTCCCTTCCGGCCCTGCGCCCCAGTGTCCTCCTGACCCTGTGTCCCAGCAGCAGCTGTCCCCTAGTCCGCTGTCACCTCCGTCCCCGGCTCCGTCTTTTCCCCGGGTGGTTGACAGCATCCCGGCGTATCCTGTTGGACGCCCCCTGGATGTGCGTCGTCGCGGACGACGACGTGCGTCCGCATGCTCCCAACACCAGGCACGCAAGCGCCGGTTACCGGTCCCACGGTTATCTGTCGGGAAAAAGCCTAGTCCGCTGTCTCTTCCGTCCCCGACTCCGCCACTTCCCCGGGTGATTGACAGCATCCTGGCGTACCCTGGAAGACGCCTACCTGATTTGCGTCGTCGCGGTCGGCGACGAACGCCCGCCCGCTCCCGATATAAGAAATACAAGTTCCGGCCTCCTGTCCCGCAGCTTTCCGCCGGGAGAAAGCCCCGGTCCGCTGTCTCCTCCGTTCCCGGCACCGCCCTCTCCCTGGTTGGCAGCATTCCGGCGTATCCTGGACACCTCCCTAACTCGGGATTCCCACCGCCAGCACCCTCCCCCGCCGTGCGTACGCCTGGAGGCGTCCGTTGGGGGGGGGGTACTGTTACGTGACCCTCTCCGTTTCTGTCAAACCCCACCATCTAGTGGCAGCCGGTGCCACTACACAATGTGCTCTTTGTTTTC
Organism: Lota lota; assembly: GCA_026745465.1. Classification (NCBI taxonomy): domain Eukaryota; kingdom Metazoa; phylum Chordata; class Actinopteri; order Gadiformes; family Lotidae; genus Lota; species Lota lota. The sequence continues at coordinate 213,844 of JACYXH010000742.1, forward strand.
CTCTCGTCGATTAGCCACCACGTGCACTCCGGTCTACACTCCTGCCAGCAATCACGAATCACCCCCCTCTGTACTTAAGCACTGGCTCCCCACAGAGCCGGTGCTAGTTCGTTGTTTAGTTTAGTGTGTTCACTTCTCTCAGTAACTTCGTCCTCGCCTTTTAGTTCCTTGTTCCTGTTACGGGTTCCGCTCCCGTTCTTGTTCCGCTCCAGTTCTTGTTCCTGCTCTCGTTCCTGTTCCTGTTCCCGTTCCAGTACCTTCTCCTCTTGTCCTCCTCGTTCCTGTTTCCTAGTCCCTGCCTGCCTGCCTGTCTCCCCGTTGCCGAGCCTTGCTTTCCTGACTACCCTCTGCCTGCCTGATTCCCCGCCTGCCTACTGCCTGGTCGACTACACGCCTGCCTACGTCCCTCTGCCTGTCTGTCCCTCGCCTGCCTGCCTACGTCCCTCTGCCTGCCTGATTCCCCGCCGGCCTACTGCCTGCCCGACTACCCGCCTGCCTACGTTCCTCTGTCTGCCTGACCCCCGCCTGTCTACTGCCTGCTGCCTGCTCAACTACCCGCCTGCTTTGCCCTTGCCTGTGCCTGAGCTTATAATAAATCCCCTTTTCAACCCGTTCCCTTCTCATCTCCGTGTCTTGCACTTGGGTCCTAGTCGTAACTGTAACATCATCAGTGTGTGGAGGGAGGATATTACCACACACACAACAGTGGAGTCTCCATCCACCTCTTCATCAGTGTGTGGAGGGAGGATATTATTATTCACAATTATAGTGAACAATGGAATGTATAATTATGATTATTAAAGCACCTATATCATCTAATGGTCATGGAGATAACAGTATGTGCTCATGTTAAATATCTGTAGCATGAACTTAGAGTAGTGTGTGGTGTAGTGTGGCGAGAGAGCTTGACTCCCAGCTGAAAGTACTGGGTTCAATCTCCAATGTCTGCAGCCTAACCTGTAGCATCCTATAGAGCAATATGACCCCTGACCCCTACCTGCTCCTTAATCACATGTATCTGTATTCACTGTCTAACCCCTACCTGCTCCTTAATCACATGTATTTGTATTCACTGTCGAACCCACTACCTGCTCCTTAATCACATGTATATGTATTCACTGTCCAACCCCTGCCTGCTCCTTACTCACATGCATCTGTATTCTCTGTCTAACCCCTACCTGCTCCTTACTCACATGCATCTGTATTCTCTGTCTAACCCCTACCTGCTCCTTACTCACATGTATCTGTATTCTCTGTCTAACCCCTACCTGCTAAATAAACACAAGGCATAATGAAAGGTTCATGCAAGGTAGGTTTGTTAAACCGCATTCATCCTTTCACCACAGTGACTAAGTTAGAGAATTGGAGACACACTTGTTGTCACTACACTGTGTCTTGCGTTACAACACAATTGTAAATGGGAGATTAGCTTTGGGAAGTGTTGATATTATAATGTAATCTAACTGAATGACTGTTGATATTATAATATAATCTAACTAGACTGACTGTATTGGTCCTACTGGGAATGAAGATGATGGTTGACATCATGTATCTTACATATATTAATACTGTTAACCATCACAATTAAAACTACTTACACAACATCCAATAGGTATTATTATTGTTATATTATTTATTATTGATGATTTATAGTATTATTGTTACTATTATTATTAGACATAATCATATTAATCAGTATACGAACTTTGACAAATAATAGTAATTTTGTATTTTATATTCAGAACGTGGTATATAAGAAAACTATGTGTGTCCTTATTCTGATTTAACTCAGGTTAAATCAGACATAACATAATAATCATAACATGATTATGACACATGTAGGAAATGGGGGAGGTAACAGCCTATTTACGTTTCTCACACACAGTGCTCTTATTGCATCCAGAATGGTAAACTACATGCATTGACCTATAAACATTCAATATTGATCAATCCTGTCCATAGCAATATGCACTACAAGCCAATATTTCCTTGCACTGCCGTACCTGACTATAGGTTGCTTTTGTGTGTGATAGCCTACTTTCAGTTATGAAACGGGGAACAAATCTAAAAATTACTTTTCCAAAACATGGATGAATTACAGAATTACAGATGAAGAAACTGCCTGACCTGAGATCAGCTCTAAAGAAGTGTAAGTGTCTGTTTAGTTTGATTTAGGGCTGTCAAATGTACATTAAATAATCCAATATTGTTAAAATATAAATAATTTTAATTTAATTATTTCAAGTAAGTGTAGAAGAATATTGTATGTATATGTGGCCCGCCTTCCCCCTGTGAACACAAGTCAATGGTCTCTTTTTAAACTGAAATGTAACAAACCACTCACATACATGGGATTTGCTGTTAAGTTGAACTTTAATTATCTTAAACAATATGCACAATTTCTAAAGCTATAGTACACTAGTCCACTATAGTACCTATCATACGATATGATTTTGTCTTTCTACGTTAGTTTGTAGAGTAGAGGGCATGTGAAAAAGGACAGGAATAAGTATGCAAGACAACAGTACTAGTGATGGTTATGATGAACATGATGAAGATTGATTCAGCAGCTAATCATGTCTTGTTCTCCCATCAGATGCCTGTGAACTCACACTGGACCCAAACACAGCCCACAGACGACTCTCTCTGTCTGAGGACAACAGAAAGGTGACGTGGGTTAGAGAGGATCAGTCGTATCCTGATCACCCAGAGAGATTTGACTCCTGGTACCAGGTGTTGTGTAGAGAAGAGCTGACTTGCCGCTGTTACTGGGAGGTAGAGTGGGAAGGACTTGTTGTTATAGGAGTGACATACAGAGGAATCACAAGGAGAGGAAGTGGTGATGATAGCTGGCTTGGAATGAACAACAAGTCCTGGAGTCTTTATTGTGATGCAGAATGATGATGATGATGATGATGATGCTGATGTTAGTTACTCTGCATGGTACAACGGTAGTAGAACAGACATACGTCTCCCCCCCGCTGGCTCTAACAGAGTAGGAGTGTATCTGGACCGGCCTGCTGGCACTCTGTCCTTCTACAGAGTGTCCCCAGATGTAGGAGGGTCCTCAGAACACACTGACTCACATCCACACCTTCCAGTCCACCTTCACCCAGGAGGACCTCCTCCCTGGGTTTGTGTTATGGGGTGGGGCCTCAGTGTCTCTGTGTCGGTTCTAACACACAGAATGAATGAATGAATCGGTGGTTATTATTTTTAGACGCTGTTGAGAAGGTAAACGCGTGGCTGAGCGTGACGTCACTATGCATGATACTCGTATCAGTGTTTCCTCAAATTCAAGACTTTTGTGTTTTGGTTGATTTAAAACAAGTACTCAACTAAACTCCAAATGCTACATTTTATTGGGCTTCAGAAAGGTTTATCTTGACAAACCATGAATGGAAGAGACTTAAGATCTTTCATAGTTAGCTAAGCAGGTTTTACAAAGATACTATTTTTTTTTAATGTATTTAAATACCTGTTAATGGTAAATCACATTTTATATTTTATTCATTAGACCAACTATGGACTATGGGGTAATGTTCATGTTGTAAATAACTTTAAACTGAATATTGATTCCTTGTGTTCTGTTGGGAACAAAACGGCAGCAGAATATGTTCAGTTATTCAAGATATGTGCACACCTGTTTATGGTTTGTAATGTCTGCTGCTTCTATTATTTTAGTTATTGTGTTTATTGTGTACATGTAAGGGACTATTTTTCTGTTGCATTTGTTAATGAAACATCATGGTAATAAACAGTGGATTCAACTGAATGTTCTCGTGTATTCAGCCAATAAATATTTTAGTTTTAATACTAAATAACGCTAACACAAGGGCCTTAAGAAGAATATATATAAATCAGAAATAATTTAAAAATTACATTATTATTTCCAACATTATTTCCCTCTCAGCCAACAGGGGGTGCTGCAGCACCCTTAGCATCATACTTTCAACGCCTATGTGTATCTGTATTCACTGTACGTAGCTTTGGATCACTGCGTCTGATAAAAGACTAAATATTAAGATATGAGGCCGTTTATCAAAGAAATCCCATAGAAACCACCTGGTTGTTTTGGTAAGAAGTGGGAGGATATTAAGGATTTTGGGTAAACCGACCGCCTACTCTGGCCAGAACAGCACATGATGCTCTACATTCCCTGTTGGTTTTTCCCATGTTGCTTTGTTTTTGGAGACCTTTCATAAGCCAACAAACATACAGTATGCAAACATAAGATAATGTACAGATTAATCTAACCGTCCCCCCCTTTACTTCTATAAAAGACAACTTTGAACTGAAAGAAACAACAGACAAGATCAATAGTTTATCAGCTCAGAGGAGGAGGTGTGGAGGTTTGGACAGAGTCCAGACACTTTAACTTTTGGTTGCCATGTCTGTCTGACACCCCTGCTGCCTCACAGATGGTCCAGTCCATATCTGCGATAGCGGCCCTCACTGCTGTGGCACCAATCTGAAGGTATGGATGTTGGACATGCTCTATATAAGGACTTATTTTCTGTCTGACACAGCCCTTTAATCCTTCTTCGTTCCTGCAGCAAGCGTAGCGGCAATGAAACGATCTGTTCACTCTTCTTTTGTTGAATACTGGATCGGGGCTGGAGCTTTATTCTTTATTATTAGTTGGTTCCTATAACTATATAAGCCTAATTATAAAGGGTAATGAAGGTTTAATAGAAGAGTTCTCAACAGCTTTATTCTTTATTATTAGTTGGTTCCTATAACTATATAAGCCTAATTATAAAGGGTGCTGAAGGTTTAATAGAAGAGTTCTCAACAGCTTTATTCTTTATTATTCGTTGGTTCCTATAACTATATAAGCCTATAAAGGGTAATGAAGGTTTAATAGCGCACCGCGGTGATGTTAGTTGGACGATGTTGTCTTCAAAACAAAATAGCTGGTTGAAATAGATTTGGTTCAGATTAGTCTTGGTGTAACAACTGGACATTGGACAATATTTCACACTATTAGATCACTCAGATGGATATTCAACTCGTTTTTCCTCAAATCAAGTGTCACTCTGTCCTCTGCCGCCACCTAGCGGGCGCCAGCTGCCACTTCCCCACGTGCTCCTGTTTACGCACCTGTCGGCAATCAGCAATCTACGCACCCTATTTCTCCAGCGCACTTCCTAGCAGCCGCTGTTACACCGTATTCTGTGACCCCAGGGGTCGCTGTTGCACATTTCCTGCAACAAGCACGAGTTTGAAGGCATGAAGTCGTTCATGTGCGGAAACATGCACGAGCTTAAAACTAAACATCGTATCGCCATCGCTCACTCAGCATGGGTTCATTGGTTTTGTTACACCGGGCCATAGACCGTTGAGTGGATGAAGCAGAGGTTGATTTGCCTCTGTGGTGGCACGATGATGATGACGGGTCTTTCTTTCTTGATACAAACGTGAATATAGAAACGGTGTTGGTCAATTCTAAACAGCATTTTACACAGTAGCCTATAGTAGGAAATACTCAAAGGTAAATCAACGTAATTTAACACTGATGGTTGCTTCTTATGGGGAAAGAAGCAACGGTGGTGGACTGTACTAAACGCCCCATGTATGTGTCTGTAAAAGGCCAATCAAATCAAATGTATTTATAAAGCACATTTAATTACAAGGGGATGGGGGAGAGATCTTTCTTCATTACGAGTCCCTCTCTGATTGCTCAAACTGTGGTTGTTTTTGTTATAATGCCCACCGTTTTTTGATTACTGCAGTTTATGAAGTAAACGGATCTAATGCCTGTATAGGTGTGAAGTGTGCGTGATTGCAGTGACTTGGGTGGATTTGCGGCGTAAGGGTGATTTTAGTGACCTAAGAGCACAATTTATTAAGGAACCAATTTGGTGCGATAGCAACCACATGCCACAGGTGGTTGCTTCCTCTCTTTGCCTCGTTATTAGTCCTTTCCTTTGCGTTTTCCTCTCTGTTCCAAAGTCCGAGGTGCTTTTGCCTACGTTTGGTGTCGTGCTGGGGCGATCTAAAGCCCGAACGAGAGCGCAACAGCAACGCAACGCAACAGGAAACAATCCACAATAGGTCACAATCCATGATAGCTGGCCGTCGTATTCTGTGACCCCACTGTAAATACAAAAATAAAGGAGTCAAACCCCAACCAAATGTAAAAACTTGTATTTGAATTGTATGCATCCATTGTATGACTCTTTTTTCAAATACAAGTTTTTACATTTGGTTGGGGTTTGACTCCTTTATTTTCGTATTTACAGTGGGGTCTCAGAATACGACGGCCAGCTATCATGGATTGTGACCTACCGTGGATGGTTTCCTGTTGTGTGTGGACTCTGTGATGATCGCAGACATGAATAATTATACAGGATGACAAATGAAAAGCAGGTTGCTGTCGGGTGCTTCGTCCCGCCGTGCTTCCACTGGAACTATAGGCTACTGCCTCTTCAGTGGCCACCATACTCAGGGCGCAATACTGTCGGCTTTTTAAAAATTGTGCTCTTAGGTCACTAAAATCACCCTTACGCTGCAAATCCACCCAAGTCACTGCAATCACGCACACTTCACGCCCATACAGGCATTAGTTCATAGTTTATTTCATAAACTGCAGTAATCAAAAAACGGTGGGCATTATAACAAAAACAACCACAGTTTGAGTAATCAGAGAGGGGCTCGTAATGAAGAAAGATCTCTCCCCCATCCCCTTGTAATTAAATGTGCTTTATAAATACATTTGATTTGATTAGCATTTTACAGACAGATACTATGGATGGGGCGTTTAGTACGATCCACCAACGTTGCTTCTTTCCCCATAAGAAGCAACAATCAGCGTTTAATTACGTTGATTTACCTTTGAGTGTTTCCTACTATAGGCTACTGTGTAAAATGCTGTTTAGAATTGACCAACACCGTTTCTATATTCACGTTTGCATCAAGAAAGAAAGACCCGTCATCATCATGCCACCACAGAGCCAAACCAACCGCTTTGCTTCATCCACTCAGCGGGCTATACTAAACTAACGAACCCATCCTGAGTGAGCGATGGCGATACGATGTTTACTTTGAAGCTCGTGCATGTTTCCGCACATGAACGACTTTATGCCTTCAAACTCGTGCATGTTGCAGAAAATGTGCAACAGCGACCCCGGGGGTCACAGAATACTCTAACACCGGGTACGTCGGAGCTCATCGATACTTAGAATAGATTACACTTTATATACTACGGTGTGTATCCTTACTCACGCATGCGTCCTCCTCGTGAAGAACGACCTGATTATTTAACACCAAACTAACTTTGTTAAAGTCCCGTGTTGGCCTCGCCTGGTCGGGTTCAACCAAAGCGCACAGAGCGCGGCCCCGCGCTCCAAACAGGACGCCGAGCACGCGCTGGTGGAATCCAACGAGGCGACACAATAGAGCACGTGAAGGTTGGTTTCGCTAAGCGTCAACATCACGTGTTCACACGGAGCGCAGGAGACCCGTGTGGGGCTAACGCTACAGTACAACATGGCGCACTGCAGTCAGGACGGCAACAATGAGGATTAGAGGTTCAATGTGTTGGACCCACCTTGGAATGTTTCTGTCCCGGCTCTCTGATTTAAAACGTCTTGTTTTTCGTCTCCGGAGAGACTAAAGCATCCACGTCGTCTCTTCGTCGGTTGGATTTCCGTAAACTTCCGTTTCCTGAACAAGAGAGAGGGCTCTTTATACAGAGCTCCAGGCTCGGGCCCGCCCCCTCGGTAGGACACTTCCGGTCCGAGTTTGGAGTACTCCGGAAAAGACGATACGATACGAACGAACCATACACAGCCTCACCGTTTCCTCTACTCTCACCGTGTGCGTTACGCCGTCGCCGCCGTCGTTCGTTCCGATCTCGTTCACTAGTTTGTCTGTCCGTCTCGATGCTTCTCTCCGTTCCTTCACTCCGTTTGTCCGTCATCGTTTTCTCCGTTCTTTTATTTTTATTATCATAAATATCAATTTATATTTACATTATCATTCTGGTATAAATAATAACATGCAACAATCACACACACACCCAAAATAATCCTGCTCACCATACACATCATACACAACATAACTTATAAGCTATAAAAACAAACATCCTCCACAAAACAAAACAACATAAACATTGAAACATAAAATAAAAAATAAACATAAATACACATAATGAAACATTCTTTAAAAATGCATACGCATTTTCCTATCATCTGTCTCACTAATAAAGCTGGAACCATCAATAAACAATTCTTTAAAAGTATCTCTTCCTAAGTGGTTTTTTAACATTTCCACCTCTTTCCTAATCTTTGCTTCGAACAAAACCCATTCATCCACTTTTCTTCCTTCATAATATGCCATGTTCCTCCTTATCCACACAGCATATCTTGCATAGCTCAACATGTAATTCAACAAATTAATATTTACATTTCCCTCTTTTTCACACAGTCCGAATAACATGTTTTCTTTCCACTTCATCCCCTCCATTACATCCAGTTTCCAGTGAGTTTTTACCATGGTTTTTATTTTGTTATAGAACTTCTGTAAGAACTTACACTTAATGAATAAATGCATGAAGTTTTCTGGTTCTGTTTCACACATGTCACATTCCCTTTTAATCCCCTTATTTATTTGGTGCAATACAACTCTTGTGAATATTTGATTGTGTCTTAATTTGTAATCAGTTTTCACATTCCAGACTATTGTATTTTACTGTTGTGTTTTGCACATCTTCGTCTTATTGAGTCTGGTGTGCTCTAAGGCTAGGTCTTTGTGACTTAGGGTCCAGCAGGAGTACATTTATCGGGCCTCCGCTCGCAGCTTCACCTTAGCCCACAAGGCTACATGAACCAGAACGATAGTTATGTTATAATAACTCCAGTGCTATGATTGTAGGCGTAGCCGTCTAGTTTCCCACCTGCTGTACCCTCCAGTTACTGAAAGAAAAGGGAGGGCTAGCGCTGCCGTGCGCCGCGTTTATATACACGGGGCCGTGGGGAATGTGGGCGGGGCCCACCTTGATTGGTGCATTGTTGAAATGTTCAGTGCACGTGAGTGCGTGCACGGGACAAGCCCGTAAGGCGAAGCCTAGACGGCGTAGCCTACATGAAATAGAACTAGAGTTATAGTATCATAACTGTCGTTTGCGTTGGTTCAGGAAGCTCACTGAACCCTCTAGTGGCCGCAGACGAAAATGCATGCAGGGATTTAAATATCCTATTAATGAATCCTTCTTTATTGTCACGCCTTGCCCTATAACAACAAACATAAAGGGTAAACTGGTCATGTGACTGTCATTATCTTCATAAAACAGGTTCTGGTCTAATTCTGTGGTACGGTGGCCTGCATGGGCCATCTCGCACGCACACCAAGGCAAAGAAGGAAAGGTTCCTTCTTCTTCAGCTCAGCACCAGCGCCTCAAACACAGACCTCTGTGTGTTTCAACATGTATGCTCAGGGTCCTATTAGACGCCACGGGGTAGGTGGTGTATCAACCAGCCTGCAGGGCTCATCTCTGGAGACACGCCAATAGCTGGGATCTGTTTACTGTCGGCTCCTTTCTACAATTCTCTCCATATCCCGTCACTCATTGGGAATATAAGTCGGGATATGGAAATGCACTTGCTGGTATCCTGATTATTAATGTTGGTGTAGACGAAGCCTCTGTTGTGCTTTTTATTTAGTGAACCCCCAACCTTAAAGTTGAAACTGATCCTATGCTGAACACAAGAGAACATTCAGTTGGATCCACTGAGTTGTTTATTAGCATTATGCTTTATTAACCAATACAACAGAAAAATAGTCCTTTTCATGTACACAATAAACAGGACTAAAACAATAGAAGCAGCAGACATTACAAATCATAAACAGGTGTGTACATATCTTTAATAACTGAACATGTTGTGCTGCTGTGTTGTTCCCAACAGAACACAAGGAATCAATATTCAGTTTAAAGTAATTCACAACATGATCCATAGCTTTTCATAGACCGCTTGCATTATGAATATAATATCTGCTTTAAATCAGGTTCCATGTTAGGCTTATCAAAATAAAAAACTGATATCAGAACCATTTAGTATGAAACTGTTAATGTCTGAAAATATACAAAGTATTGTAGTATAAACATGTTTTAATTTACCATCAATCAATATTCAAAATACATTTTACATTAGAAATATAGTCTTTGTAAAACCTACTTAATTAACCCCATGGAAGATCATAAAACTCTCTTCCTTTCATGGTTCATCAAGATCAACTTTTCAGAAGCCCAATAAAATGTAGCATTTGGAGTATAGTTGAATACATGTTTTAAATCACCAAAACACTGTGTGTGTGTGTGTGTGTGTGTGTGTGTGTATGTGTGTGTGATTGTTTATATATGCATTTGTGTTGCTACAACTGACACAGAGACGCTGAGTGACCATCCTCCCATAACCCAAACCCAGGGAGGAGGTCCTCCTGGGTGAAGGTGGACTGGAAGGTGTGGATGTGTGTCAGTGTGTCTGAGGACCCTCCTACATCTGGGGACACTCTGTAGAAGGACAGAGTGCCAGCAGGCCGGTCCAGATACACTCCTACTCTGTTAGAGCCAGCGGCGGGGAGACGTAGGCCTGTGTCACTACCGTTGTACCAGGCAGTGTAACCACCATCATAACAAAGAAGACTCCAGGACTTGTTGTTCATTCCAAGCCTTCTGTCATCACCCCCTCCTCTCCTTGTGATTCCTCTGTATGTCACTCCTATCTCAACACGTCCTTCCCTCTCTACCTCCCAGTAACAGCGGCCAGTCAGACCCTCTCTACACAACACCGGGTACCAGTAGTCAAATCTCTCTGGGTGATCAGGATACGACTGGTCCTCTCTAACCCGCGTCACCTTTCTCTTGTCCTCAGACAGGGAGAGTTGTCTGTGGGCTGTGTTTGGGTCCAGTGTGAGTTCACAGGCATCTGACGGGAGAACAAGACATGATTAGCTGCTGAACCATTCTTCATTATCATCATCATCACTAGTACTGTTCTCTTGCATACTTCTTTTTATTCTCTTTCAGAAGCTTTTTGGTCGCTATCTACTCTTCAAACATTAACATAGAAAGACAAAAAAAATTCATAATAGGTACTATAGTGGAATCATGGGCTATATATTTTCTAAGCAATAGTACACGTTGGTTTTAAGATAATTAAAGTTAAAGTTAATAGGAAATCCCATGTGTGTGTGAGTGGCTGTCACAGTCAAAACATTGAAACCAAGGAAAATGTATAAACTGTATTTACTCCCTCAATATTTATACTACATACACATACCATACATCAACATGTTCAGCATGATGAGCTAATAACTCACATGAAATATCTAAGCAATACTTGTAATACCTTTCAAGATATTAAACCTTTCGATTTCCCAATACACATACATTGCACTCAACCTTCAAAGGGACATCTGTGTGAACAACAGACTGAACAAGCTGAGCTCACATACAGGCTGGAAATTAACTGTTGGAGCCGTAGAACTGGTTCATACATACTATATATATATACATAGACATGTACTCATACATACTATATATACATAGACAAGTACCTATAGTGTTGAGAACTCTTGTATTAAACCTTCATTACCCTTTATAATTAGGCTTATATAGTTATAGAAACCAATGAATAATAAAGAATAAAACTGTTGAGAACTCTCGTATTAAACCTTCATTACCCTTTATAATTAGGCTTATATAGGAACCAACAAATAATAAAGAATAAAGCTGTTGAGAACTCTTCTATTAAACCTTCATTACCCTTTATAATTAGGCTTATATAGTTATAGGAACCAACGAATAATAAAGAATAAAGCTGTTGAGAACTCTTCTATTAAACCTTCATTACCCTTTATAATTAGGCTTATATAGTTATAGGAACCAACGAATAATAAAGAATAAAGCTGTTGAAAACTCTTCTATTAAACCTTCATTACCCTTTATAATTAGGCTTATATAGGAACCAACGAATAATAAAGAATAAAGCTGTTGAGAACTCTTCTATTAAACCTTCATTATCCTTTATAATTAGGCTTATATAGTTATAGGAACCAGCAAATAATAAAGAATAAAGCTCCAGCCCCGATCAAATAATCAACAAAAGAAGAAGAAGAGAGAACAGATCTGTTTATTGCCGCTCCGCTCGCTGCAGGAACGCGCCCTGGCGTGCACGCGCACAGTGCACACACGAGCAGCAGAGCTATGAGAGCAGCAGACAGCGGATTCAGTCAGAGTAGGAAGTAGAGGAAGCAGTGCTCCGGGTTTGGGGTTTGGGGTTTGGTGTGTGTGTGTGTGTGTGTGTGTGTGTGTGTGTGTGTGTGTGTGTGTGCACAAGCGTGCGTTGCATCAATATAGACACAATTATTAAAAAACGATGATCACCACGATATAAATAAATAGAATTGCAACCACCAACACAGCAGTCCTATACAAATATGCTTCATAATTGTAGGCCTATAATAGTGCTGACTAAATATATGAACATAGTTGTTTCCAGGCCTACAGTTTGTTAAATGCCAACACTGCTATATTATGCAGTTATAACTGATTCGTTATAACTGATTTTTAGATAGTGTCAGGGGATTTATTTCAAAATGCTACATTTATTTATTTAATGCCATATTTATTTATTTCAGGGGACTTTTATTTCATAATGCTAAAGTTTTGTATTAAATGCCACATTTATTGTGGCATTAAATTAATAAATCTGGCATTATGAAATAAAAGTCCCCTGAAATAAATAGATTTCACTTCATGAAATAAATGTAGCATTAAATAAATAAATATGGCATGGAATAAATAAATCTTGCATTAAATGAATACATGTGGCATTCAATTAAAAAAGTGACATTAAATTAAAAAACATTGGCATTATGAAATAAAAGTACCCTGAAATAAATAAATGTGGCATTAAATAAATAAATGTAGCATAATGAAATAAAAGTTCCCTGAAATAAATAAATGTAGCATTAAATAAATAAACTGTATAACACTGTATAAAAAATACAGAATATATAGAGTATGTCTGTTTCTAAAATGCAGCTGTAGTGTTGAGAACTCTTATATTAAACCTTCATTACCCTTTATAATTAGGCTTATATAGTTATAGAAACCAATGAATAATAAAGAATAAAGCTGTTGAGAACTCTTCTATTAAACCTTCATTACCCTTTATAATTAGGCTTATATAGTTATAGGAACCAACGAATAATAAAGAATAAAGCTGTTGAGAACTCTTCTATTAAACCTTCATTACCCTTTATAATTAGGCTTATATAGGAACCAACGAATAATAAAGAATAACGCTGTTGAGAACTCTTCTATTAAACCTTCATTACCCTTTATAATTAGGCTTATATAGTTATAGGAACCAACGAAAAATAAAGAATAAAGCTGTTGAAACCTCTTCTATTAATCCTTCATTACCCTTTATAATTAGGCTTATATAGTTATAGGAACCAACGAATAATAAAGAATAAAGCTGTTGAGAACTCTTCTATTAAACCTTAATTACCCTTTATAATTAGGCTTATATAGTTATAGGAACCAACGAAAAATAAAGAATAAAGCTGTTGAGACCTCTTCTATTAATCCTTCATTACACTTTATAATTAGGCTTATATAGTTATAGGAACCAACGAATAATAAAGAATAAAGCTGTTGAGAACTCTTCTATTAAACCTTCATTACCCTTTATAATTAGGCTTATATAGTTATAGGAACCAACGAAAAATAAAGAATAAAGCTGTTGAGACCTCTTCTATAAAACCTTCATGACCCTTTATAATTAGGCTTTAATAGTTATAGGAACCAACAAATAATAAAGAATAAAGCTGTTGAGAACTCTAGCCATAGTCTTGGTGCATGGCGATGCGTCTCATACACAGAATTTACAGATTATTGTATTTTTATAGGTCTATATTCCTACAGTTTGAGAGACAACTTCTCTCCGGACAGCATCTAGTTTTTTTTTTCTGCATTATGTGATTATTCTAGTAACGTTGACTAAAGAGCATAGGTTAGTAAGTTTAAGATCATAGAAGACATACTAAGATGGACCAAGATAAGTGTTTTTATTGGTAATGATAAGAATTGTAGGTAATATAATTATACAGAATAATGAGCACTGTCAATTAAATCGTATTTATAACAGCCTACTTTCATATATAACAAGTATATATTTAAAGTAATAATAACTCAAGTAGAAGTAAAAGTAGTCATCAGATAATGACTTGAGGAAGAGTAAGAAAGTATCTAGTGAAAAGACTAATCAAGTACTGAGTTACTTCATACTAAATGATTTATTGTTGTACTAAGCAGAGCAAGATTAACGTAAATAAAGAAATATTACATTGTATATGCTTGTCTAATAGACATTAACAACATATAAAATTGCCATGTAACCCTTCAAATAAAACCACACACAATAACACAATAAATCTTTACAAAATAAGGAAGAAATGAAAATACAGCCACAATAAATCTCTCTCGCCTCCATTTTTAATTCACAAACAGACTTGAGTAAAAGCAAACAGTATGTTACATTAAAAAATTTAAAAGATTATTGAAGTAAATGAAAGAGAAAATATAACTTCTTCGTGTAATTATGTGTGTGTACTATGTGTGTGTACTATGTGTGTGTGTACTATGTGCGTGTGCTATGTGTGTGTGTACTATGTGCGTGTGCTATGTGTGTGTGTACTATGTGTGTGTGCTATGTGTGTGTGTACTATGTGCGTGTGCTATGTGTGTGTGTACTATGTGCGTGTGCTATGTGTGTGTGTACTATGTGTGTTTGTGTGTTGTGGGAGTGTGTGTGGATGGCGGCTGGTTGAAGCAGCCTCACCTGGCCCGAGTCAGACTGAGTGGAGTCTGGGGCTGGGTGAGGCTGCACACCTGTTGTACAATGAGTAATCAGTGTGCACAGGTTAAGCCAGCCACCACCACACACACTCAGGAAGAGCTCTCCGGCATGGCAGCATGGAGCACCAGCTGCATGCCTCATTCCATGCAACCTTAACAATAAACCGGTTCAACATCACCACCCTGTGTCCATTGGTTTGGAGGAGCCCGAGGAAAGTCACCTAGGTGGCATGTAGTAAATGGGACTTTGCTACAAAGACATACTAAGACGGAACAAGATAAGTGTTTATATTGGTAATGATAAGAATTGTAGGTAATATAATTATATAGAATAATGAGCACTGTCAATAACCTCCTATTTATAACAGCTTACTTTTATATATAACAAGTATATATTTAAAGTAATAATAACTCAAGTAGAAGTAAAAGTAGTCATCAGATAATAGCTTGAGGAAGAGTAAGAAAGTATTTAGTGAAAAGACTACTCAAGTACTGAGTTATTTCAAACCAAATGATTTATTGTTGTAATAAGCAGAGCAAGATGAACGTAAATAGACAAATATTACATTGTATATGCTTGTTTAATAGACATTAACAACGCATAAAATAGCATGTAACCCTTCAAATAAAACAACACACAACACATTAAATCTTTACAAAATAAGGAAATAAGGAAAATACAGCCACAATACATCTCTCTCTCGCCTCCATTTTTTATTCACAAAGAGACTTGAGTAAAAGCAAACAGTATGTTACATTAAAAAATGTAAAAGATTATTGAAGTAAATGAAAGAGAAAATATAACTTATTCGTGTAATTATGTGTGTACTATGTGTGTGTGTACTATGTGTTTATGTGTGTATACTATATGTGTGTATATGTGTGTGTACTATGTGCATGTGCTATATGTGTGTATACTATATGTGTGTACTATGTGTGTGTACTATGTGCGTGTGTACTATGTGTGTGTGTACTATGTGTGTGTGTACTATGTGTGTGTACTATGTGCGTTTGCTATGTGTGTGTGTACTATGTGTGTGTGCTATGTGTGTGTACTATGTGTGTGTACTATGTGCATGTGCTATGTGTGTGTACTATGTATGTGTGCTATGTGTGTGTACTATGTGCGTGTGTGTGTGTACTATGCGTGTGTGTGTGTGTACTATGTGTGTGTGTGTGTGTACTATGTGTGTGTGTGTACTATGTGTGTTTGTGTGTGTACTATGTGTGTGTACTATGTGTGTGAAAAAAAGAAACACGCACGCGGCGTGTTATTTTTTTCTACAAGCAACACAGAGACACTGATCCCCCCCATAACCTAAACCCAGGGAGGAGGTCATCCTGGGTGAAGGTGGACTGGAAGGTGTGGATGTGTGTCAGTGTGTCTGAGGACCCTCCTATATCTGGGGACACTCTGTAGAAGGACAGAGTGCCAGCAGGCCGGTCCAGATACACTCCTACTCTGTTAGAGCCAGGGGGGGGGAGACGTATGTCTGTTCCACTACCGTTGTACCGGGCAGAGTAACCACCATCATGACAATAAAGACTCCAGGACTTGTTGTTCACTCCAAGCAAGCTGTCATCACCCTCTCCTCTCCTTGTGATTCCTCTGTATGTCACTCCTATAGCAACATCTCCTTCCCACTCCACCTCCCAGTAACAGCGGCCAGTCAGACCCTCTCTACACAACACCTGGGGCCAGTATTCAAATCTCTCTGGGTGATCAGGATACGACTGCTCCTCTCTAACCAGCGTCACCTTTCTGTTGTCCTCAGACAGAGAGAGTTGTCTGTGGGCTGTGTTTGGGTCCAGTGTGAGTTCACAGACATCTGATGGGAGAACAAGACATGATTAGGTTGAAGAACCATTCTTCATCATCATCATCATCATCATAATCATCACTAGTCCTGTTGTCTTGCATACTTATTCCTGTCCTTTTTCACATGCCCTCTACTCTACAAACTAATGTAGAAAGACAAAATCATATCGTATGATAGGTACTATAGTGGACTAGTGTACTATAGCTTTAGAAATTGTGCATATTGTTTAAGATAATTAAAGTTCAACTTAACAGCAAATCCCATGTATGTGAGTGGCTGTGAGTGGTTTGTTACATTTCAGTTTAAAAAGAGACCATTGACTTATGTTCACAGGGGGAAGGCGGGCCACATACATACAATATTCTTCTACACTAACTTGAAATAATAAAATATAAATTATTTATATGTTAAGAATATTCGATTATTTAATGTACATTTGACAGCCCTAAATCAAACTAAACAGACACTTACACTTCTTTAGAGCTGATCTCAGGTCAGGCACCTTCTTCATCTCCATGGTCAGTGTCTTCTTCAGCTGATCCAGGGATCTCCTCAAGGTCCCTACGTATGACGGAGGACGGACCTCCACCGTTGTCCAGTCCCTGGTGGGTGGAGGATTCTTCAGGGATATGAAGGTCTGGAGGAAGTGGAGGTGGTCTTCAGTGCGTGAGAGCTGCTTCACCTCTGAGCTTCTATTGGTCAGATCTTTAATTTCCTGCTCCAGCTCTTTGATGAGGTCTTCAACTTGTTTCTCTGTTGATTTCAGTCTCTCTTTAACCGTTTGGTTGAACTCATCCTGCCACTTTTCAATGCAGCGCATCAGAGCAGTGAAGACCTGCACACCATCAGCTATCTCTCTGTCTGCGTCTGCTTTGCTCAATTGTACTGTGTCTTTGATCTCCTTAATCTTTAGTTTTCTCTCCTTGATCATCTGCTGAACGTCAGTCTGTATCTTCACCAGCTGGGCCGTCTTCACTTCACATTCCTCCTTTAGAGGTACAACAGGATGGGACTTGTGATCCAACACTGTGCAGAACAAACACACACACACCTGTTCAGTCTGGCAGAAGAGCTCCAGAAGTCGGTCGTGTTTCTTACACATCCTGTCTTCCAGACGGTCCATAGGCTCGACCAGCCGATGTTTCTTCAGGCCTGTGACTCTCTGATGTGGCTCCAGGTGGGTTTGGCAGTAAGAGGTAAAACACACTAGGCAGGACTTCACAGCCTTCAGCTGGGTCCCAGTACAGACGTCACAGGGAACTTCTCCTGGTTCAACACAAGGGTGCTCTTTGACTCGTAAAGAACTTCTAAACTGATCAACCATCTCTGATATGAAGGTATTGACACGTAGATCAGGTCTAGTGTTGAAAAGCTCATTGCAAACAGGACATTTGTACTGGACTTGGTCATCCCAGAACTTTGTAATACAGGTTCTACAGAAGTTGTGTCCACATGGTGTGGTGACTGGGCTGCTGAACACATCCAGACAGATGGAACATGAAAAGTTCTCTTCAGACCAGGAAGTAGCAGAGGCCATCACTAGACACAGACGACAAGGTTTAAGTATTGAGCAATTCCATTCTTTTTCTAATTCCAAAAAGGGAAGCGAGGTTCTAAAGTTGTGTTGTTTTACTCACCTATTTGTGGTTACTGTCTGTCAGACTATTTGTCCCAAAATGTATTTTATTATTCTCCTTAAAGAGGGAACTGCTTCCACGTCGGGTTTCTGTGAACGTTAAGTTTCGTTTCCTGAACAACACGTCCTCTCCTCTCCTCCCCTAAGTCCTGGCCCCGCCCCTAAGTCCTGGCTCCGCCCCCACGGACACACATTTAACCGCCGTTCAACTTCCCACTCTGACTGTGGGCCGTTCACTTACCGTGAGGGCTCCTTCAAATGCGTTGATGTGTGTTCTCCTCTTCTCTATGGAGTTAGAAGAGAGCCGATGCAAACCGAGAGACACTGTGGTGATGTAGTGGTTATTTGCGACTGTAACTGGGATTCATTGGCGTTGATCGACCCTGGTTTCCGGGGCTTCCCCGCATACTATTTATCCAGCCCCGATCTAATATTCAACAAGAAAATAAATAAAAGATGTGTTTATTGCCGCTACACTCGCTGCAGGAACTCGCCCCGGCGTGCACGCGCACAGTGCACACACGAGCAGCAGAGCTATGAGAGCAGCAGACAGCGGATTCAGTCAGAGTAGGAAGTGTGTGTGTGTGTGTGTGTGTGTGTGTGTGTGTGTGTGCGCGTGTGTGTGTGTGTGTGTGTGATAATGGGTTATGTTTCCATAATAAGGCGGGGTTCTTTTCTTCCTTAATTTCTCTTCAATGAGTAATCTGGTTGGGTTGGGTTATTGTGTTTCTTCCTCTTGTTACACCCTTTACAGGTAGGTATTCAGCAACACACACACACACACCTTTATGTCTTTTATTAAAATCAGTCAAGTGTACAGCTAATGTAACGTGATGTCATTCAGTATTCAGAGGGTTTAGGCTTTCAGAATCTGAAGGGTTTCTTTTCTTTACCAAGAATCCATGCAACAGCGTATGGTACTCCTCTTGTTCCGAACAGGACCGGTCCAACAGAACCATTATAGCTCCCCTCTTGGTCATTCAGACGCTCTGCACTTTGATTTGACCTCTGAACCCACTGGAGATGTTACATACAGTGATGCAGTGCCGTCTCAGATTGTGATTCAAGATTTTTTTTATGTCATATACATGTTGTACAATTATTTTAATCTGGCTCCTCGGCCTAGCAGCAGAAAGAAGTTATAATATCTATAAAACACAATATCATTTAAACAAATACAAATCTTTACAAAAATAGCACAGCAGCAGTAATAATTATAAGAAGAAGAGTAATAGTGCAATGGATTAGGGACAGACAGCAGGCAGACAGGCAGCAGGCCACTTAATTATTGTCGTACATACACATAACATGTGTTCACATGTCAACGGTAAACATATCTAGATTTGTGAATGTAAAATAGATTTTGTACAACTGAACTCCCACTCCAGCGGGAGCAGAGTTCTCCCTCAGGAGTGGGAGTTCAGCTGTAGTGAATTACCATGGTTACGTTGACGCTCCCGCTCCTGCGGAGTCCTCCTCCCCACACGCCACACCCACTGACTGGCTGGACGGCGCAGGGAGACGGAGAGACGCCGACGCTATTGGCAGAAGAGCCGTGGAGCGCGGTGACTCTGAGCAGCGAGCGTGGGAACGAATAACCACATCACATATCTGAATATATATTTCACCTTTTCCCCGATGGTCTGAATAAGTCGCTAAGTGGGTCGCTAGTCGCCTTTTAGAAACACAGGCGCGTGAGAGGGTGTGAAAGGTCTCTTCATCTTGTGAGATGGTTCCCAAGCAACACTGAGGGGAACTGGACAAACTGGTTGGTTCACAACATCAATCTTTCATTGTTACTGAGTCGGACGGTTTGGTGCTGCACTTTATACAGCAGGACGAAGACTAAGGTACTGTAGTCAACACTGATCCGTTATATCATCAATATGTATGACATAAATCATATATATCATATATATACAGTATATATATATAGTTAAAACGTTATTAAATAAGCTACGTCATGTAAATGTGTCATCATTAAACGTCATCTTGTATGTGGTCTTGTTCTCTGTGGGTCTGCATCTCGTCACAGATCTGGTTGTAATGTAGTACAACATCAGGAAGTCCATATATGGTCATTCTTTCATATACGGTTGGTGGACGGTCACCTCACGCATGACGCATTCAGCGATTAAAAAGTGGCCTTTAGATTGTGTTCAGACAACTCGGAAAACGAGCTCAGACTTGTTAAAAATTGTATTGAACGGCTGAATCTGCGTCTAGGAAAGACAGCCCTGGCTCTCGTCCGAAGTAAACAGAGACAGACAACATCCCCCTGTGACCGCCAATAAGCAGCTTATATAAAAGCAGTGGATATGCTGAATGGTCATAGAAACAATATGTAGCTGTGTTTGTGTCCAGGTGTCCAGTCTACAATGGATGAGGAGAGAGAGGAGGGGGGTCCTGCCTCTAAAACAACTCTGTCTGGGGAACATGGCCGCCAGAGTAAAGCTAAGAGGTAAGAAGAGGATCTCTCACTGTCTGTGACTGTTGTCCATCTCAGAGCTCAGGAGCCTCGTCTCCGTCTGAGTAGGCGCTGTGTGTGTGGGGGTTGTGTCTCAGCCCAGAGCAGCGTAGAGAGCGGACTCCCCTGCTATGTCTTCGTGAGGAGAGACCACTCTATGGATAAACCTCTTAACCTTAAATAGGGAAACCAGTCTATTGAGAAAAGGAAAGGATTTATCACAGATTATAAAAAATACATCTATCTAACATCCATACATCCTGGTTCTTGTTTTTCTAAAAGGAGGCAGGAGAGAGCAGACTCCCCTGGACCCAGCTGTGTCTCCATGAAGAGTGACTGGTCTATGTCTCATCCTCCTGATTTAAAAGATGGACGCCACTCTATAGAGGAGAGGTAGGAGTTTCAAACAGACCGCAGTCGCTAAAAACTAATAAAATGTTTTCAAATAAGTCCTATTGCTTGTTATTTTGTTTTCTAGAAACCGAATCAGTGTGTGTGTGTATGTGTGTGTGTGTGTGTGTGTGTGTGTGTGTGTGTGTGGTTCAGTTTATGGACTTTACGCTCCACCTGTGGTCTCAGGTAGCACACACCTTAATCTCCTTCTCCGCCTCTAGAGGGCGCCCTGACTCAGGACATGAACGCTCACTAAACCAGGAACGTAATCATAAGGTCAACTAAAACGCATCTGCAGTCTTTGGTGAGACGAGCCTTGAGTCTTCCCAAAGCAGACGTTTGGCTAATCAGAACCAAGATAACTGCTTTCTTCTCTTTTCCGCCAATATCTTGCGGTACTACAAATATAATGCACACTGGTTTGAGGCAAATACTCGTTTGCTGCTAAGGTAATATGCTGTTTAACTAGCTTAACGTTGCTAAATCAACGGTGGCTTGCCATAATTGCCTGGTGTGTGACTATGCCCGCAAAGGTGAGCCCTCCCGGAAAGCGCTCTAAACATTGAGTTGAACCCCGAAGGAGCTCCAGACATCCACACGCACCGGAAACAAAGATGCCAACAAGCATTTGCTATTTATTTGTTTTGACAACCACTTGCTTTTAAACAAAGTTACGTGCGGTTATATAGTGTAGAAATACAATTAAAAAAAGTATCAATAGGAACAACCTTCCTGGTTGTTCTGTCACATTCAGAACCACTTTGTCCAATAGGTCTTTGCATGTGCTTGTAAAAATGGAATTTGAAAGGCTCCTTCTTACAGTTTTGTATTATCAGCAAAGTAACACAGTGTTAACAGTGTTTTTTCCATAACAGTGTCTCAGTCAGCTGTGTGTGTATCTGTGTGTGTGTGTGTGTGTGTGTTTGTTCTCTGCAGACAAAAACAGGAGAGGTCAAAGGTTACCAGTGATTGGTCTGTACAGCAGCATCAAACAGAGTAAATCAAGGTGTGTAAATGTCCAACAAGACATTTGACTTTAGCTCTACATGAACATTAGAAAGCATCTCTTGTGGTGCTAATAGTCTCCAGGCTTCCCTCTTTAGACCAGCGGGAATCCAGGACAGATGCTTCTGATGTCCTCAGTTAGTTCAGAGTAAAGTTCTCCTTGATGTTTGTTCTGTTCCAGAGAGCTGAGGAGGACGCACACGCTTTTCTAGACAAGGAGCTGAAGAAGCTCTGGAGGGTTCTCTTCCCAGATTACCCACAATGCTCACGCAGTCAGAGGGAGGTGGAGGAGGAGGTGGATGTCAAGAAAGAGGAGCAGAGGAGGCGCGCCATAGAGGGAGTGGTAGACATCACAAAGCTCTGCCTGATGGAGATGAACCAGGAGGAACTGGCCGACACACTGTGGAGCAGTAAGAAACTCTTATTTTGAAAACACAGAGGAGACTCTTATTTGATTGAAGAGCCGTAAGATAATTGTATTTCAAAAACAATAAGAGACTCCAATTTTGAAACCGAAGAGAAACGTTAGAGCATTTTAAACACATAAGAGACTGTTAATTTAAAAAGAAGACTCGGTTTGAATCCAGATATGAATGGCTATTGTGTGGCTATCAGGTAAAATGGTTTGTTCCAGATATGTAGGGTTATTCCAGGGGTATCAGGTTAAATGGTTTGATCCAGATCTGTAGGGTTATTGTGGGGGTATCAGGTTAAATACTTTGATCCAGATATGTAGTGTTATTGTGGGGGTATCAGGTTAAATACTTTGATCCAGATCTGAAGGGTATTGTGGGTTAGGGTTAAAGTATGTTAATCGATGTTCTGCAGATCCGCAGCAGAGCAAAATAACTTTATGACCACTAATTAGCCAGTTATAATACACATCTGAAGTCACATCTAACAGGAAATATTTAAATGTTTCCACTGATCCTTTAACCAATGTCTTCTACTGTTTTCTCATTTAGAAACTGTGGCTGTTGAGTGCCAACTTAAAATCAAGTCCCATTCGAAGAAGAAGTTTATGTGTGTGTTTGAGGGAATCCCTAAAGCAGGACAGCCAACACCTCTGAATGACTTCTACACAGAGCTCTTCATCACAGAGAGAGGCAGTGGAGAAGTCAACAAGGAACATGAGGTCAGACTGATTGAAACTGCTTCCAGGAAACCAGCCAAGAAGGATACACCAATCAAATGTGAAGACATCTTTAAACCCTTACCTGGACAAGATCATCCAATCAGAACAATGATGACAACTGGAGTGGCCGGCATTGGTAAAACTGTCTTAACACACAAGTTCACTCTGGATTGGGCTGAAGGCAAAGCCAACCACGACATACACTTCACATTTCTCTTCACTTTCAGAGAGCTGAATTTACTGAAAGGGAAAGAGTTTAGCTTGGTGGAACTTCTTCATCACTTCTTTATTGAGACCAAAGAAGCAGGAATCTGCAGATACGACCGGTTCCAAGTTGTCTTCATCCTGGATGGTCTGGATGAGTGTCGACTTCCTCTGGACTTCCAGAACAACCCGATCTGGACTGATGTCACAAAGTCCACCTCGGTGGACGTGCTGCTGACAAACCTCATCAGGGGCGACCTGCTTCCCTCCGCTCGCATCTGGATAACCACACGCCCTGAGGCAGCCAATCAGATCCCTGCTGAGTGTGTTGACATGGTGACAGAGGTGAGAGGGTTCACCGACCTACAGAAGGAGGAGTACTTCAGGAAGAGATTCAGAGAGGAGACGCTGGCCAGTACAATCATCTCCCACGTCAAGAAATCACGAAGCCTCCACATCATGTGTCACATCCCAGTCTTCTGTTGGATCACTGCTACAGTTCTGGAGGAAACATCCCAGATAGCAGAGATGCCCAAGACCGTGACTCAGATGTACATCCACTTCCTGAGGGTTCAGTCCATACAGGGGGAAAAGAAGTATCATGTGAGAGCTGAAACTGATCCACACTGGAGTTCAAAGAGCAGGAAGATCATTGTTTCTCTGGGAAAACTGGCTTTTAACCAGCTGGAGAAAGGCAACCTGATCTTCTACGAGGCAGACCTGGCAGAGTGTGGCATCGATATCAGAGCAGCCTCAGTGTACTCAGGGGTGTTCACCCAGATCTTTAAAGAGGAGTGTGGGCTGTATCAGGACAAGGTGTTCTGTTTTGTCCATCTGAGCATCCAGGAGTTTCTGGCTGCCCTTCATGTCTTTATGTCCTTCATTGACACTGGTGTCAATCTGCTCTCAGAAGAACAACCAACCTCCAGGGAAGATGAAATCCTCCTCCTCCACCAGAGTGCTGTGGACAAGGCCTTACATAGTGAGAACGGACACCTAGACTTGTTCCTCCGCTTCCTCCTGGGTCTTTCTCTGGAGACCAATCAGATTCTCCTACGAGGTCTGCTGGGACGGACAGGAAGTGGCTCACAGACCAATGAGGAAACAGTGGCTTACATTAAAAAGAAGATTAGTGGAGATCTCTGTCCAGAGAGAAGCATCAATCTGTTCCACTGTCTGAATGAGCTGAACGACCGTTCTCTAGTGGAGGAGATCCAACAGTACCTAATATCAGGAAGTATATCCAGGAAAGATCTCTCTCCTGCTCAGTGGTCAGCTCTGGTCTTCATCTTACTGTCATCAGAAGAGGAGCTGGACATGTTTGACCTGAAGAAGTACTCTGCTTCAGAGAAGGGTCTTCTGAGGCTGCTGCCAGTGGTCAAAGCCTCCAAAACATCTCTGTAGGTTCACTAATAACATGTATTACAATACACATTACACAACACAATATACATAATACTAGAATATAAAAGCTATAATAACTTACAAAACATCTCTGTAAGTTCATTAATAATGTATGACATTACATACAACACAATATAATTAATACTACAATATAATAGTAGTATTGATTAAAAAAACTTTTTCAAACACTACTAAACAACTATTTAACATTGTACATTAGCATTTAAATAGTCAATGTTTAAAACATTTAAACTAAAATCACTTTTCTAATAAAAGATTAAAACAATTTCTTCATTAAGAAAAAGGTTAAAGATGTTATTTTAAACACAGTTCCTAACATGCTTTGTTTATTTTGTGTGAAGGCTGAATGGCTGTCTTCTGTCAGAGAGATGCTGTGAAGCTCTGGCCTCAGTTCTCAGCTCCAACTCCTCTAGTCTGAGAGAGCTGGACCTGAGTACCAATGATGTGCAGGATTCAGGAGTGAAGCTGCTCTCTGCTGGACTGGGGAGTCCACACTGTACACTGGAAACTCTCAAGTTAGTTTTATTCAATGTGCAAGCAGTTGGTGGTGTAACAATGTGCACCTGTTACACCACCATATCAGAAGACATGCACAGATATGCATCCATAAAAAATAAAATTCACACCCATAAATTTATATTTTTCCCAGGAATAACTAAAATAGGTGTATTTATATTTTTTTGCCATGACATTATAAGCCTTGTACACCTTATACTTATACAGTTCATACAGTTTGTTAGTGGTGGTATGTGTATGTTGTATTGCATTCTTAAGCCCATTTCACACATGCAGTCTTACCCTGCAATGTTCCTGAACATTTCCTGCATGGGGTCATGTGTGAATGGGAACAGGGATCGATATTCCTGGTAATCTGCTCCGGCAATGAGCCTGCTCAAGACCTAGTAACGTTTCCAGGTCACTGCCAGTACAGGTGTGTTGTGAATGGAAGCAGTCACAATGCCGGGAGAGCCACGCAAAGGGTTATGTCTGTCTGATGTAAGACGCTTTCACATAAGTGAGTGAACCGATCTCAAGACTCTGCTGAAGACGTGTTTGAATCCGTGACTGTTTATCTTAATGAGCCAATGCTTTTGGGTGATCCGATGACAATATCAATATCGCTTATTTTTATTTGCAAACAAGCTCCTTTCTCAATCATATCTGGGAAATTGACAGGTTCTGAAATAGGGGAGCTCAACTCAGTCCACAGATTTGATGGGGGCTTGCATCCACAAGTGTTTTATTACCGCCATCTGCTTTACTGTCCCTTGGCCCATCTATTCCGGCATTGCTATGCCATGTGTGATTGGGCTAAGGACGGAAATGTTCCTGAACATGCCATGCGTGAATAGTGTAAATCACTAGCGGTGTCTGCAATGCTATCCCAGTAATTTACCGGGAGCAACGCGTGAAAAGGGCTTTATCCTACTTAAAATCATGTAGTCAGACAGTAGAGTAGACTTTAGAGTTGTTTAAGTCATTTTAATTACCACCTCGCCTTAACACTTTTACAGGAATTCAATGATACAATTTGTTGAACATTTTAGAATCTTTTCGACATCTAACTATTAACATTTAAAGATAAAATGTTTTACATTGAATTTTAGACATCTCTGTTATTCATTATGGAAACATTAAAAGTTCCTAACATGTTCATGTTCATTTTGGGTGAAGGCTGAATGGCTGTCATCTGTCAGAGAGATGCTGTGAAGCTCTGGCCTCAGTCCTCAGCTCCAACTCCTCTAGTCTGAGAGATCTTGACCTGAGTACCAATGATCTGCAGGATTCAGGAGTGAAGCTGCTCTCTGCTGGACTGGGGAGTCCACACTGTACACTGGAAACTCTCAGGTCACAAAACATCTTCTGGTTTTACTCAATGTCTGAACTTGTTAATAAACTGTCTTTGTGTACCACACGGTTTAGCCATCAACAGCATACAGAGGTCAATTGTACAGTATACTGTAGCATAGTGTATACTGTACACTGTATACAGTGTGTAGTACAGCATGCAGTATACTGAAGCATCTCAGAGTACATCTCTAGGAAGGGCTGCAGAAGTCTAAGGCTTCATGTTCACCTCACAGCCATCACCTGATGTTTGAAATAAATGAGCCTAAAGGGCCCGACATTCTGTCTGGTTTGTCCCAAGCCTACACGCGCACGCCGCGCAACTATGCTGCAAACTCTTTTCAATTCGTGCTTCTGCACAACCTACGACACCAAGATTTCAATGTTGATCAATATCAAAGCTAAGCTAGTTTAGCCGTAGCCTGCAACCGAGCATTTGCGCAGACAGCCCCGCTCATCAGTTCACCAATCAGTGGTCCACAACATCTAGGTGGATGCCGCATTGATGTGCGTGACATGGCTCTGAAACCCTGTTGCTAGGTCACATGTTAGAGCCCTGGATGTGTCGCCTACATGTGCAGTCGCCCCAGCTTGGACATGTAATAATTAGCCAAATGCTTGTATTGAACCCAGCTGACCAATGGAGCTCCAACACCTATGTTGTTACATATTCTGTCACCATGACAACCGAACCCCATCCTGACCCCACTTGGTGATAAAGCTTGGGCTCAATTTAAGTATCAATAAAGTTGTTAGTTGAATCAATTATATTAGTCTATTTACTTTATTACGAAATGTTCTCACCGTGTTGGTGTGTGTGTGTGTGTGTGTGTGTGTGTGTCTGTGTCTGTGTGTGTCTGTTTGTTTCTGTGTGTGAGTATAGGTTGTCTTTCTGCCTGGTCACACAGGAAGGCTGTGCTTTTCTGGCCTCAGCTCTGAGCTCCAACCCCTCCCATCTGAGAGAGCTGGACCTGAGCTACAATCACCCAGGAGACTCAGGAGTTACGCTGCTCTCTGCTGGACTGGAGGATCCACGCTGGAGACTGGACACTCTCAGGTATGGAGAGGACAGCTCACCACTCAGGGATAATGTCTCCTACAAGGATTCAACCAGCTGCTAGATGAAGTGGTTTTCAAAACTCATGCTGTGTAGAAGGTGATAAGACAGCAGCTAATGAATGTAAATGTTTCCATGTTTAAAGATCCCATCTGTCCTCACTTTGTTTCCCCCCCAGTGTGGAGCACGGTGGAGTGTGGAGGCTGAAACAAGGTGTAAAGAAGTGTAAGTGTCTGTTTAGTTTGATTCATCACACCACAAACTAAATATTAAGATGGAAAGTTCATCCACACAGCTGGAAGTGACGTTCAATCAATCAAATCCTACTGGGAATGAAGACGATGGTTGACATAATGTATCTTACATATATTCAGATACTTAAAAATCACAATCACACTGCTTGCACACTGCTTGTATCAATTCCAATAGGTATTATTATTGATTTATTGTTATTGATTAATTATTATTAGTGTCATTATTATTACGAGGCATAATTATATCATAATGGTCTGACACTAAAATTACTAACAGTAACTATGTGTGTACTGTACTGGTATTTGTATTATCATCATTGTTATTATTAGGCATATTTATTCGTGTAAATGGTTGTTTATAATTATTACTATAATTGTTGTTATGAAATTATTATTATTGTTATTTATAGGGAGAGGGAGAGGTGAGAAGGGAGAGGGAGGGTTGAGGAGAGAGGAGGGAGAAGGATGGTTGAGGAGAGAGGAGGGAGCGGTGAGGAGAGAGGAGGGAGAGGGAGGGTTGAGGAGAGAGGAGGGAGGGGTAAGGAGAGAGGAGGGAGAGGGAAGGTTGAGGAAAGAGGAGAGAGGACAGAGGGGTGAGGAGCGAGGACTGAGAGGGAGGACTGAGGAGAGAGGAGTGAGAGGGAGGGTTGAGGAAAGAGGAGGGAGAGGGAGAGGGAGGGTTGAGGAGAGAGAAGGGAGAGGGAGAGAGGAGGGAGAGGTGAGGAGAGAGGAGGGAGGGGTGAGGAGAGAGGAGGGAGAGTTGAGGAGAGAGGAGGGAGAGGGAGGGATGATCAGCAGAGTGTTAAACTGGAGCAAATCGTGCATCTATGCAAGATTTAAACACCACAGTGCACACAACACAACACACTAATATACACTAATTCCACATTATTTCAATGACTAAATTGGATGAATGATGCCATCAGTGAATTTCTGTGTGGTTTAGCAGCCTTAAGGTCTTTGCACACCAAGTCTGATATTTACTGATGTAAAAAATATCGAACTCATTCATATCTATGGCCTCTTGCACACTGAACACGAAACAGTCGTATTCCATTCATCTAGTGTTCACATCCAATGTATTTTAACATGTTCACATCTTTAATTAACAAAAAACAAGCAATTGTCCTGTTTGAATGTGCATTTGAGGTTTTGAATTCAGTGGCTGTGTGAGGCAGGAGAGTGTGTGCCTGAATAGAGAAGGATTCCAAGAGATTTAGAGCAGAAGGTGCTGAGCGACTGCCAGGCACGATGTGATACTATCAGATGCATGCCACTGTGGCAACGTGCATTTTGTTAAGCGTTGATGCTTGAAAAGCGTCCTAAATAATTGGCCATTCATAAAATCCTCGGCGATCATGTAATAACACAGGTGCCGTTTTATTTTTGCCTTTATAAATCCAAATGCTAATTATGTTGGTAGGCTATCAGCAGATAAAGCAGGCTATCTAAAATGTGACAATCGGGCAAGCGGATACAATGGATTGGCTTCTGTGTTGCTATGTCAGTTCTTATCTATGGACTTTATATGGCGGTGCTTTGGACCAAATGTGGAGCCCCGGGAGATCCTTCTATCCCTGGGCCTGCGTCCTGTGCTGCTTCACACTTGGTGTGAAAGGTACCGATCCCCAGAAGATCCCATTGACAGGCTCTGAAGAATTCTGCTTGGTGTGCAAAGGCCTTATTCATGTCTTGTTCTCCCGTCAGATGCCTGGGATTTCACACTGGACCCAAACACAGCCCACAGACTACTCTCTCTGTCTGAGGACAACAGAAAGGTGATGTGGGTTAGAGAGGAGCAGTCGTATCCTGATCACCCAGATAGATTTGACTTCCGTAACCAGGTGTTGGGAAGAGAGGGTCTAACTGGCCGCAGTTACTGGGAGGTAGAGTGGGAAGGAGCCGTTAATATAGGAGTGACATACACAGCAATCTCAAGGAAAGGATGGGGTGTTGACAGCTTGCTTGGATGTAACAAGCATTCATGGTGTCTTTATTGTTCTGATGATGGGTACTTTGCCCGTTACAACGGAAATAGAACAGACATATGTCTCCCCGCCGCTGGCTCTAACAGAGTAGGAGTGTATCTGGACCGGCCTGCTGGCACTCTGTCCTTCTACAGAGTGTCAGAAGTAGGAGGGTCCTCAGACACACTGACACACATCCACACCTTCCAGGCCAACTTCACCGAGAACCTCCACCCTGGGTTTGGGTTATGGACGTGTGGTTCCTCAGTATCTCTGTGTTGGTTGTAGGAACACACACACACACACACACACATATGAACACATGCCCTCATGTACGCACACACACACACACACAAACACACACATACACACACACACACACACACACACACACACAAACAAACACGCACAGATTCCTGATGAAATGTTTGTTGTTGGTATGACCATATGTTACCTGGATTATCATTTGAAATACAGAAATCTGGACCCATGATGTACATGTATTGCATTGCATTGTTTTTAGCAGCTGTTTATGCTCTTATGAGTCTACTTTGACAGTGTAAACACTTTTAAACTTTTGTTCATTTAAATACATTTTATTGTGCTTCTGAAAACTATTATAATTGTATTTATACTACAATATTTTGGATAAAGAGTACTTTATTAGAAGAACAACACTTTCATACTAAAGGGCTCTGGTCACAGGTTTTATTTTGATAATCCTAACAGAACCCGATTTAAAGCAGATTGAATAATATGTTCACTAATATTTTCAGAGGTCAAAGAAACCTGTTTATGATCTGTAATGTTTGGTACTACTATTATTTGAGTCTTTCTATTTATTGTGTATATGTAAGTGACTCTTGTTGTAGCAAATTAGATAACTCGTGGCTGGCTCGAATAAAAGGCTAAGACTAATGGATATCCGTAGTTGATTTATTTCATACGCTGCAGCACATAAAAGACACCGTTGCAAAGGCAACTCCACGCAGAGCAGAGTTCTGGAGAAAAAGCGTAACCCTGAATAGAGGAAGGAAGCATTTTTTATAGAGTGGAGCAAACAACATCTCAGAATTGACACTAGATGGCGACATTTGACTATCTATATTGGGTTCGATGCACAGTTAAAGCCGGACACCTGGTTTGGGGAGAGGATATGCAGTCAAGGCCAGACACAGACATTGGGGAGAGGATATGCAGTCAAGAACAGATACATTGTTTTGGAATAGGAGCTTGCTCTGGAGTTTCTCACATGAGAACAGAGCACAATGCAGGAGTACAGGAGAAACAGACAGCTGTGGGGAGGTAGATAGTTGAAAAGACAGATAGTACACTATAGTGTGCACATCAAAACTAAGTAGTTTAAGCGAGCTGACCTCGGAATGGGGCCTTGAGTCATTTTCCATCACAGGATCCAAAAGGAAACTTCCAACCGCAAAGCGTCACGTTATCAAAAGCAACATTCACGAACCCAAATGCAAACATTGGCTTGTAGTGCCAACTGCTACATGGGATGAATGGTCCAAACAACAGAGAGCCATACTTCTAGGTCTATGAATGGACTGTACCACTTTGGAGACGGTGAGGGGAAAAGGACTGTGTTGGGAAACAAACAGGCTGCTACCTCCGCCATGTCCTACACAACCTATGCTTTTGAACGGGAGTGTTTATGACTTGGTTCATGCTGGACTGAACCACATCTAAACCAAGGCATTTCACTGTTTTGCTCAAAGTAAAGAAGATGTGTCTTTTGAATGATCTATTCAATTCAAGGTGGTGTTGGAGAGAATTGTTTGATTGTGTTATCATTTTTACCCCACCCAAACATACAGTTAGATTAAATTATAATGTCAACCTCACTCAAACATCCTAGTTAGATAATATCAACCCCACCTGAAGCTAAACTCCAACCTACTACACTTGTGTTTAAATATCATCACAAGTGTAGTGACAACCAGTGTCTCCAATCCTGTAACTGAGTCATTCAGTCACTGGTGAAAGGGTTAATACGTTTTAACAAACCTACCTGGAATATGCTTTTCATTGTGTCTTGTGTTCATTTAGTGGATTTTGTTTCTGTTTGGTCTCTATCGTCTGTTCACTTGGTACATATACATGTGATTGAGGAGCAGGTAGGGGTTAGACAGTGTATACAGATACATGTGATTAAGGAGCAGGTAGGGGTTAGACAGTGAACACAGATACATGTGATTAAGGAGCAGGTAGGGGTTAGACAGTATATACAGATACATGTGATTAAGGAGCAGGTAGGGGTTAGACAGTGTATACAGATAGATGTGATTAAGGAGCAGGTAGTAGTTAGACAGTGAACACAGATACATGTGATTAAGGAGCAGGTAGGGGTTAGACAGTGAACACAGATACATGTGATTAAGGAGCAGGTAGGGGTTAGACAGTGAACACAGAAACATGTGATTAAGGAGCAGGTAGGGGTTAAACAGCGTATACAGATACATGTGATTAAGGAGCAGGTAGGGGTTAGACAGTGTATACAGATACATGTGATTAAGGAGCATGTAGGGGTTAGACCAGACATGGGCAAACTACGGCCCGCGGGCCACGTACGGCCCGTTAGGCTTTTTAATCCGGCCCGCCGAACTTGTCCAAATTATAGTAAAAACCTTCTTTTTTCCCCTTTCCCTGCAATGCCCACCTTTCCCCAATAGATGGCGCACTCGAAACACATTGACCGTTGTTGGAGTGGCGCGTATTTCTCTTTATTTCACTTCGTTTCACGTCACCATTAAGCCCTTCTGTAAAAATGAGCGGACCAAAGAGAAGGAAAGTGGACAGCGAATGCCGAGTGTTTAATAAGGAGTGGACAACAAAATACTTCTTCACTGAAGTCCGATCAAAGGCTGTATGTCTGATATGCCAAGAAGCTGTTGCGGTTTTCAAAGAGTACAATATCAGCCGTCACTTTGCCACGAAACATGCAAACTATGCTAGCAAGCAGTCAACACAAGAACGGGCGGCTACTGCTCAGAGGTTGGCAGCTAATTTACAGAATCAACAGAACTTTTTTCACCGACAAACTGCAATTCAAGAGTCAAGTACCAAGGCAAGTTATTTGCTGGCATTCAAATTAGCAAAGGCTAGCAAGCCTTTCTCCGAAGGTGAGTTTTTGAAAGAGTGCATGGTAGAGACAGCAGGTCTCTTGTGTCCGGAGAGCAAAGCCAAGTTTGAAAAAATTAGTTTAGCACGAAGGACAGTGACTCGTCGCGTGGAACTGATTGACGAAGATATAGTCAGCGAGTTAAACAAAAAGGCGGAGTCCTTTAAGTTATATTCACTAGCACTGGATGAAAGTAACGACATAAAAGACACTGCTCAGCTCCTAATTTTTATCCGAGGGATTAACGACAGTTTTGAGATAACGGAGGAGCTTTTGAGCATGGAATCACTGAAAGGGAAAACGCGAGGAGAGGACTTATATGAACAGGTGTCTTCTGTCATCGAGAGAATGAAGCTACCTTGGAGTAAACTTGCCAATGTCACCACGGATGGATCGCCAAATTTAACTGGAAAAAACATTGGGCTGCTGAAAAGAATCCAGGATAAAGTGAAAGAAGAAAACCCTGACCAGAATGTTATTTTACTTCACTGCATCATTCATCAGGAGTCTCTGTGTAAGTCTGTATTGCAGCTAGATCACGTCGTGGATCCAGTTGTAAAACTTGTTAACTTCATACGAGCAAGGGGACTTAATCATCGTCAGTTCATTACGTTTCTGGAAGAAACTAATGCGGACCACCAGGACCTACTTTACCACTCTCGCATCCGCTGGTTAAGTTTGGGGAAAGTGTTTCAACGAGTCTGGGAGCTCAAAGACGAGATTCGCTCATTTTTTAATTTAATGAAGAAATCCGAAGAATTTCCCGAGCTGAGCGACACAAACTGGCTTTGTGACTTTGCGTTTGCTGTAGACATATTTTCACACATGAATGAGCTGAACGTGAAGCTACAGGGTAAAGATCAGTTTGCGCACGACATGTACACAAATGTGGGAGCCTTCAAATCCAAGCTGGTTTTATTCTCCAGGCAAATGTCAAACAAATCTTTCGCACATTTCCCCACACTAGCCGTGCAGAAAGAGGCCGCCCGAAATGCGAAGAAATACTGCAAATCACTGGACGATCTGCACAGAGAATTTTGCCGTCGGTTCTGTGATTTTGAAAAAATTGACAAGTCACTTCAACTGGTGTCCTGTCCCCTGTCACAAGACCCCGAATTAGCACCGCAGGAGCTGCAATTAGAACTGATCGATCTTCAGTCTGACTCCGTCTTAAAGGAGAAGTTCAAGTCTCTTAAACTGAATGACTTTTACGCTTCACTTAACGAGACCGCGTTTCCAAACCTCCGGAGGACGGCGCAGAAGATGCTGGTGTTGTTTGGCTCGACTTACGTGTGTGAACAGACGTTTAGCGTCATGAAAATCAACAAAGCCCATCACAGATCCAAGTTAACTGACCAACACCTCAGATCTGTCTTGAGAATTGCCACAACAAAACTAACTCCAGACTTTGATGCACTGGCAAAAAAGGGAGACCAACAACACTGTTCCCACTAAAATGATGAGTTTTTCTGCTGTGTTTTGAAAAAATGCATTTGGAAAGTTTGGAAGTGCGTCTTTAAATTAAGAGCAATGCGTATTTACGCACAGCAGCGGTACAGTAGCTTTATTAACACGCCGCACATCACCCTTAATTAAAATTTTCGACTGCAGGTAGGATATTTAATACAGCCTATGTCTGTGTGCTTGGCAACAATACACGTGCACTGTTTGCGCGTGAAGGCGAGGTCTTCCGTGGCGAGTTTGTAGAGAAGACAGTTAATTCAAGAAGTAGAATTGAGATGAGCGAAGAAAGTGATTGCCTTGTAAATAGGAGATGTTGAGTTTGATATTGTCTTACATTCACGCACTTAAACACAACAAACAAACAACGCAAAGAATTACTCTGAAAGTTTGTAAATCCTATTTTGCACTTTCCTCACTATAAACCACAGTTGAGCATTGTAGATACATGACTTAAGTGCGATTGGAAGTATATGTAAAAGGATGTCAGGGAAAGACAAATTTTCTATGGGGCAGAAAACACCACAATATAATTGAATAGAATACTGTTCTGTTTAAATGCATGATGTGCAAAGCAAGTTTTACAATACAACATTTGATTCAATAGTTTGCACCTTAAATGGCACCTGACAGCGCCATACAGTTTGACACAATACATGGTGTGTTATATTGAACATTTCATGTCCCCACAATTAGATACTTGACATACATTGTAAATGTTCAACCCTCTTGACATTATTCATGCACATTGTACATACAAATACTATGACAATTTTTACATTTGACAACACCAGTTAGTAGTTTAGTGTTACACAGTGTATGTTTAATACACATTTTTAATGTTTGTATATGTGACAAACATTATGATGGGTTTATAAGGATTGTGATTAAAAATTGAGGTTTAGACAGTGTATACAGATACATGTGATTAAGGAGCAGGTAGGGGTTAGCAGTGTATACAGACAAGTAGGAACAGAATATTTGATTAAGGAGCAGGTACAGGGGTTAGACAGTGTGAACAGTACATGTTTTATGGTGGGTTAGACAGTGGAACATATGTGCTTAAGGAGCAGGTGAGTTAGACAGTGACAGTGTGATTAAGGAGCAGGTAGTTTACAGTGAACACAGATACATGTGATTAAGGAGCAGGTAGGGGTTAGACAGTGTATACAGATACATGTGATTAAGGATCAGGTATGGGTTAGACAGTGTATACAGATACATGTGATTAAGGATCAGGTAGGTGTTAGACAGTGTATACAGATACATGTGATTAAGGAGCAGGTAGGGGTTAGGGGGCATCTTGCTCTATAGGATGCTACAGTTTAGGCTGCGGACATTGGGGATCAAACCCAGTACAATGGTCATTCACCACAACTGATCTCCCACTCCTGAGGGAGGACTCTGCTCCCGCTGGAGTGGGAGTTCAGTTGTATAAAATCTATTTTACATTCACAAATGTAGATATGTTTACCTTTGACATGTGAACACATGTTATGTGTATGTACGACAATATTTAACACAATCCTAGATGAGCTAGAAAGGAGAGCAGAGATAGCAGAGAGGAGGAAGAAAAGGGAGAGGAAGGAGAGACTAGAAACTAAGATGAGAGGATGGAGAGGAGAGGAGAGCTGACAAGACAAAGTCACAGTACTCACACACATGGGGAGAATATTTACATTAAGTCACTGTGACCTTTGTGTAAGTGTGTAATACATGTGGGTTGTATGGTGGAGATTAAGTAATTTACTGGTTTATCAATTACAAACTTTTGCAATTCTTCAGTGATTTTAAATGTTCCATCAATCTTGAAAAGATGAAAATAGGGGTTTTAGGCAAACTATTTGTCTTTACTACAGATAGCCTTCTACCAGGAGAAGCCTTCTTCTACCTCATAGCACTGCAGAGGATCGGTCAGCCCAGAGCATCAGTGGATGTGAGCTTCTCTCCCCCCCCCCCCCCCCCCCCCCGACCACAAACTGGTTCAGCTGCTAGCGTCTGGCAAGCGGTACCGCAGCCTCAAGGCCCGGACCAGCAGACTACGGGACAGCTTCTTCCACCAGGCAGCCAGGCTCATGAACAGTGGACTCTAGTGGCCTGCTGCCTGTCTGCCTGTCTGCCTGTCTGACTGCCTGCTGCCTGCTGCCTGCCTGCCTGCTGCCTGCTGCTTGTCTGCCTTTCTGCCTGCTGCCTGCTGCCTGTCTGCCTGCAGTTTGTCTGCCTGTCTGTCTGCCTGTCTGTCTGCCTGTCTAACTGCTGCCCGTCTGCCTGCTACTTGTCTGTCTGCTGCCTGTCCCTAATCCATTGCGCTATTGCTCTTCTTCTTCTTATAATTATTACTGCTTCTATTCTATTTTTGTAAAGATTTATGTTTGTTTAAATGATATTGTGTTTTATAGATATTATAACTTCTTTCTGCTGCTAGGCCGAGGAGCCAGAACAAAATAATTGTACTGCTGTATACTTGTATATGAAATGTGACATGTGAAATGTGACGGTGAGACCTAACATTAGATGTTGAAGTCATCCCAACACATTTCAATTGTTTTTGGCTTTGTCTCGCTTGCTGTCTATATATTATGTGATTAAATAAGTAGGCCCACTACATTTACAATGGTTAAAATAGTGTGTACAAAACAGAAATGATAAGCATTAACCAACAGTTTCTAGTGAAAATACCCTTTTTAAATTAATGAAATAATCAAACAGTCACAGAAATACTAGTTCGGTTTAGAATTTATTGTCGTCTCACCTTTACACCAAATTACAGAAAACTATCAATGCATCAATGAAAGTATCATAACTATTGAATAAAAACAGTTACATTTACAATCAACAATATCACAAATTTTAACTTTGTAGAACCAGCTCAGTTAACCCTATGGAAGATCTTAAAAGACACTTCCTCTCATTGTACATCCATACGTCCAGATGCATGTATTCCAAATGTACATCCAGATAACTGGCCATCATCAACAAACGTTTCATCAAGAATTATAACCTGCATGCAAATCTCAGTCAGCCGGTCTATGTGTGTGGCTACAACCGACACAGAGACACTGAGGCATCTTCTCTGCATAACCCAACCCCAAGATAGAGGTCCTCCTGGGTGAAGGTGGCCTGGAAGGTGTGGATGTGTGTCAGTGTGTCTGAGGACCCTCCTACACTTGGGGACACTCTGTAGAAGGACAGAGTGCCATTAGGCCTGTCAAGATACACTCCTACTCTTTTAGAAGGCTCAGGGAGATGCAGGACTGTTCTAATACCGTTGTGCCAGGCAGTGTAACCATCATCATGACAATAAAGAATCCAGGAATTGTGATTCCTTCCAAGCCTGCTTTCACCAGCACTTCCTCTTCTTGAGATTCCTCTGTATGTCACGCCTATCTCAACACGTTGTTCTCTCTGTACCTCCCAGTAACAGCGGCCAGTCAGCGGCCGTCACTTAAGGTCTCTTTAGCATTCCTCAGTGCTGTAATAGCCGTCTCAGAACGAATGATATAGTCCATAACACTTTCGTCTGAGGCTTTTCGAAGAGAAGTTAGCTCAGTGTAGAGGCTAATCACACGTGGCTTCCCTTTACCTGCATAATGTTCCCTCACTATCTTCAATGCTTTTCTCCCATCACCTGCTGCTTCTCTATATCTGGGCGTGACTCAAGAGTCTGTTAGGATTTGAAGGTTTTGGGTGCCACACAGTAGGTGTGATTCTTTGCCAAATATCTATTGTAGTTTCATGGTCCTTTGCTTGTCAACACATAGTGATATGGCATACAAAGCACTCTAGGTTACGTTGAACCACTCATTTAAACTTGACCAGTTCTCATTCTCTGTTGTCGGGAGATGCCTAAGACATGCCTGGTTAGCTCAGTCGGTAGAGCATGAGACTCTTAATCTCAGGGTCGTGGGTTTGAGCCCCACATTGGGCTGAGCCTTGTATGCTGTTTTCTTAATACACAGTGCAAGTGTTCAGTACTGATGGGTCCAACCATGTTTGTATACATAGTGAGTGGCCTAATACACCTACAGTCTCTCTTTGGGTCTCCCTTCAAATGGTACACATGCATCTCGCGACTGAATATCTCATATGAACATCGTTGTAAATACTGAAGAAGTAGATCAAGCTTAGCCAAATGGTTTACTAGTAAACATGAGATCCTGGGTTGAAATCCCAGCTGTACAGTGTTTTGTGTAACAAGCTCCCACAATAGCATTTTCTTAAGAACCCAATTCTTTTTTTCTTATGACACATCCACAGAATCATCTCAAGGTATTGCAGACCTCTTTTGTTGTCTTCTCAATCATTCGTCGAAGAATTTCTTTCGCACTGAAAGTGGTGCTGCGGCTTAGCTGCCAGTTCTATTATCTTTCAACATAAATGATCAGGTCATGCTACATAAGACCTATTTCATTGTTTTCTCAAGAATTATTCACAAGTGGTACTGTGGCTTAGCTTATCAAAGCACCTGTCTTGTAAACAGGAGACCCTGGGTTCAACTCCCAGCAGTACCTCCAATTGTGCATAAGAATAAAGTGGTGTACAATTTTATACCAGTTTTTCTTCAAAGAAAGCGGAATTGTCCTAACTGGCAATTTTGCTGGTGGTTGTAAATGTTTAAACTATCAGTGCAATATAGTTTTCTTCAATGCCAATTGTATGTCCACTAGTCACGGCAATGTGTTTTCCATTCTTGGTTGAGGGGTGGAAAGCAAAATGCAATACAGCCATTGCCTTACCCAGCTTTCTTTCATTACATGCCATTACATGACTGTGTTTTTCACAATGATTCAAGTCCCCATGGAGACAGGCAAAAATTGCCATGGCTGAGTATTTCCAAATCATTCTGGCAGGGTAGTGGGTTGAATTTTCAACCAGCAATAATCACGTCTTAGTTGTCCTTCACAGACTACAATATCACCTCTGCGAAAGAATATCTGGGCATGACTCAAGAGTTTGTGAGGATTTGAAGGTTTGGGTGCCACACAGAAGTTGCGATTCTTTGCCACATATCTATTGCAGTTTCATGGCCCTTCGCCATAACACAAAGTGATATGGCATACACAGCAGTCTGGCTTATGTTGAACCTTTCACTTGGTCTTTACCAGTTCTTATTCTTTATTGTCGCGCAATGATTAAACCATGCCTGGTTAGCTCAGTCGGTAGAGCATGAGACTTTTAATCTCAGGGTCGTGGGTTCGAGCCCCACATCTTGCTCTGTCTTAGAAACTAGCATCTTTATACGCAGTGCAAGTGTTTAATAAAGACGGGTCCAACCATATTTGTATACGTAGTGTGTGGCATAGCACACTCGGCAGTTTTGGATGTGGGTCCTCCAGATCGCTCTATGGGTCTCTCTTCAAATGGTACACATATGCATCTCTCAAATGAACGAGTCATCACGAATCGTTGTCAAAGACTGAAGAAGTAGATCAAGCTTGGCCAAATGGATTGCTAGTAAACATGAGATCCTGGGTTGAAATGCCAGCTGTACAGTGTTTTGTGTAACATGCTCCCACAATAGCATTTGCTTAAGAAGCCAATTATTTTTTTCTTATGACACATCCACAGAATCATCTCAAGGTATTGCAGACCTCTTTTGTTGTCTTCTCAATCATTTGTCGAAGAATTTCTTTCGCACTGAAAGTGGTGCTGCAAGAAAGAGGTGACAGTACACACAATGTTGAAGATACATTTTAAAACTGATCTGAAGGGTGCCTTGCATTGGCCGGGATTCGAACCCGGGCCTCCCGCGTGGCAGGCGAGAATTCTACCACTGAACCACCAATGCTTGGTTGTTGAACAATCCGAGTTCAAATCTCGGTGGAACCTATTGGCACTGTGTACCTTTGGAAGACATCTCTGTAGGCTGGGTTATGGCGATTGGTTAAGGCGATGGACTGCTAATCCATTGTGCTCTGCACGCGTGTGTTTGAATCCCATCCTCATCGTTTGCACCATTCACACATCACTCTCCTTTTCATGTAGTAAATGTGATGAATCATAGTCATGCGGCTGTCCTTTACCCTACAAAGAAAATCCAGACCCTCACCTAAAAAGACCTTAATCAATGGCAATAAGATATCGATGCATTGGTCAGGAATCGAACCCGGGTCAACTGCTTGGAAGGCAGCTATGCTTACAACTATAACACCAATGCAGGAATGAGAAATTACGTACTGTGGATCGTCCGACCTGACCTCAAAACACTGAGTAACCTAATTTTCTGGTGAGCTTCCTAGGACAACTTTAGACACTAAGGGTCTTCTTCATTCTCTATGGTCTGAAACACTGTTCAAATTTTCAGCTTCACTTATATGTAGTCTTAAGAACGACTACTTGGAAGGCAGCAATGCCAACATCTAATCCACCAATGCTTTCGGCAGCCAATAACTGAATGATAATAGACACGGGCGCGCACACACACGCGTGTGTTGCTGTCGCTCTCGGGGGGGGCCTTTGGGTCGATCGCTCTGGTCGTGGGGCGGGGCCTTGCCTCCCTGTGGGAGGGGGGGTATGGCAGCACGTAGGAATTTGTATCCTGTTTGCTCGATTGTGCTTTCCCTTCAGGGTGAGCAAGTTTCCTTTGTGTGTGTAAATATGGTTTTGTATTCAATATTGTATAATGGTATGAGTGTTTTTTCAATTCTGCATTAGTAGACTTTGTTTTTTAATTTTGATTGGGGATGTCTTGATTTGTATATATTGTATATATTACTTTGTCAATTTGTGAATTGAAAAAAACATTAAAAAGATTTTAAAAAAAGTATCCCAGCCTGTCACGCGGGAGACCAGGGTTCAATTCCCCGACGAGGAGTACTTGACATTAACCCACAGTCATCAACGTTGTGTTCCTTTAGGAGCAGTCAGTTTTGGTGAGCAAGAAGCGATCTATGTATCGATGTACATGACAAAAGCAACGAAATTCACACAACGATCCACTCTTGGAAGATTTCTCTTCTGTGTCAGGATGGCCGAGTGATCTAAAGCGCTGCCAGAGTTGTCCACTGACGCAAGCCCGCACCTTTTCAACCCAGCTGTAGAGGAAACTCCCCATCCCTTTGCAGAGAAGCCCAAACACATAAACACTGAAATAAAATAAATAAAAATAAAAGCTCAAGAGCTCATAGCTCTGATCCCAACACGCATCAGTGGGAGCCCATACCAAACACGCTCAGGTCTTTTTAGTAGGCCGAACCCCAAATACAAAGACTGAGCGATTCGAGTTTTGTGTGGACATTAAGCACCACATGCTCAGTGTTGTACAATGTTCTGAATGGATGTTAAGTAATATTCAGTTAGATCACATGCCATGTTTTGTTATCTTCCATACCTAATAGCTTGTTTAGATAGACATTGAATTGTTATTATATATCTTAGCCATATTCGGTTTTGTGTACAAGCTAAATAGAGAGGGTGTAGAGCATTCAGTGTACAATTTGAGTGTGCACCCGTAGCAGCCACCATACTTGCTACTGTGCATGCGCGGTTGTTGGTGCGCCCCGGACGGGTTCAGCTGGTCATGTCCTGTTGGTCCAGAACTTACCATTGTGTTAAAATAAAAGCAATACTGTTGCAAAGTATTCCCTCCGTATCAGGTCATTCAACATCTTCCATGTGAAGATTTATACATCTGCACACTATGCTGGCTGTTTCACTGTAATATATGCTGTAGAATGTGTTGACTGGCACAAGGGTATGACAAATACTGCTCAATTTGACTAGAAACCCCAATGGATTTCTAGTCCATCGCCTTAACCACTCGACCACGACAACAAGTGGGCATTAGCAACAAGTGGGCATTAGCTTGTCAGTTGTTGCAATTGTAACAGTCTGCAACATTTAAGGTATGCATTGTCTGAACTACCTTTGATAAAAAGATCCCTAATCAAATGTTGCATCAAAGACTGGAGATGCCGGGGATTGAACCCGGGGCCTCATACATGCAAAGCATGCGCTCTACCACTGAGCTACATCCCCTTACTTTCATAAATCTTACATTTGACATCTGCAG
Organism: Lota lota; assembly: GCA_026745465.1. Classification (NCBI taxonomy): domain Eukaryota; kingdom Metazoa; phylum Chordata; class Actinopteri; order Gadiformes; family Lotidae; genus Lota; species Lota lota. The sequence continues at coordinate 256,532 of JACYXH010000742.1, forward strand.
ATGGAGAGCACAATGGATTTGTAGTCCATTGCCTTAGCCACAACAGCACAAAGGTTGTTTGGAAGTCAATCGGTTGTTCAAAGAGTCACATTCTGCAATGTTTCATGATTGAATTATAGTTTACTTCTACTTTATATAAAGTACAATGCCTTGCTTTCGCAACATTGTGGAGATACCAGGGATTGAACGCTGGGCCTCATACAAGAAAACCATGCACTCTACCACTGAGCTACATTGACTTCAACACTTGGACATGACAACTCTAGTCATCAGATCAATCGGTCCTTTGAACAGTAACAGAGCACATATGTTCAGGTTGGGAGAACATCTTGTTATAAACAATAGATGCTTTGACCTAATCTAGCAGATGCCAGAGACTGAACCCACGCAATAAATGCATCTTCACTGTACTACATGCTGTAGAATGTGTTGACTGGCACAAGGGTATGATAAAAGCTGCTCAGTTTAACTTGCAACCGTTGTCAGCAGGATTCGAACCTGCGCGGGGAGACCCCAATGGATTTCTAGTCCATCGCCTTAACCACTCGGCCACGACAACAAGTTGGCATTAGCTTCAAGTCTGTCAGTTGTTTTAATAGTAACAGTCTGCAACATTTAAGGTATGCATTGTCTGAGCTACCTTTGATAAAAGATCACTGTGTACACTTCACATCAAAGACTGGAGATGCCGGGGATTGAACCCGGGGCCTCATACATGCAAAGCATGCGCTCTACCACTGAGCTACATCCCCTATTTGTATTATTCTGATCTGATGACAAGGGTTGTTATGTCCAAGTGTTGAAGGCAATGGACTCAAAAACCATTGGTGTGTCCCTACGCAGAAATGAAGGAGGCATGGCAGGCATTAATCTTCCCGACAATAGAGCATATGTAGCATGAGACTCTTCATCTCAGGGTTGTGGGTTCGAGCCTCACATTGCGCTGTGCCTTGGAAGCCGCTGTCTTTATACACAGAGCAAGCGTTCAGTACAGATTGTACCAACTATGTTTGTATACATAGTGAGTGGCCTGATACACATTTAATCGCTCTTTGGGTCTCCCTTTAAATGGTACACATATGCATCTCGCGACTGAACATCTCAAATGAATGAGTCATCACGAACCGATGTCAAAGACTGAAGTAGATCAAGCCTGGCCAAATGGTTGTGTATTACACAATAGATCTTGGGTTGAAATCCCAGCAGTATATTGTTTTGTGTAACATGCTCCCTTATTAGCATTTGCTTAAGACAGCAATTATTTTTCTCTTATCACACATCCACAGAATCATGTCATGGTATTGCAGATCACTTTCAATCATTTGTCAAAGCACTTATTTTGCACTGAAAGTAGTGCTGTGGCATAGCTGGTTCACTTGCTAGTCTAGTAAACAGAAGATGCTGGGTTCAAATCACAACAATACATTGTTTTTTGCTATTTCTTTGGCAATTTTGCTAGTGATTGTAAATGTGCAAACTATCAATGCAATAGACATTTCTACAATGCCAACTGTTTGTCCACTATAGTCACGACAATTTATTTTCAGTTCTTGGTTGAGGGGGGAAAGCAAAATACAATATAGCCTTACACAGCTTTCTTTCATTACATGCCATTACATGACTGTGTTTTTCACAATGATTCAAGTCCCCATGGAGACAGGCAAAAATTGATATGGCTGAGTATTTCCAAATCATTCTGGCAGGGTAGTGGGTTAAATTTTCAACCAGCAATAGTCAAGTCTTAGTTGTCCTTCACAGACTACAATATCACCTCTGCGAAAGAATATCTGGGCGTGACTCAAGAGTTTGTGAGGATTTGAAGGTTTGGGTTCCACACAGAATTTGCGATTCTTTGCCACATATCTATTGCAGTTTCATGGCCCTTCGCTTATCAACACAAAGTGTTTTGGCATACACAGCAGTCTGGCTTATGTTGAACCTTTCACTTGGTCTTTACCAGTTCTTATTGTTTATTGTCGCGCAATGATTAAAACATGCCTGGTTAGCTCAGTCGGTAGAGCATGAGACTTTTAATCTCAGGGTCGTGGGTTCGAGCCCCACATCTGGCTTTGTCTTAGAAACTAGCATCTTTATACGCAGTGCAAGTGTTTAATAAAGACGGGTCCGACCATATTTGTATACGTAGTGTGTGGCATAGCACACCTACACTCGCAGTTGTGGATGTGGGTCCTCCAGATCGCTCTATGGATCTCTCTTCAAATGGTACACATATGCATCGCTCAAATGAACGAGTCATCACGAATCGTTGTCAAAGACTGAAGAAGTAGATCAAGCTTGGCCAAATGGTTAACTTGTAAACGAGATCCTGCGTTGAAATCCCAGCTGTACAGTGTTTTGTGTAACACGAACACACAATAGCATTTGCTAAAGAAGCCAATACATTTTTTCTCATGACACATCCACAGAATCATCTCAAGGTATTGCAGACCTCTTTTGTTGTCTTCTCAATCATTTGTTCAATACTTTCTTTCGCACTGAAAGTGGTGCTGCGGCTTAGCTGCCAGTTATATTATCTTTCAACATAAATGATCAGGTCATGCTAAATAAGAACTTTTTCATTGTTTTCTCAAGAACTCATAGCAAGTTGCACTATGGCATAGCGGCTCAAAGCACCTGTCTTGTAAACAGGAGACCCTGGGTTAAACTCCCAGCAGTCAGCAGCCAATTATGCATAATAATAAAGTGGTGTACAATTTTATACCAGGTTTTCTTGAAAAAAAGTGGAATTATCTTAACATGCCATTTTGCTAGTGGTTGTAAATGTGCAAACTATCAATGCAATATAGTTTTCTTCAATGCCATTTGTATGTCCTCTAGTCACGGCAATTTGTTTTCCATTCTTGGTTTAGGAAGGGGAAAGCAAAATGCGTCTTAGTTGTCCTTCACAGAGTAAGATATAGCTTCTGCGAAATAATATCTTGCCGTGACTTAAGAGTTTGTTAGGATTTGAAGGTTTGGGTTCTACACAGAAGGTGTGATTCTTTGCCAAATTTGTATTGCAGTTTCATGGTCCTTCACTTATGAACACAAAGTTACATGGCATGCAAAGCAGTCTAGGTTATGTTGAACCACTCATTTAAACTTTACCAGTTCTTATTCTATGTTGTCAGGAGACATGCCTGGTTGGCTGTTGACCAATCGCATCTTCCCCGTTCCATTTTTCTCCATTTCTTACACCGCCGTTAAGCCAATCACAAACATGCGACCGACAGGTGACTGAAGGCATCGTTTTTATCGGTAGAGCAGCGCAGCACTTCGGAAAACTACACAACAAGGTAACTATTTGTACAACACATGATTTACGCAATTAAGTCGCTAGCTAGCTCGTTCATCCAGAAGTCCGCCCGCGTTAAGTCGCTAGCTAGCTCGTTCATCAAAAAGTCCGCCCGCTAATGTTCAGGTGCGATATAACGTTTTGTTGTTGTCACTTCATTTCGATCACTTCAGTTGTCGTCACCTACCCGTTTAGTCGGATATGATTGATTGATTGATTGATTGACTAGGGATTATTTGCTTCGAATGCACGATTTGGAATTATTAATTGTCATCTATTAATGACTATTAAGCCTTATACCTTCACCGCAAACGTATTATTTGCCTGTGGGAACATGATGATAGTAACTTATTTCATTGATTGAATGTAAAATGTGTATCTCAAATAAAAGTGTGTATGAGTTAAGGGTGGGTGGGACATTATATTTTTGTTCTTGACCCTGGGAGGCTCAGTGGTAAACACACACACACACACACACACACACACACACACACACACATACATATATAGCATAGGTCTATGACAATGTATAGATGCTTAGCCATTCTTCCTCTTGCCTTCAGATGTCTGCTAAGAAGCATAGAGCCATGGGGGATGAGGAGTGGGTGTGCCGCCTGAAGGCATTTGCCTATTCTGGCACTTGGCCCTCAAGTGCAGGGAACAAGCCATCTCCGAGGCAGGCCAAATGGTTCAAATTGTACCAGATGGTAAACTTTGTCTCAACAGTATACCAAAACTTCAGAGTAAACCGATTGTGTCTGTAAGTAAATCTTGCATTTCTATTGATTTCAGATTGAGAAATGTCCCAAGCAAATGCGTGGGCAGACCTCACTGCTCAGGGGGGCGCAGACATGTACCTGTGGCTATCACACCCGGCAGGTAATATTGAGAGCCTGGTTGAAAGAAATGCAGAGCCTGGTTGAAAGAAATGCAATATGTATGCTTACTATTTGTTATGTAGACAAAATTCCATAGTGAATTATATTGATTAATATTAATGCTTGTTTCATGGATTAATCTTTCTCAGTCTGCGAGTAGTCCTGCAGCATCCAGGCCAGCTGCTCCTGCAGCTACCTCAGCCTCCACCTTACAGTCGGTGTCTGTGAGCAAGAAGCGACCTTTGAAATACATGACAAACTTAACGAAATTCACACAACGATCCACTCTTTTAGATTATGTGTCAGGATGGCCGAGCGGTCTAAGGCGCTGCGTTTAGGTCGCAATCTCCTCTGGAGGCGCGGGTTCAAATCCCCCTTCTGACTGGAGTCTTGAGGACGGCTAAGGACAAGCAAAATCACCATCAAGATGTCCTTTTGATATCAAAAGACAGCCCTCTGCAGCTAGATGTTAAGAAAGAGATGACAGCACACAATGTTGAAGATGCATTTTAAAACTGATCTGAAGTGTGCCTTGCATTGGCCGGGAATCGAACCCTGGCATCCCGCGTGGCAGGCGAGAATTCTACCACTGAACCACCAATGCTTGATTGTTGAATAATGTTAGCTCATACAATTTGTCCAACACACATTAACACCTGCAGGACTCAAAGTATTTACTCAGGTCAAGGAATACTGGAACCCCACGGCTCCTCGTTATCAATGCTTGCTTTCTCTACAATTTGGGCTCCCAGAATTGAATTTGTCGGACAAAAATGTACACCTGTAGACGTCAATGCGCTTACTAATGTCGAGGTATTCTCATTCTAACAGGTCCTCGTTAGTATATTGGTCAGTATCCCTGCCTGTCACATGGGAGACCGGGGTTCAATTCCCCGACGGGGAGTGTTTGACATTAACCCACAGTCACCAATACAATCAAATTTGAGTTATTTTAGGAGCGGTCAGTGTCTGTGAGCAAGAAGCGAACTTTGAATTTGAAATACATGACAAATGTAACAAACTTCACACAACGATCCACTCTTGGAAAGTTTATATGTTAGGATTGCCGAGCGGTCTAAGGCGCTGCGTTCAGGTCGCAGTCTCCTCTGGAGGCGAGGGTTCAATTCCCACTTCTGACAGAACTTTTGAGGACGGCTAAGGACAAGTGAAATCACCATCATGATGTCCTTTTGATATCAAAAGACAATCGTTTGTTTTTTATTTAATGTTATAGAGGTCAGTATCCCCGCGGGAGACCGGGGTTCAATTCCCCGACAGGGACTTTTTGATGTATACCCACAGTCACCAACGTTGTGTTCCTTTAGCCATGCTCCGCCTCCCTGTGTGTGTGTGTGTGTGTGTGTGTGTGTGTGTGTGTGTGGTGGTGGGGGGGGGGGGGGGGGGGGGGGGGGGGAGCATGGCAGCACGTAGGAAGTTCTGTCCTGTTTGCTCGATTGTGCTTTCCTCTCAGGGTGAGCAAGTATCCTTTTTGTGTGTAAATATGTTTTTGTATTCAATATTGTATAATGTTATGAGTGTTTATTTTTACAATTCTACAGTAGTAGAAGTCGTTTTAGAACGTCAATACGCTTACTAATGTCGAGGTGTTCTCATTCCAACAGGTCCTCGTTAGTATAGTGGTCAGTATCCCCGCTTGTCACGTGGGATACCGGGGTTCAATTCCCTGACGGGTAGGGTTTAACATCAACCCACAGTCACCAATACAATCAAAGTTGAGTTATTTTAGGAGCAGTCGGTGTCCGTGAGCAAGAAGCGATCTTTGATTTCAATGACAAGTTTAACGAAATTCACCCAACGATCCACCCCGGTACACTTTCTATGATGTGTCTGCGTCTGTACCACTCTGACCACGCCCATACCACCCTGACCACGCCCATACCACCCCCATCTGGTTGATGCAGGAAGTGAGCGCGCACAGAGTTTCGTTGAGAGAGCAATTGTTTGAATATTGTTCTCTTTGGTATTTCGTGTTTGTTTCGTTATACCGTTTAGTATTTCGCTTGTCTACCAGTGTGTGTGTATTTCCGTGTTGTTCCCCCCCCCCCCCCCCCCCCCCCCCCCCCCGACAGCTTTTGCTGTTTGGTGGGGGGGGGGGTTTCGTTTGTTTGTAGGGAGAGGTGAATGTCGAGGAAGGACAGCGTGCCTGCTGAATTTGGAACAGAGAAAACGACGACGGACAAACGCAGTGAAGGAACGGAGAGAAGCATCGAGAAGGACAGACAAACTAGTGAACGAGATCGGAACGAACGACGTAACGCACGCGCACGGTGAGAGTAGAGGAAACGGTGAGGCACGGGGTGTTGTGAGAGAGATGGACGGGGAAGAACTGACGGTGGAGGGTGGAGGGTAAAGGAAGCGACGTCAATGATGGATGCACTGAGGGAGGTTAAGAAAGTGTGTGGAGGTGTGATGATGGGGATGCAGAGTGAAAGGGGGGACAGGAGCTTCGAGATCACGATGAGAGACGAGATGGGCACTTCGAGATTAATGGACTGGCATTCGAGTGAAAAGGAGCAATGGTGCACGCCAGAGACATTGTTAACGATGAGTTGGTGGTTTCCTTTTATTAACTTGTATGGTATCGGTGTGTATTATGTTATTTATTTGCACTATTTTATTAAAACTATTGTTGTTTGGTTTTCAGTTTGATAAAGCGCAGTTCGGTGGGACTTTGTCTGCTGCAGCCAGGCCTAATCTAAACGTGACTAGGAAGCCTGTTGAGGTGATACATGTAGCTATAGCTGTGCCTGGTGTCTAAGAACACCGCCATCAAGCAATACACTATCCTTGTTTTATCAATTGACTTCATCAGGTACGTTTCCCCCCTCTCTCACAGCGTCCCTCCAGCCCTGCCACTACCCCAGCTGGGAGAAGCATTCCATCCGCTACCACACCTCGAGCGACTTCCAGTCCCAGATATATCAGGCCCATCTCCCCTTTCTCTCTGCCCCCATCCAGCCCTGCTGTGTCATCTGTCAGGACCGGCTCTTCCCATCTGGTTAGTGCAACTGTAATAACCTCTATACTGGTCTTACAAACTGTAGCATGTAGCGGATAAACGTTTTATTGTATTTTTCATTTCTTTTATGTAGGTTGCGTCAAATAGGAGTCTTGCTCCTCCTGGTCCCGTCCCTGCTCCTCCTGGTCCAGTCCCTACCCCCCCTTGTACTGCTTCATTTCTGGGTCCGGCTCTAGATCACTTCTGGCTGCCGGAAAAAATGAAACAGACAATTCCCCAGCAAGTCCAGCGCTGGATTGCGTCCACGCTGTGGAGGAACCAGCGGCTGCGCCCGGACGTCAAGCTCTGGTATGAGCCACCGGTGCCAGCCCTGGTTTATAACCAGGCTCCATTACCAGAGCGGTTTTTCGCGCACCGGCTCCTGGTGTGGATGCCCTACCACCTGTGGAAGGTGAGGGTGTCCTGCCCAAAGTGTAAGAGGCAGCTCACCGGGGCCGGCATCCACAAGAGGGCACGGCGGGTGCTGGACGTGGACAGGTACTACCTGATGGTGACGGAGACCCTAAGGTGCAACTCCGCCGGTTGCATAACCAACTACCTGTCCACGAGCAAGACCATCCTGGACCAGCTGAGCCTGCCTCTCCGTAGGGAGTTCCGCATCATCCTGACATGCAAGTGAGTTCTAGTCAACACATGAAAGCAAATATATTTAAATGTGTAGTGCAATTCATCCTGCCAAATAGCAATATTCGATTTTTACACTATATGTATAACATACTATAGAATATCTACATTCAATATACTATATATATATAATTATAATAATAATGTAATTGGATACAAATATGCCCCGTGTCCACAAAGGTATGCGTGTGACATCCGCGTCGTCAGGATGCTACGGGAGAGGACCATCGGCAACAGCTCCACACGCCTGGCCAAACAGCTGCGGGAGAACCATGGCGAGCAGTGGCTGGAGCGTGCGGCCCGCTACCTGGAGGTGTGTGCCGACTTTGTGGACAGGCCGAGTCTCTTCCCTGTGGTCTGTCAGGAGCCCCCCGAGCCTATGGCGGTCCCGACCAGCAGGTGGATCCTGGCCGTGTACGGGAAGGACTTGATGAGCCGTATGGACCACATCAAGGCCAGCATCACCTCCACCTTTGGCTCCATTTTAAAAATGGATTCCACAAAGAAGGTAAAAAGGACATTCACAAACAACACATGTTAATATTTACTTTCTTATGATTCATGAATACTGTTTTATCATAACACCATATCCCAGCATTGTGAGCCGTTTAAGTAGCCATTAAATGGGTTTAGCGTGTGTGAATGCCTATTTTACGTTTATTCCTAAATGTATTTTTGGGTATATATTTTGTTTCTATTTAATCATATTCTAATTTATACTATTATTTTGAAAGCACTCTGAATTAATTTGTTGTGTATAATTCCAGATGACCAAAAAGCTGGCTGGAGCAGCCAAGGGGACCGCACTATGGGTGACCTCTGTCAGCAATGAGGTGGGGCAGGTCCTGATCAGCGTCCTGACGGCCCAGGAGGGACCTGGTCTGGACCGGATGGTGTCGGGTCTCATCAGGCGCTACAGCGAGGCGGGCGTGGCTCCCCCTCTGCTCCTCTATGTGGACTGTGGCTGCTGCGGGGAGGCGGTTAGGGAGACCAAGCTGAAGGCCAGGTTCAGTGGGTGGCCGGACCTCGTCATCCGGCTGGACATCTGGCACTTCCTTCGGCGGCTCGCGGCTGGATGCACGACCGACGCCCACGCCCTGTACCCCGTCTTCATGGCCAAGCTCTCCGTCTGCCTGTTTGAGTGGGACCCTGCAGATGTGGCCCTTTTGCGCCATGCCAAGAGGGAGGAGCTTCGGAATGAGGGTGTGCCCGGCATCTCAGATTCTCTGGTGGACAGCAGAATTACCAAGGCTCAGCTGGCGCAGTACTGCAGGCGGAGGACCCGCGGAGAGGAGGCCACCATCCTCCATGTTGAGTGCCTGCTGCAGGAGCTGATGGGGGACAGAGGCAGGGACCTGCTTGGTGTTCCCCTCCTGGACCGGGTGAGGATGGAGCACATCTGGCGGGTTCAGAAGAGGCACGTCAAGTGCATCCAGGACCTGCCAGGTGTGTCTCTCTACACAGAGACCGGCACCACCACCACCAAGGAGGGTGTCGTCCTTATCAAGTACAGGTGTGCGCGAGGTTCAACGTCCCTGGAGTCCTTTCACTGCCATCTGAACCGGTTTATTCCAGGTGAGTTTCAATTGCATCACCATTATTTAATTACAATTACGACCATTTACCTTTATTGGTAATTTAGATGATTGCACCATATAGTACACCTATCAATCATGAGTGTATGATTTTCTACTTTCAGGGACCCAGGCCAATGACCTCAACTTCCAGCTGTACCTGTTGGACGGGCTAACCAGGTGGAACCAGGACCGGGCTGATGCTGCTCGGGCAGAGAAAAGGTCAGCTCTAGTCAGCTACCCGGGGGACCTGGTGCAGTGTGTGAACACATACTACTCCAAGGTGTTTGGACGGAAGTATGTCCCCTCCTTCCGGCCCCCTGCCAAGTACACTGGTAAGTTACACTGAATAGGGATTACGTACAATACTCAACATACATTGTTTTTTTTTTTTGTGTGCTTGTGCTTCACACTTGAAATGTAAATGAAATGACTACCAGGCATGTATACGTTTGAAATAAAATGTCTTTAATTCTGCGAAACATTAGATTCACATATCTGCATGTTCTAATATTGCTGTTGCTGTTGCAAGTGATCATGTCATCAAATAATAATACGTTAACAAGTCATAACAAGAAAGTACTATAATAAAATCATAACATGAATGTGGGGGTGGGTGCAAATTTCTATCTATAATCAGACCAACATTAACAGGAGTTCCACACGTGTTGATATACTTATTCTACTAACTCCATTATTGCTTTCATTCCCAGGAGAGCTCATAGGTATCGACTACCTCTACAGGCAGACCGGGAGCAGCATGCAGGACGTGGATCCTGACTCTGAGGACACAGAAAAGCTGCTGGAGGATTTGGACGACGACGCAGAGGATGAGGGCTTCCGGGAGGACACCGCTGACCCCACAGTGGCTAGTCTGGAGGTCGTCTCTGCCTTCATTTTAACTGCCCCACCTCCTTCTCCTCCACCACCTGCACCTGCCCAGCCCTCCACTAGCGATGCCTGGCCAACTGCCTTACCTCCTTCTCCTCCACCACCCCCACCACCCCCACCCCCACCACCACCACCACCACCACCTTCCCGTTCGTTCACTAGTGGTGCCTGGTCCTCTGCTCCACCTCCACCTGCCCAGTCATCTGCTGTCACCGCTCTGGGTGTCACCCCACAGGGTCCTGTACAGCAGTCGGTAAGTCTAGTTTAGAAATAGCAAAACATAACAACCGTAATATTTATTTCCTATTGGTCCAGCATCAATCATATATTTGTGTTCTTTTTCAGGCAGTAGATGTAAACAACATCCCGGGCATGGACAGGGTGGACCGCCTGGCCGAGTATCTGGTTGGGCTGAGGAACCAGACCAGCCAGGCCCTCAGCAACCAGGACGTCAGCAGCATCATCTGCATGTGGAAGGACCTTCTTCCCTATGACCAACAGAAGGTGGTGTTTGCTGCACGGCACCAGGACAGGCTGCTCACTGGGCGGTTCAGGTCGCCCAAGAAAAAGGCAGAGTTCACGCCTGGTGTGGAGAGTGTGAGGAGGTGCACCATCACTTCCACTGCATCTCCTGCACAGTGGCCAGATTGCTGCCGCCTTGTAGAGTCCATCTTTGTCAGGCTCTGCAACCTTCATAAGTCTCCGACGAAGAAGGGGAAGGGCCACCTGACAAGATGGACTCTGATCCTGCAGGACTACCGCAGGATAAGGCAGCTGATCCTGGCCAACGGAGCACTGATGACCGGCACCTCCCTGCAGATGGTGGAGGTGAACCAGACCACCCTCATCCAGTGGCACAACAAGAGGGTGGCCAGGCAGGATGTGTCCTTGTTGTGCCAGGGTCTTGACCTGCCTGCCGCCATGCCTGTGGCCACCGACGCCTTACCACCAGCTGTTGTCCGCCCCGCTGTTGCTCCTCCACCACCTGGTGGTGTTGAGCATACATATCATCTGCCAGAGAGCACAGCGGGGCAGGCCAAAAATAAAAGAAGGCCCACTGCTACCGCCACTGCAGCACCACCAGCTGTGAGGCCCAGGATGGCAACCAAGAGGCAGCTGTTTCCCCGCCCTCCTCCATTCGGAGCCCCTGCCCCTGTCTTCACCAGCACCCCTGCCCTCACCCGTGCCCCTGCTCCAGTCTTTTACCACCCATACCTCACCCAAGCCCCTATCTTATTTGGCACTCCTGCCCTCACCCAAGCCCAATGCCACCCTAGAGCACCTTTCCTCCCTGTCAACCCTCTTTATCCTTACCCTCACGCCCAGACCCCTTCATGTTTGCTGTCCCCTCAGCAGTGCCTCCACACGCCCCCCGCCAGAAAAAGACTTATAACAGGAGTGGGGAGCCAAACAACTGCAGGAAGTGTGGGGAGCCCCGGACTGCACAGACTGGCCACAGTCAATTCAAGGGGACAATTTACTGTCCCTCCTCTGAATCCCTGACCAAGGAGCAGTGGTTGGAGGAGATGAGGAGCAAGAAAAAAATTTAAATTATTCAAAATAAACATGTTTAAAAATTTTAACAAATCTTTGACGTGAGTTTTATTTGCTGGTCAAACCATTTTGTTATAAGCAACATACTGTAATATATATTTTTGAGCATGTACACATATACTGTATATATATATTATTGACTGTTGTTTTTTAACTGAACATTTTAGATGTCAGTCTTTTTTCTGCCATGCAACATTAGTGTTTTAACAAACCGTAGCTTACCTTTGATTTATTTTGGTATTTTAAATTACTAATATCAGTGTTTTATACATAAAACACTTTTCTGAAGGTGAAGGCTGAAGCTAACTTGAGCCTACACTTCACAATATAAGTAATAAATATACAAGTAGCGTGCTAAAGAGTGGACAGGTGTGCTGTGAATAGTTATATGGCTATAATAATAGAGTAATAGAGAATGGCATGGTAAATAGCACATTCCCATTCAAATAAGTGCATATGTGTGTAAATAAGATACAAGGATAAGTATTTTTACGCAGTCTTAAATACATCAATAAAAGCACAACAGTACTTGTGCATTTCTTTAATTGTGTTTGTCACTGGTCAGTCTTGAACCGGTGACCTTGTGATCCACTGCAGACCCAATAGAAAACTGGCTAACGAAAGGTTTTTCATTATTTATTAATTAATTTGAATGAATAAAAACAATTGAATAGGTGGAACATTTTAAAAAAGACTACATTCCTCTCTCTCCCCCTTCCCTTTTTCCTTTTACTTCCTTTTTCCTCTCTTTTTCTCCTTTTTCTTCTTCCCCCCTTCTTCCTCTTTTTCCGCTTTCTTCCCCCCCCGTAAAAGACTATTGTTCCCCAGCTTTGGCGCAGTTTGCAGCGCGTCAGTCTCATAATCTGAAGGTCGTGAGTTCGACCCTCACACGGGGCACAGAGTTTTAGAAACGACACTGAATCACGCTTTGTAAAATCATCAACTAAATCGGATGCCAGAACCCTGTTTGAAGAAGCTGGATTTCTAGGATAACTCGATATGTTAACGGTGTGTTATGAGAGAATCTAGTAGCTTCTAGCAGAAAAGACTTTATTTACATGCAATACGAAAGTCCTACATATATTTAAATGAGCGTGTTATTCAATGAAAATTAGAAGCTTTTGGGTTTCGTTTCCTGGAAAGATTGTCGTACATTTTCACAGGGAGGGGTTCCTCTATGCCACAGAGCCCGCCGGGTTTCTACAGTAGCCCTGAACGGACAAACGGCTGTAGAAAGGACGCCTTTTTTAACTAACATCATAAATCGCTATCTTATTTGCAATCTATGGCCTATAGTCTGACAGTCGAAATTACTAAAGAAAATTACAATTCAAGCAAGGAACCTTATCCTTTCATATATTGGTACGCGATGCTGTGGTGGACGATTTTCTCATTTTGGATTTCCCTACTGGCACCTAACAGGACAGTACAGTCCATCGTAGTTCCTCTTACGTTGTTGGAAAGGGAGCGGAGAGGAGGGAGTATAAAGTTGGTTGCATTCTGCAACCCCAACACTAGGTGGCACTAAATCCCACACACTGCACAAACCATATTCAATAAGAGTGATATTTTTAAAATGTATCTATAAAATGTAACCTTATAACATCGAGTTTTACTGTACTTAAAATCTATTTCAGCCCCAATTTTGTTGTTGGGGCTGGAAATGTGGTACAACTGGAAATGTACCACTGTGAATCATTGCGTACATTTCGGTAAACTTGTCATGGAAATCAAAGACTGCTTCTACTAACAAGCTTTGACAAAACCTCGATATGAGTAAGCACATTGCCATCTACAGCTGTAAATGTGTGTCCGACAAATTCAATTCTGGGAGCCCAAATTCTTGAGAAAGCAAGCATTGATAACAAGGAGCCGTGGGGTTCCAGTATTCTTTGACCTGAGTAAATACTTTGAGTCCTGCAGGTGTATATGTGTGTTGGATAAATTTTGTGAGCCAACATTCAGCACTGAACAAGCATTGGTATTTCAGTGGTAGAATTCTCGCCTGCCACGCGGGAGGCCCGGGTTCGATTCCCGGCCAATGCAAGGCACACTTAAGCTGAGTTCTGAACCGGAACTTAAACACTGTGTGTGTGAAGTGACCTCTTCCTAAACATCTAGCTGATGGGGGCGAACTAAACTTCAATGGGTTTTAGATATCCAAAGGTATTTTCAGCAGTGATTTCGCTTGACCTTAGCTGTTCTCAACACTTCTGTCAGAAGTGGGATTTGAACCCAAGCCTCCAGAGGAGACTGCGACCTTAACGCAGCGCCTTAGACCGCTCTGCCATCCTGACACAGAAAAGAACTCGTCCAAGAGTGGATCGTTGTGTGAATTTCGTTGCTTTTGTCATGTACATCGAAGATCGCTTCTTGGTCACAGAAACTGACTGCTCCTAAAGGAACACAATGTTGATGACTGTGGGTTCATGCCAAGTACTCATCGTCAGGGAATTGAACCCCGGTCTCCTCCGTGACAGGCTGGGATACTTTTTTTTAAATCTTTTTAATGTTTTTTTCAATTCACAAATTGACAAAGTCATCTATACAATATATACAAATAGAGACATCCCCAATCAAAATTCAAAAACAAAGTCTACTACTGCAGAATTGAAAGAACACTCATAACATTATACAATATTGAATACAAAACCATATTTACACACACAAACGAAACTTGCTCACCCTGAGAGGAAAGCACAATCGAGCAAACAGGATACAAATTCATACGTGCCGTCGTGCCCCCCCTCCCACAAGGAGGCAAGGCCCCGCCCCACGACCGGAGCGAACGACCCAAAGGCCCCCCGAGAGCGACGGCAACACGCGCGCGGGTGCGCTCGCCCGACCCGCAGAGGCTGGGCGCCAGGGGCCCCCCCCCACGCCAAACAGACAAGCGCACGAGCACAACCGCGCCCCCCACCCCCGAACCCGTGCCAGCAGCAGCAGACGCACCGCCACAGTGGCGCCCCTGTGGCAATGCATCCGCTACCACCAAACAAGGTTCCTCCGTGTTTTGAGGTCAGGTTGGACGATTCAGAGGACGAGTCTGACGCAAGCATTGGTGGTATAGTGGTGAGCATAGCTGCCTTCCAAGCAGTTGACCCGGGTTCGATTCCCGGCCAATGCATCGCTATCTATTTACCAATGCCACAGTGATTTAGGACTTTCAAGATCATTGTCTGGATTTATTTGCCTTAAATGTTGTTCTCTAGACTACATTTAAGTGTAACTGAAACATTGAACAGTGGTTCAGAACATAGAGAATGAAGAAGACCCTTAGTGTCTAAAGTTGTCCTAGGAAGCTCACCAGAAAATTAGGTTACTCTGTGTTTTGAGGTCAGGTCGGACGATCCACAGTACGTCATTTCTCACTCCTGCATTGGTGTTATAGTGGTAAGCATAGCTGCCTTCCAACCAGTTGACTCGGGTTCGATTCCTGGCCAATGCATCGATATCTTCTTACCATTGCCACAGCGATTAAAGTCTTTCTAGGTGAGGGTCTGGATTTTCTTTGCAGGGTGACTATGATTCATCACATTTACTACGTGAAAAGGAGAGTGACGTGTGAATGGTGCAAACGATGAGAATGGGATTCAAACCCACGCGTGCAGAGCACAATGGATTAGCAGTCCATCGCCTTAACCACTCGGCCACCCCATCAGCCAACTTAAGGTTGAATTTTTTAAGAATTGTGATCTAGACTACATTTAAGCAACACAGGAATTTCAAACTATGTTGAACATTTGGGTAGTGAATTACGGATTTGTGAGAAAGCCTGCAGAAATGTCTTCCGAAGGTACACAGTGCCTATAGGTTCCACCGAGATGGATTCAAAGTCCAGAGTGCTAACCATTACACCATGGAACCATTTCCAGCACATGTGTTTCAATAGAGAGTCCATAACAACTATATTTCAAACCTGGAGGACTGTGATCTTTAGCGACTACTCTGAAACTTGGTTGAATTCATGGTGTCTATTATCATTCAGTTATTGGCTGCCGAAAGCATTGGTGGATTAGATGTTAGCATTGCTGCCTTCCAAGTAGTCGTTCTTAAAACTACCTAGAAGTGATTTTTTTAAGAAATGTGATCTACACTACATTTAAGCAACACAGGAATTTGGGACAGTGTTGAAGATTTGGGTAGTGAATTACGGATGTGAGAAAGCCTGCAGAGATGTCTTCCGAAGGTACACAGTGCCAATAGGTTCCACCTAGATTTGAACTTGGATCGCTGGATTCAGAGTCAAGATTGCTTTTTTTTCTTTTCTTTTTTTCTTTTTACTGTTTTTTCAATTCACAAATTTACAAAGTCATATATACAATGTAAACAATATATACAAATCAAGACATCCCCAATCAAAATTCTAAAACAACTTACTTACTGTAGAATTGAAAAAAACATTCATAACATTATACAATATTGAATACAAAACATATTTACACACACAAAGGATACCTGCTCACCTTGAGAGGAAAGCACAATCGAGCAAACACCCCCCCCCCACCACACACACACACACATACACACACACACACACACACACACAGACAGACACAGGGAGGCGGAGCATGGCTAAAGGAACACAACGTTGGTGACTGTGGGTATATGTCAAAAACTCCCCGTCGGGGAATTGAACCCCGGTCTCCCGCGGGGATACTGACCTCTATAACATTAAACCGCAACTTAAACCCTGTGTGTGAGGTCACCTCTTTCTGAACATCTAGCTGATGAGGGAGAACTAAACTTCGATTGTCTTTTGATGTCAAAAATACATCATGATGGTGATTTCGCTTGTCCTTAGCCGTCCTCAAAACTTCTGTCAGAAGTGGGATTTGAACCCACGCCTCCATAGGTGACTGCGACCTGAACGCAGCGCCTTATACCGCTCGGCCACCCTGACTCATAACATAAATTGTCCAAGAGTGGATCGTTGCGTGAATAGTGTTATGTTTGTCATGTATTTCAAAGATCGCTTCTTGCTCACAGACACCGACTGCTCTTAAATTAACTCGACTTTGATTGTATTGGTGACTGTTGGTTATTGTTAAACACTCCCCGTCGGGGAATTGAACCCCGGTCTCCCGCGTGACAGGCAGGGATACTGACCACTGTACTAAGGAATAACTGTCACAATGGGCTGACACAATGTCTTGAACCACATCTCTAGTGGGACTGTTGATGTCTTCTGTGTCTCTCGCCATTTCTGTCTGACCAAAGACATCCTGCAGAGAGAGAGAGAGAGAGAGAGAGAGAGAGAGAGAGAGAGAGAGAGAGAGAGAGAGATTATTCAGTACAATACAGATTGAGAGAGAGATTATTCTGCATAATACAGATTGAGAGAGAGATATTATTCAGTACAATACAGATTGAGAAAGAGAGATTATTCAGTATAATACAGATTGAGAGAGAGATTATTTAGTACAATACAGATTGAGAGAGAGAGAGATTATTCAGTACAATACATATTGAGAGAGAGAGATTATTCAGTACAATACAGATTGAGAGAGAGAGAGATTATTCAGTACTATACATATTGAGAATATAGCTATTCCACTAAATACATATTGTAGAGAATGGTCCTTTTCCACTAAATATGCCCCATTCTACTTTTGTAAATTTGAATTGAAATCAAAAAGGTTTAGAATTTTTTTATTATGTTATCAAAATGAACACTTCAGCTACACTACATAACACTATAGCTACACAGGAACCAACGAATAATAAAGAATAAAGCTGTTGAGAACTCTTCTATTAAAACTTCATTACCCTTTATAATTAGGCTTATATAGTTATAGGAACCAACGAATAATAATGAATAAAGCTCCAGCCCCGATCCAACATTCAACAAAAGAAGAAGAGAGAACAGATCTGTTTATTGCCGCTACGCTCGCTGCAGGAACGCGCCCCGGCGTGCACGCGCACAGTGCACACACGAGCAGCAGAGCTATGAGAGCAGCAGACAGCGGATTCAGTCAGAGTAGGAAGTAGAGGCGCAAGCAGCACTGTGTGTGTGTGTGTGTGTGTGTTCGGTAAAATTACAGTCTATGGTCATATTTTGAACATTCCTTCGCAACTATACAAATCCATTTTAAAAAGAGACTCAACTATATATTCTGTAATCTTTATATAGTCTGTATATATTTTTATATATTGTTTCTTATTTAAATGTTTATATTTTTATATTTATGTTTCTTTGTTGTTATAGTTTGCAAACTTTGCACTCATGACACTGCCAATTCTGCTGTGTGTGTGTGTGTGTGTGTGTGTGTGTGTGTGTGTGTGTGTGTGTGTGTGTGTATGTGCGTGTTAAATAAAGAATGCTAATTTGTTAAACAAGTCACTTCTCTTCCAAGGCCCGGGCATCAACCAGTAGAAACAGAGTGAAGCATTTGAGCCACTGCAGCAGTCAGAGTGGCCATGTTTAGTCAAACAACACAATGTTAGATGCTGTGGAGACAATGTTGGTGGTTTCCTCTTGACAAGTTAACACCACAGACAGGTGTGTGTGTGTGTGTGTGTGTGTGTGTGTGTGTGTGTGTGTGTGTGTGTGTGTGTGTGTGTAGCTAGCTTCCCCAGCTAGCTATTCTAGCTAGCTGGGGAAGACCTTTTTAACTAAATAGTTCCACAGAAACGTTATACGGTGAGTCCAAAGTTTAGTAAAAGGAATTTAGTTAGTTTTTAACTTTGGGTGGTGTCTCCAACTGACTGTATGTTTGGGTGGTATATCTAACTGACTATGTTTGGGTGGTATAACTGACCACAGACATGTCCACTACCCTAGAATACAGCTTGACCACTCCTAGACATGACGCTATCTGCTTTATTCTGCCTCTATATGTCTATATGTATCTTTATACAATATAAAATATAAAGTGGCGTGTGTGTGTGTGTGTGTGTGTGTGTGTGTGTGTGTGTGTGTATGTTACAGGAACCATGATGAGTTCTACGAAGCCAAACCACTACGCTAGCTGGCAGGGGAGGACAGGAAGTCTTATTCAGGAAACAGAAGTTTAGTGTTAAACTCAAACCAAGGTCAAACATCATTGAGGCACTTCTCTCTTTCTGGAGACAAGAAAGAACAGAAAAAGGAATGTGTTCATTGTTTTACTTTTTTACTAAAACAACTGTTTTCTCATACTGGCCTCTGCTAACTCTTCCTGAACTGAAGTATGTTTGGGTGGGGTCTCCAACTGACTGTATGTTTAGGTGGGGTCACTGACCACTCCTAGACATGTCCACTACCTTCTAGTATACAGCTTGACCACTCCTAGACATGTCCACTACCTTCTAGTATACAGCTTGACCACTCCTAGACGTGTCCACTACCTTCTAGTATACAGCTTGACCACTCCTAGACATGTCCACTACCTTCTAGTATACAGTTTGACCACTCCTAGACATGTCCACTACCTTCTAGCATACAGCTTGACCACTCCTAGACGTGTCCACTACCTTCTAGTATACAGCTTGACCACTCCTAGACATGTCCACTACCTTCTAGTATACAGTTTGACCACTCCTAGACATGTCCACTACCTTCTAGTATACAGCTTGACCACTCCTAGACATGTCCACTAGCTTCTAGTATACAACTTGACCGCTCCTAGACATGTCCACTACACAATTTGCTTTATTCTGCCTCTATATGTCTAAATGTGTCTTTATACAATATAACATATAACGTGGTGTGTGTGTGTGTGTGTGTGTGTGTGTGTGTGTGTGTGTGTGTGTGTTACAGGAACCATGATGAGTTGTAAGAAAGCAGAACCACTGTGCTAGCTGGCAGGGGAGGACAGGAAATCTGATTCAGGAAACAGAAGTTAAGTGTTAAACTCAAACCGAGGTCAAACATCATTGAGACACTTCTCTCTTTCTGGAGACAAAAAACACTTTTTTCATGAAATAGTCGGACAGAAACATTATAAGGTGAGTCCAAAGAACAGAAAAAGGATTGTGTTCATTTTTTTTTACTTTTTTACTAAAACAAATGTTTTCTCATACTGGCCTCTGCTAACTCTTCCTGAACTGAAATATGTTTGGGTGGGGTCTCCAACTGACTGTATGTTTGGGTGGGGTCACTGACCACTCCTAGACATGTCCACTACCTTCTAGTATACAGCATGACCACTCCTAGACATGTCCACTACCTTCTAGTATACTGCTTGACCACTCCTAGACATGTCCACTACCTTCTAGTATACAGCTTGACCACTCCTAGACATGTCCACTACCTTCTAGAATACAGCTTGACCACTCCTAGACATGTCCCTTACCTTCTAGTATACAGCTTGACCACTCCTAGACATGACGCTATCTGCTTTATTCTGCCTCTACATGTCTATATGTATCTTAATATGATATAAAATATAATGTGGTGTGTGTGTGTGTGTGCATGCGTGTGTGCATGAGTGTGTGTGTAAAATGATGGTGTCTGATAAGAGCACAAGAAAAACAGCGATGATTCAGATTGCAAGCTGATGATTGGTCAGAATTGAAACATGTGACGACGTTTTTCCATCTGATATAGCAGAGCTGAAGCCTGAGAGCAGAAGCAGTGGAAGCTGACAGAGAGGAACCATGGACCGCATCTATGAACTGGACCCTGGACCCACTGAGGAACCTGAGGACACGTCTTTGGACCCTGGACTCACTGAGGAACCTGAGGACATGTCTTTGGACCAGGAGGAGACCAGGAAGAGAAGATTTGGTAGGTGCCCTTTTTAGAGGATTTCAAAGAAATAATCCAGTAAAAAGAATCCAGTAAATAATCTACATACATTTAAGATTTACATTTATCAAATGTTAGTAGCCAAAATGACCAGTCTCATGAACCAGCGACTGCATAGACAGATTTATTCTCCAAAATAACAACATGTGCTTGTTCTAAAGTCTAGAACAAACACATGTCGTCATGTTGTCATTCTTATAAGCAAATGTATTTTTTATAAGAATATTATTTCTTGTTAACTGTTGTCAGCTGTACAAAGAGGTAGCACTAGAACTGGCTCAAACTATTTCACACAACTCTCATTCAACGCAAGGCTTCACACACACACACACACACACACACACACACACACACACACACACACAGAGCAAGTGAGAACATTAAGAACTGCAACTGTATTTCACTCACACACACACACACACACACACACACACACACACAGCAAGTGAGAACATTAAGAATAACTGTATTTCACACACACACACACACACACACACACACACACACACACACACACACAGCAAGTGAGAACATTAAGAACAGCAACTGTATTTCTCTCTCACACACACACACACAGCAAGTGAGAACATTAAGAATAACTGTATTTCACACACACACACACACACACACACACAGAAAGTGACAACATTAAGAATAACAACTATATTTCATTCAAACACACACACACAGAGCAAGTGACTGGTTTATCTTTCAGCACTGCGTGTTTGGTTGTAAGATGTCGTTTGAGATGCGATGGTTTCATGGCTTCATTGCTAAGAACATCACCACACACTGTGGCCTGGGCTCTTCCTCCATCCCGCTCCAGCTCAATCCAAATCGGACGTATTTCGAGTCCCATTTCCTTACTGTCGTGCACCGTTTGCTGCTAGCAGGTGCTGTGTAGACTTCACTGGTGCTGCTGAAGCAGCCACCAGCACCTTGGCTCACTGTGGTCCACTTCAGTTTCTACTGGTCTGCTCGACATGTTCTCCTCCTGATCGGCACTTCTTACAAATAGTTACCGTTTGGAGCCACGATAAGACAGTGTTTTGAGCCATTCATCATTTTAGTCACAGCTTAGCTTTTCATTGTGGATGTTTGCGCACGCTATAACCTGACCTTTTTTTCTGAGATTCCTCCGCGTTTCACTAAATGGAGCACGCGTGCCATCAGTGGTACGCAAACCATAGTTTGAGAACCAATGTTCCAGACAAACAACACACATAGACAGATTTATTCTCCTAAATAACAACATGTGTATGTTCTAGTGATTACGGCCATGAGGTACGGACTATTACTAGGCTTCTCAATAGTTGTGTATTTCATGATATATGTTTGGTTCAGTATTTTCATGACTTATTATTAGTGGAAGTGCAATGCAACATTAGTGCCAATTGTTTTATTAATCCACATTTTAGTATTTTAATAAATGGTACTAATTTAACTGAAGTGATATCAAGTGGACTTATGGATTTAACACAATTACGTAAAGTTTGTAATTAATATGAACACAAATTATCTCACAAATTATCTCAAATTATCCCAAAATGCATATCCTAATATTTTCTGAGCGTGCCGTTGTGAATGTTTCTTGAAGATGGGGAGGGATTCTGCAGACCGTAGGGAGACTGTCTGGACTGTGAATGACTGTGTGTGTGTGTGTCCTACTCCTGAACAGCTCTAAAGTCGCATCCATTGTCACTGTGAGCTTCGGACTGCTGAGTATTCTCGTAATCTCCCTGCGCTTCTGTGAGTCTAAATCCTGTCATCCTATAGTTTGAATAGTATTAATGATTATAATAATAGTAATGATAATTTTTGTTATTGTTTTTAGAATTAGTGATAATAATAAGAATAATAAGAATAAGAACAATATTAGGAATAACATGTTTTCTTTCAGGGGGATGGACTTTGTGTTCGATTGGCTCTGGGTCCTGTTATGTTTAGAGACGATGTTGTTGTGTTTTAGAGCTGATTTCCTCTGTACTTTTCTGTCCTGTCCTAGACTCAGCGACACCTTGTACAGAAGGGAGAGAGCAATTCATGGATGAACTTGGTGAGTGTTTTACAAAGGTTTTGAAAGTTTGTCAAGTTGCTATTAAACTTTCTTTGAAAAATACTTACTTAATAATACTTATACTAATAATACTTTTGTGATTTATGTTTCTACATCCCTCATCTTTATAACTTAAAATATATATATTTTTTATTGTCAGTCTAACAGAGTATAGACAGTGTTAAACTACTGCCAAATAAAATAAATAAAGGATGTCCCCCTTCTGGCAGCATGGTGGTACTGCAGGTGTTCTTAGTCTCCTCCTCCAGCAGGGGGAGTAGTAGAGTACAGAGGAGCTTATCTTTGTTATGCACTCCATTAAGCTAGTTTTACAGTTCTATGTAAGGCACTTCCGTGAAGACAGACCGATTTCTATTGTGGTCTACTACATAAGGTCAGGTTTCTGTTGTGGTCTACTAAGGTCAGGTTTCTATTGTGATCTACTACACAAGGTCAGGTTTCTATTGTGGTCTAGTACAATTTTTAATTTTTTAATTTTCAATAATCGTTTTTATTGGTGAAAAGTATTAGCAAACAATAAACACAATGCCGGGTTTACAGGTCACCTTTCATATTTTCTTTTCCCCCACCCTTCCACCCCACCCAACCCCCGCACACAATAACACACATTACGAAAATAAATAAAGAAAAATAATAACAAGGGGAATACATTCAGAACTAATGAAAGCTAATGCAATAATACTTACAATAAAAAATAAAAAAATAAAAAAATAAAGAATAGTAATAATAATAATAACAATAATAATAATAATAATAATAACAACAATAATAATATTAATAATAATAATAAATTAAATCAGTTTCAACGTATTTATATTTGTCCATTTGGTTAAGGAGTACATTATTGTCGTTGTGTTTTAAAGCTGATTTCTTCTGTACTCCTCTGTCCTGTCCTAGACTCAGCGACACCTTGGACGGAGGGGAGAGAGCAATTATTGGATGAACTTGGTAAGTGATTTATAGAAGTTATGAAATGTATTAAATCAATCATGTTACTAAACTTTCTTTTAAAAATACTCTCTGCTTTTGTAATTTAAGTTTGAACATCCCCTCTTCCTTATAACTTCACATTTTATATTGTCAGGCTGACAGAGCAAAGACAGTGTTAAACTACTACCAAATAAAATAAATAAAGGATGCCCCCCTTCTGGCAGCATGGTGGTACTGCAGGTGTTGATAGTCTCCTCCTCCAGCAGGGGTGCAGTAGAGTCAGTACAGAGGAGCTTATCTTTGTTATGAGCTCCAGTAAGCTAAGTTTACAGTTCTACTTAAGGCACTTCCGTGCAGACAGATTTATATTTTGGTCTATTAAGGTCATGTTTCAATTGTGGTCTACTAAGGTAATGTTTCTATTGTGGTCTACAACAAAAGGTCAGGTTTATATTGTAGTCTACCAAGGTCAAGGTTATATTGTGGTCTACCAAGGTCATGTTTCTATTGTGGTCTACTACACAAGAGCAGGTTTCTATTGTGGTCTACTACACAAGGTCAGGTTTCTATTGTGGTCTACTACAAAAGGGCATGTTTCTATTGTGGTCTACTAAGGGCAGGTCTCTATTGTGGTCTACTAAGGCCATGTTTCAATTGTGGTCTACTACACACGGTCAGGTCTCAGGGTTGTGTGTCACAAGTAATGAAGACAGTAAGATAAGCAGGTCTGTGTTTGTTCAGGATTTTCTTTTGCATTCAACAGATGATTTGACCCTTCTGGGCTGGCAGTATTTCAACCAGAGTCTCTACTTTATTTCTACTACTAAGAGGAACTGGACGGACAGTAGAGAAGACTGTCTGCAAAGAAACGCAGACCTGGTAGTAATCAACAGCAGAAAAGAACAGGTGTGTGTGTGTGTGGGATACATTTTGCATTCAGTCAGATGTGTTGTCATGACAACAGATGCTATTACTATTGGAAACAGGGGTTTGTCAGCAGATTGAGGGGTCCTATCTGGATTGGACTGAGTGATCGAGACAAAGAGGGGATCTTCAAGTGGGTGGATGGTACCCACATGACTTCAAGGTAAGGCTGAAGACTCTATTCAGCAGCATCTCTTCTCTGAGAGTGACAGAGTGACATCACCTCAACACTGGGCTCAACTTTGTATTCCTTGTGGTTCTCAGTTGGAGACAAGGTGAACCACACGATGACGGTGGAGCAGAACACTGTGTAGCATGGGATGGCAGCTTGTCTGAAGAACCGTGTGACAGACTGCACTACTGGATCTGTGAGAAGGTCTTAGTCCTGGAACATCCGGAAGCTGACCTGAACAAAGAGGGTCCGTAGACTTTGTTTGTGTTCATGAGCTGAGAATGGTTCCTCCTTTCTATTCTCTGTGCAGTAGATACAGTATAAATACTCTTTATGAATGGAAAGGTGGTTGGATGTGTTTACCTCTGATCAGGGTCTGTGTCTCCTAGTGATGCAGGGTTGAGGTATTTTCTCACCTGAATCCTCATCTTGCCTTAAATGCACCCGACCACTACTCAGACCGCCGTTTGTAAACTAGAGAAAATGACCCCCGCGTCCGCTTCCCCCCCACTATTATAAAATGGTGCCCCATGAGGCGAAAATAGTGTTAGTGTATTCATTATTCATTTCAAGCTGTTATTCAATAATATAATTTGCTTAAATTGTTGCCATCTTTTTCAGCACATGAGACCAGCCTTTTATCGGTAATCCATTTGGATTAAAGCACCAATCAACTAACTGCGTTCTTTCCTTATTTAGGCAAAACATTATTGAACAGAAACACAGACCAGCTGAAATATTACAAAATAAAGAGATATTTGCATGTGAACATAAATAAACAATACAACAGGTGCAGATTAGGCTATGATAAAACATGTTTCCTATTGTAAAAAAACTCAGAATACAATGTGCATGTAATGTAAATACAATATTCTGTCCAACACATAACAACATATTCTGAAAAGAATCACGTAGGACTTTGTCGGACAGGCTATAATGGCTTTAAAATATCTGCAGTACCAAACTTGAACTAAATAATTAGGATGGCATACAAGAACTAGGTGATTTTAACTAACTGGCCACAAATCACCTGCATATTTTAAATACTTTGCCTTTTTCTTCGTTTGCTTGCACTAGTTTCAATTTGAGCTGGTTAAAGGTTTTGCGTTCTCCTCCACAAGCTCCGCCCCTGACTCATTTATCTATGAGCTGGAGTGTCTTTCCCTCCCTGGGAAATCTTTTTAAATACTGCTGTGATATTCAATCATGTATGAAAAGGCAGGCGAGAAAACTGGGTCTGAATCTTCTAGGTCGCCCTCTAGTGGACAGGTATTAGAGAGAGTGAAGGGAGTGTTTTGATGGTGCATCTCTAGATACGTGTTGTACAACGTTCACTCATCTCGTCCTGTTTTCTTCTGGTTTAGTGATGCTCGTGAAGGAGGAGGCCCCCAGCATCACAGAGTTCCACTCCTCTACCAAGGTGTTGCCCTTGGGCCAGACGGCCCAATTCTCCTGCGATGCCGGCGGCACGCCGGCGGCACGCCGGAGCCCACCGTCGAGTGGCTACACAACGGCAGGCCCCTGGAGAGGGACAGCACAGACAACCAATCAGAGCCTGCGGCCTGGGTGGAGAGGGGGTTCCTCTTCGTCAGAGGTGTGAAGTCTGGTGTGAACACGGTCTGCTGCATGGCGACCAACAGCGCTGGCTCGGCCAATCACACCGCAGAGCTGCTCGTTGTTGGTAAGATCTGGATCCAATGAGAGATGTTTGTTGTTGATGTATTCATAACATTGTTGTTGATGTATTCATAACATTGTTGTTGATGTATTCATAACATTGTTGTTGATATATTCATAACATTGTTGTTTATGCATTCATAACATTGTTGTTGATGTATTCATAACAATGTTGTTGATATATTCATAACGTTGTTGTTGATGTATTCATAACATTATTGTTGATGTATTTATAACATTGTTGTTGATGTATTCATAACATTGTTGTTGATATATTCATAACATTGTTGTTGATATATTCATAACATTGTTGTTGATGTATTCATAACATTGTTGTTGATATATTCATAACATTGTTGTTTATGTATTCATAACATTGTTGTTGATGTATTCATAACATTGTTGTTGATGTATTTATAACATTGTTGTTGATGTATTCATAACATTGTTGTTGATATATTCATAACATTGTTGTTGCTATATTCACAACATTGTGGTTGATGTATTTATAACATTGTTGTTGATGTATTCATAACATTGTTGTTGATATATTCATAACATTGTTGTTGATGTATTCATAACATTGTTGCTGATGTATTGTGGTAACCCAGCTCAGTGTGTGCCAAGTCAAAGGTCTCTGTAAGCCTAAGTGGTAATTTTCTAAACAGAAACGTAACCAAACAGAACAAAGAAAAAGGTTTAGGCTCCGCCTCCACGGAGAAACCTCTGGTAAAGTTCCCGTACACCGGTCTCCTCCGGTGGTACGCAACATAAACACAAAAGTCACTCGGTGGTGAAGCTTCACTCCGTCTCCGAGGAGTTAATCCAACCCAACGTAGGGGGGGCTAGACAGCCAGTAGTCGATCCCCCCAGGGCAGCTCCCGTCTAGCGCAGGGGGGAAACGTCCTCAAGCAGCGTACACATCCTTCAAAGGCTTGTTCCGTGATCGTCGGGGTGCGTCCTCTCTTCTGCAACACACACTCACGTTTTGCAAAAGCCTCTTGACACAATTCACCCCGAGTCCCGTGTCTGCTGGCGTTCCTCCTCCTCCTCCAGGTGTTTCAGCGCAATGGGGCCAGCGCTAATGCGGGCCCCAGCTGGGGGAGAACGGTGGCCCCTGGGCCGCCTGGGGCGATGTGCTGGAGCCGGGTTACCACAGTGTGTGTGTACCTATGTACACGTATGTGTGTGTACCTATGCATACGTATGTATGTGTACCTATGTATACGTGTGTATGTGTACCTATGTATACGTATGTATGTGTACCTATGTATATGTATGTATGTGTACCTATGTATATGTGTGTATGTGTACCTATGTATACGTGTGTATGTGTACCTATGTATACGTATGTATGTGTACCTATGTATACGTATGTATGTGTACCTATATATACGTATGTATGTGTACCTATGTATACGTATGTATGTGTACCTATGTATACTTATGTATGTGTACCTATGTACACGTAGGTATGTGTACCTATGTACACGTAGGTATGTGTACCTATGTATACTTATGTATGTGTACCTATGTACACGTAGGTATCTGTACCTATGTACACGTAGGTATGTGTACCTATATGTATGTATGTGTACCTATGTATACGTGTGTATGTGTACCTATGTACACGCAGGTATGTGTACCTATGTATACGTATTGTGGCAGCCCTCCCTCTACTGCGGTCGAGGGATCTCTTCTTCTTCGCTCCGTCTTTCGCTGACTGCTGCGGGGTACTCGTCTCTCTGTTCTCGTTCACGCAGCCCTCCCCGTGTCGCTGCCGAGGGATCTCCTTCCTCAAGCCACGCCGGGCGCCGCGTAAATCTGTGTTTCATCCTCCGTCGCAGGTGTCACCCATTTCGTTGAGTGCAATCAGCGGTAATGAGCTCCAGTGTGCGATCCTCAGGGGAGCGGTGGTAAACTCCGTCTACCACCGCTCCCCTGAGCCGCCTGGGGTGGTGTTCTGGAGCCGGGTTGTCACACTATGTATTAGTACCAATGCATGCCTACCTATCTATGCGCATGCTTGCCTACCTTTGTATATATAGTATGTACGTGTATGTATGAGTACATGTCTATGTATATATAGTATGTACCTGTATGTATGAGTACATGTCTATGTATATATAGTATGTATGAGTACATGTCTATGTATATATAGTATGTACGTGTATGTATGAGTACATGTCTATGTATATATAGTATGTATGAGTACATGTCTATGTATATATAGTATGTACGTGTATGTATGAGTACATGTCTATGTATATATAGTATGTATGAACCAGTTCTATGGCTCCAACAGTTAATTTCCAGCACGTATGTGTGCTCAGCTTGTTCAGTCTGTTGTTCACACAGGTGTCCCTTTGAAGGTTGAGTGCAATGTGTGTGTATTGGGAAATCCAAAAGTTTAATATCTTGAAAGGTATTACAAGTATTGCTTGGATATGTGAGTAATTAGCTCATCCTGCTGAACATCATGATGGATAATATGTGTATGTAGTGTAACTATTGAGGGAGTAAATGCAGTTTATACATGTTCCTTGGTTTCAATGTTTTGACTGGGACAGCCACTCACACACACATGGGATTTCTAATTAACTTTAATGATCTTAAAAACGACATGTACTATTGCTTAGAAAGTCTAAAGCACATGATTCCACTATAGTACCTATCATAATCTATTATTTTGTCTTTCTATGTTAATGTTTGAAGAGTAGATGCCACGTGAAAAAGGACAGGAATAGGAAGTATGCAAGAGATCGGTACTAATGATGATGATGATGATGAAGAATGGTTCAGCAGCTAATCATGTCCTGTCCTCCCATCAGATGCCTGTGAACTCACACTGGACCCAAACACAGCTTATAGACACCTCTCTCTGTCTGAGGACAACAGAAAGGTGACGCTGGTTAGAGAGGACCAGTCGTATCCTGATCGCCCAGAGAGATTTGACTACTGGTACCAGGTGTTGTGTAGAGAGGGTCTGACTGGCCACTGTTACTGGGAGGTAGAGAGGGAAGGAGGTGTTTCTATAGGAGTGACATACAGAGGAATCACAAGGAGAGGAGGGGGTGTTGACAGCAGGCTTGGAGGGAACAACAAGTCCTGGAGTCTTGATTGTAATGATGGTGGTTACTATGCCTGGTACAACGGTAATTCAACAGACATACGTCTCCCCCCCACTGGCTCTAACAGAGTAGGAGTGTATCTCGACCGGCCTGCTGGCACTCTGTCCTTCTACAGAGTGTCCCCAGATGTAGGAGGGTCCTCAGACACACTGACACACATCTACACCTTCCAGTCCACCTTCACCCAGGAGGACCTCCTTCCTGGGTTTGGGTTACGGAGGTATGGTACCTCAGTGTCTCTGTGTGGGTTGTAGAAAGAAAGAAAAGCGGCGGGCGGTCAGGCGGGCCGTGTGCGTGTTTCTTTTTTCACACACATAGTACACACACACACATAGTACACACACATACACACACACACATAGTACACACTCACATAGTACACACACACATAGCGCACACACACACAGTACACGCACACACATAGCACACGCACATAGTACACGCACAAATAGTACACACACACATAGTACACTCACACATAGTATACACACACATAGCACGTGCACATAGTACACACACATAGTACACACACACATAGTACACACACATAGCACACACACATAGTACACACACATAGTACACGCACATAGTACACACACATAATTACACGAAGAAGTTATGTTTTCTCTTTGATTTACTTCAATAATCTTTTACATTTTTTAATGTCATAAACTGTTTGCTTTTACTCAAGTCTGTTTGTGAATAAAAAATGGAGGAGAGAGATTTATTGTGGCTATATTTTCCTTATTTTCTTATTTTGTAAAGATTTAATGTGTTATTGTGTGATGTTTTATTTGAACGGTTACATGGCTATTTTATACGTTGTTAATGTTTATTGGACAAGCATATACAATGTAATATTTGTCTATTTACATTCATCTTGCTCTGCTTTTACAACAATAAATAATTTAGTATGAAGTAATTCAGTACTTGAGTAGTCTTTTCACTAAATACTTTCTTACTCTTCCTCAAGTCATTATCTGATGACTACTTTTACTTCTACTTGAGTTATTATTACTTTAAATATATACTTGTTATATATAAAAGTAGGCTGTTATAAATAGGAGGTTATTGTCAGTGCTCATTATTCTAAATAATTATATTATCTACAATTCTTATCATTACCAATATAAACACTTATGTTGTTGCGTCTTAGTATGTCTTCTATGATCTTAAACTTAGTAACCTATGCTCTTTAGTCAACGTTACTAGAATAATCACATAATGCAGAAAGAAAACCCTGGTTGTGGTTCAGAGCGAGAATTTGTCTCTCAAACTAGGAATATAGACCTATAAAAATATAATAATCTGTGTGTTCTGTGTATGAGACGCATCGCCATGCACCAAGAGTATGGCTAGAGTTCTCAACAGCTTTATTCTTTATTATTTGTTGGTTCCTATAACTATATAAGCCTAATTATAAAGGGTAATGAAGGTTTAATAGAAGAGTTCTCAACAGCTTTATTCTTTA